>OY744476.1:177211389-177630824 GCA_963556175.1 Tipula confusa
CATGGAATGCCAAAGATTCGATGAGAAGCGAAGCCGTACGGAGAATATAATAGAACAACCAGTAAATCCAGTCAGAATAGTGCAATATATGCTAACCTCCAAAGAAGACGTTCCGTATTTAGTCGTACTTTGATTCTTATCATTCGACATTACCAAATCTAGTTTGATTTTTAGAAAGTTTATCAACGGCGCTTTTTGGTGATCGGAAAAATTGATGTTTAAATCGCCGCTCATTATCATTTGGATTTCATGGAAATTTTCATCGAGCAGTCCAGAACCTTCTCTTGTATAAATTAATAAATTTTGGAGTATAAACTTTATGATGTCTTCCACAGTTTTAGCAGGAGCGCCACAATTACGAATTCTCTTCCACTTTGTGGAACGCATTTACTAATACAAATTTCTCCAATAGCAGACTGTGCTGCAACAAGAGATTCTTATAAATTGCTACTTCTCCCGCAGCAACATTTTCTCTTTTATACTTTGCTATGCAATTGCAAACTTTGCTGTCATTCAGATCGAGTGCATGTGCAATGACACTTTGACCACTTTGATACTTTGACACTTTGACACTTTGAAAACTTCCCAAAGACTCAGTAATTGTTGGTAGTCTATTGAGTGATAACCTTTGAAATTCTCTCTGTATATCTGTTGTACTATTGAATTTTTTCTGCCATGGTGGCAAATGTTGGTGTCATATTTTGTAGTGATATATAGACCATTAATACTCGTCACTCTCGATAAGGCAACATACACTAATTCTATAGCGTGGCTTTTGTCGTATTCATAAACAATCTCATCGAAAGTTCACCCTGTCATTGCGATTAATATTGTGTCGTATTCTGCAAATTTTTTCTGCAGCTTCTGCAAAGTAAAGTTTTAACTACTTTAAGTTCATATGGTAGCCCACCAGTACCTATTGTCGACATTTTATGCAATTTTTGTTTGGCAAAAGCCTTCTGTTCTTTACTATTATATCCAGTGTAAATATATCTATGGCAATCGAGATAACTTTAACATCAGCATTTTTCAAAATAGAATTATTATATTTATTAACAGAATCATTTGAGTGGAATAATCGTACTCCATGTGGACATAGTCTATTTGCTTCGTCCTTTGAAAAAAAAAACGCGATTCAATAAGTTGGAGTTCTTCTTCCTTCAATATCTTTTCCGTTTCTCTCCTTTCAAAAAATTGTAGACGATCCCACAATGACATTCCAGTAATTTTTGATTTAATTTGTTTATTTATGCGTGTTGCTCTTACTGGGGGTAATTTACGCAAATCTCCTATCAATATCATATCGAGCCCTCCAAAATTATCGTTAAATTTACCCGTGCTTTGTTTCAATCGTTGATCAATTTTTTTCTATAATAATTCTGCCGATATCATACTCACTTCGCCAATTATAATAACTCTGGCATATTTCAATAAGGCTCGATACTGATGACCTACCTCTATACTCGATAGTAACAATTTTGATAGAGATATTTTTAAGGCCGAGTGAACAGTTGTTCCATCGATAGCACCAGCAGCTTTGCATTTTCTTTTCTTTTAGCTATGGCATCGATGTCCAATACTTCAATTTTGCCATTCCAGCAATAAATTTTCATTACATTAATAATAATTGTTTTGTTATTCAAAGTTTGACAATTTTAAAATGAGTATTAAATTAATTGATTCGTAGGCCAAGAGCATCACAAGTACTCCTCTTTCAGCGATGATCAGTTGATCATTTGCTGTGGTCGTTTGTGTGCTGCTATAGTTACAGTTTCATTTGATGGAATATCATTACAATATGTAAGGTTTTTCTGTTCAAACAAACGCCGGCTTGAGTCGATCAATGGATATGTTAATGAAGCGATTGTTCATTTGAATGGCGTAAAATTAATTATATATTTTTAATACTTTGAAAGGCCCTTTGTTGGTGTAAGAAGTTGGCGTCCTCTTGCGGAATGCGTAATGTTGTGCCATAGACTAATTCAGCTGGTGTCCTTCTTAAACAAAACTAGTATAAACTTAACATGATGGCTGGTAAATTGTTAACCCAAACATCTTATCCCAATGCAAGGATTGATTGATGATTTCAGAGTTTTATGCCACCTATCTATTAATCGTGGTTCAAATTCAATCCGCTCTAATGATTTTAAAAAATTCTCTTATCAAAAAGGATTTGAATTGCCAACCTTGGTCGATTGTGATATAAGCTGAGCATCCGAAACGTGCGGCCCAACTTCTCAAAACCCCTCGTGTCATTGATTTATCTGTCACAAAACTTATTGGAATCGCCCTTTTTGTGGCTAAAACGTCGACTCGATGGCTTATATTTACTATCAGGTATTTTATTATGTCAATGTATTTTGATTTATGGCACTGTATGTAGCCTCCCACGATTTTTGTGATGTATTTTCTCATATTTGACCATACATGTGGATTGGTTACCAGTTTGATGCTTGTTTTAATACATGGATGTGACCTTTGTGAGTTGATGTCATGTTTTTTTTGTTCAGAGCATCCAGTTGCCTTCTGGAATCGAAAACCACTTAAAAGTTAACGAAATTGTATTACTTTGATGACTTTGAATAAATTCATAGTCCATTTCTTGATCCTTGGATGACTGCTCGTATAGTCGAATATTTCAATCAGTTGAATTCTGGATAGTAAATCGGCTGTTAGATTTTCTCGGCTACTGATATATCGAATATCGGTGAAAAATTCCAAAAGGTCTAAATGGCGGATTTGCCGAGAGGAAGCCATATCCAATTTCTGTTAGAAAGCAAAGTCAAGCGGTTTGTGATCTTCCCTCAAGCAAATACTGGAAATGTTTGACCCCCAAATACATGGCCACTAGTTCCCGACTGTATAGGTGCTGTATTTTTGTGGTAAGGTTTTTGGATAAATATCCCAAAGGCTCAAAATTGCCTTCGACAATTTGATGTAATACCGCTCCTACTTCGGAAGGGCGAGTGAAGTAGCAGTGGAGGGTTCATTTTTGCATTTGTCGAATGCTTTGGTCTCTTCATCGGTCCTGATCAATAACGTATTGCAAGGAGTTGGCCAAGTTACAAGTAAATGGACGGCATCTTCATTAAGTATTCAAATTCCTCTTTTGCAGCGACTAGCTTCTTAGGAGCTTATCTTCGTGATCGAGGAAACCGACTAAGGCCATTTTTTGTTGTCCGTAATAGACAATCTGCTTATGTTGACAAAAGCGGATGCATAATCGGCTAAACTTGTGTCAACAATCATCGCGTTTCATGGCTTTACCCTAGCTTTAGTTATTACTAGGGTTTTATGTTGGCAGGGGCTAAGACATTTATGAGCCCATTGGCCAAATCGTCGATGGTACCAACATTCTTCATTAGTTCGCTCGGTGTGTTACTTTGCGAACGTGAAGTAGGAAGTGATGGATTACAAGTGCGAGTTCATCCTCGTGATTACAATTTTTGAACTGGTCTAGATAGTTCAGCTATTTGACCCTTTAATTTTTGAAGATACGATGATGGATGCAATGATTTGTTTGACTTCGTTGACCGTACGAATCTTCATATTGTACATAATGGTGCAGCAATCTTAGTATATTCGGGCAAACGTTGAAGCCACAGACCTTTAAGGACTGCACGATTTACAGAATTAGCGCCTACTTAGTGCATTTCATGAAAGAACTGTCTAGGCAGGTCACCCGGTGGAATTTCAAATAATAACCGGTTGAGTCGTCGCTGCTGGCTTTTGGAAAAATTTCAAATTATTTTGTCTTTGATAATTTATCCTTGCAGAAAGCACTGTCGGATCAACGGCTGCCAACACCGTATTAAATTGTTGCTTATCGGATGAAATGCCAGAATTTGGGAACCATAAATCGAGCGACAAAAACCAACTCTCTATATCGTTAGTGTTCAGGCGTGACATTTGTATTTTCGCAAAGATTGTTGAAATTCTATTATCGAGGAGCTCAGTACATCCCAGTCCTGGTATGCTTCCCTGTGAAAATTATATTAGAAATAATTTCTAGTTCAGAAAGGGCAAAAAATAGATCACTATGAAAATTAAAATTGGGTATGTGATCTGGTATTTTTTTACCGAAGCTTGTTTTTTTTTGTTTTTGAACCCTGCAATATTTTCTGGGCCGAAGCTCTCCCAACTCTTTCGTGGTTAATTTATTAACGTCCTACCTTACGTCGTCACCAGCCAAATCGATGACGCATGAATACAGATTCGATTTTAAATCCATCTGCACATTGCATTGCTCCAATCAGCCTGAACTGACATGGACGATGGTTCGTCCCATGGATTCTGCACTTCAACAGGGGGTCATAGTTGAGTTCTTCATCATCACCGATCGTAATCAGATGATGAAAAATTCCTTTTGCAACCCTCTTCCGTTGGGATTCGAAACCTGTATCTCCCGTCCCAAACACCGCAGCTTTTACCACTGCGCCAATTGCTCGGTGTGATCAAATATATTGTGTCCATCCGCGTTCAAATGTTTGTAAATCCTTTTATGACGGGTTTTGATGAGTTACTACTTCATTAAAGCTTAGTTGAAAAGTAAAAAAAAAGTTCTTTTTTTCACCGAAATACTCAGATTGCCTTTCCGAATTTCCCTACGGGGGTGCCAGGCAGTTGGTTGTCTGCGCTCGTATCTCATTAATCTTTTTTATAAATTTCGGTGTTTAGCGACGCAAAACCGACCCCCACTCATCGGCGATAATTTCACACTCAGTCCATTGGATCAGCTTCCGAAGAAATATATTACTCAGAATTAGAAGTTTCTTAAATTTTTTATCAATCTTATTCCAGTTAGTGAGGCAAATTATTGATATTTTTGGCAAGAAATTCGGAAATTTATAAAAAATACTTTGATTCTAATGGTTTTGTGCGTATAGAAGTTTTTAACACATCGCCTATAAACATATAGCGTGACTTATATGCCGTTTGCTAAAAATATTTAACCGTGTGCCCATATACATTACTTACCCTATAAACAACCATTCATTATCCTTTTTGTTTAATAACCGATACAAACTTACACAAAGCACAAATAAATTTTTTTTTGTTAAAGTTTTGGTTATACGTGCATGCATTTTCCTATTTTCCAATTTTTTTTTTTTTTGATAACATCTAAAAACTATTGCACTTTATATATAGTTTCAATTGAAATTACAAAAAAAAAATAACTACATAAAATGAAGAAGACTCCGGCAAACACAAAATAAAAATTAGAAAACGCAATGCAATTTTTTTTTTTTTGTAATTTAGATTGCAACAACAAATAAGTTAATAAAATTATTTCATATGTAGGTACCTACATTTATATTAAAATAACACCAACAAACAACAAACAACAAAAAACAGAAAAAAAGTTTCTAAAAATTAAAAATTTTGTTGTTGTTGTTAACTTTTCGGTAGGATTTAGTTGAGTAGAAAAAAAATTTATCTAATTTTCATTGGAATGAGATAATTATTTTTTTTAATTATGAACTTAACAGAAACAATAGTTGCATTAGTTGTAGTTTAGGAGTTGTAATAATAGTAATCAAATACTAAACCGGAATTACAGGCCATTGTGGGCCCGCGTACTGCGCACGAAAAATGGCTGTCCAAGATCGACGAAGCGAAGGCTATAGACCATCCAAACTTTGAGTTATCGGAAATATCCCAAATTTTCCTTTTCAAAATTTTAGATAAACGAATCGTCTAGCCACACTTTAATGTATGTATCACTCATCAAAACCTATCTTAAACGGAATTACGGCCTCTGAACGCTGATAGGGATATTAAATTTGAACACAATTTTTGGAAAATATGCAAAGCTATAGACTGTCAAAATTTTGCGTTTTTAGAAAAATCACAAATTTTTCTTTTTAGCAAATTTAGGTATATGAATCGTCTAGCCACACTTTAATGTATGTATAACTCATCAAATCCCGTCATAAACGGAATCAAAGCCATTTGAACGCGGATGGGAACAATAAATTTGAACACAATTTTTTTTGTAAATTTTCAAGGCTATAAACTG
Source organism: Tipula confusa (assembly GCA_963556175.1). Classification (NCBI taxonomy): domain Eukaryota; kingdom Metazoa; phylum Arthropoda; class Insecta; order Diptera; family Tipulidae; genus Tipula; species Tipula confusa. The sequence goes on from OY744476.1 coordinate 177,217,409, forward strand.
TCAAAATTTAGAGTTCTTTAAAAAATCACAAATTTTCCGTTTTAAAAATTTAGATATATGAATCGTCTAGCTACACTTTAATGTATGTATAACTCATCAAAACCTGTCATAAACAGAATTACAGCCATTTGAACGCAGATGGGGACAGTAAATTGGAACACAATTTTTTGGTAAGTTTTCAAGGCTATAGACTGTCAAAATTTAGAGTTCTTAAAAAAATCACAAATTTTCCGTTTTAAAAATTTAGATAAATGAATCGTCTAGCTACACTTCGATGTATGTATAATGCAATTAAAACCATTTGTACGCGGATCGGGACAATAAATTTGAACATAATTTTTTTGTAAATTTTCAATGCTACAGACTGTCAAAATTTTGAGTTTTTAGAAAAATCACAAATTTTCCATTTTAAAAGTTTAGATATATAAATCGTCTAGCTACACTTTAATGTATGAATAACTCATCAAAATCCGTCATAAACGGAATAACAGCCGTTTGAACGCGGATGGCGACAATAAATTTGAACGCAATTTTTTTGTAAATTTTCAAGGCTAAATTTTATAGTCTGTCAAATTTTGGGTTTTTGGAAAAATTTCAAATTTTCCTATTTAAAAATGTAGATATATGAATCGTCTAGCTAAATTTTAATGTATACATAACTCATCAAAACCCGTGATAAACGGAATTACAGTAATTTGAACGCGGATGGGAACAAAAAATTTGAACACAATTTTTTTGTAAATTTTCAAGGCTAAGACTGTCAAATTTTGGTTTTTTGGAAAAACTTCAAATTTTTCATTTTAGAAAATTTAGATAAACGAATTTTCTAGATACACTTTAATGCATGTATAACTCACCAAAACCCTTCATAAACGGAATTACAGCCATTTTAACGCGGATGGGAACCATTAATTTGAACACAATTTTTATGTAAATTTGCAAGGTTATAGACTCAAAATTTTGAGTTTTTGGAAAAATCACAAATTTTTTTTTTTTTTAATTTAGATATATGAATTGTCTAGGTACACTTTAATGTATTTATAACTCATCATACTCCGTCATAAACGGAATTACAGCCATTTGAACGCGGATGGGAACAACAAATTTGAACACAATATTTTTGTAAAATTTCAAGGCTATAGACTGTCAAAATTTTGAGGTTTTGGAAAAATCACAAATTTTCCTTTTTAAAAATTTAGATAAATTAATCGTCTAGCTACACTTTAATGTATTTATAACTCATTAAAACCTGTCATAAACGGAATTACAATCGTTTAAACGCGGATGGGAACAATAAATTAAAAAAAAAAAAATTTTGTAAATTTTCAAGGCTATAGACTGTCAAAATTTTTAGTTTTTAGAAAAATCACAAATTTTCCTTTTTAGAAAATTTAGATATATGAATCGTCTAGCTACACTTTAATGTATGTATAACTCATCAAAACCCGTCATAAACGGAATTACAGCTATTTGAACGCAGATGGGGACAAAATATTTGAACACAATTTTTTTGTAAATTTACAAGGATATAGACTGTCGAAATTTTGAGTTTTTAGAAAAATTACAAATTTTCCTTTTTAAGAATTTAGATATATGAATCGTCCAGCTACACTTTATTCCGTCATAAACGGAATTACAGCCATTTGAACGCGGATGGGGACAATAAATTTGAACACAATTTTTTTGTAAATTTTCAATGCTATAGACTGTCAAAATTTTGAGTTTTTAGAAAAAGTACAAATTTTCCTTTTTAAAAATTTAGATATATGGATCGTCTAGCTACATTTTAATGTATGAATAACTCATCAAAACTCGTCATAAACGGAATTACAGCCATTTGAACGCGGATGAGAACAATAAATTTAAATGCAATTTTTTTTGTAAATTTTCAAGGCTTTATACTGTCAAAATTTTGGGTTTTTGGTAAAATCACAAATTTTCCTTTTTAACAATTTAGATATATGAATAGTTTAGCTACACTTTAATGTATGTATAACTCATCAAAACCCGTCATAAACGGAATAAAAGCCATTTGAACGCGGATGGCGACAATAAATTGGAACGCAATTTTTTTGTAAATTTTCAAGGCTAAGACTGTCAAATTTTGGGTTTTTGGATAAATTGCAAATTGTTCATTTTAGAAAATTTAGATAAACGAATTTTCTAGATACACTTTAATGCATTAGTAGTAGATACACTTTAATGCATTAGTAGTAGATCGAAACCTGTCATAAACGGAATTACAGCCAGTTGAACGCGGATGGGAACAAACAATTAGAAAATAATTTTTTTGTAAATTTTGAAGGCTATAACACAGTCAAAATTTTGAGTTTATAGAAAAATCACAAATTTTCCTTTTAAAAAATTTAGATATATGTATCGTCTAGCTACACTCTCATGTATGTATAACTCATCAAAACCCGTCATAAACGGAATTATAGCCTTTTGAACGCGGATGGGGACAATAAATTTAAAAAAAAAATTTTGTAAATTTTCAAGGCTGTCAAAATTTTGAGTTTTAAGAAAAATCACAAATTTTTGTTTTTAAAAATGTAGATATATGAATCGTCTAGCTACAATTTAATGTATGTATAACTCATCAAAACCCGTCATAAACGGAATTATTACAGCCATTTGAACGCGGATGGGAACATTAAATTTTAACACATTTTATTTGTAAATTTTCAAGGCTATAGATTGTCAAAATTTTGAGGTTTTGGAAAAATCACAAATTTTCCTTTTTAAAAATTTAGATATATGAAGCCTCTAGCTACACTTTATTCCGTCTTAAACGGAATTACAGCCATTTGAACGCGGATGGGGACAATAAATTTGAACACAATTTTTTTGTAAATTTTTAATGCTATAGACTGTCAAAATTTTGAGTTTTTAGAAAAATTACAAATTTTCCTTTTTAAAAATTTAGATATTTGAATCGACCAGCTACACTTTAATTTATGTATAACTCATCAAAACGGGTCATAAACGGAATTACAGCTATTTGAACGCGGAAAGGGACAATAAATTTGAACACAATTTTTTTGTAAATTTTCAAGGCTATAAACTGTCAAAATTTTGAGTTTTTAGAAAAATCACAAATTTTCCTTTTTAAAAATTTAGATATATGAATCGTCTAGCTACACTTTAATGTATGTATAAAAGTGTAGGATGGGAACAATAAATTTGAACACAATTTTTTTGTAAATTTGCAAAGCTATAGACTTTCAAAATTTTCTTCTTTCGTCCAGTGCTTTTTTTGTTAAGCTTGTTTCAAATATTAAAGTAGTGTCAATATGGTGCTCGCTTAAGATGGCTTTAATCTCAATTGGATTTTTTAACGACTTCCTTTATAACACATGTAAAATTATCATTAAGTACATGGTTCTCTCCATGATTACCATGAAACTGTGCATAACATCGGTGAGGTTGTTACTGTAGGTCCTGCAGGTTAGACAACCATCGCTTAACGTAAAATAAACTTTACTTTGTCCATATTCTTGGCACTTTTCACACTATATTGACCTAGTTATATTCCTGTGTGCCTCTGCAGAGATTTTTCAAGGTATATATTCTTTGCGTTTCTTTTGCTTTTTTCGTGTCGTCTTTTAATTTCACCCCCGACCACAGGCGCCTAGTAACAATAGAAGCACTATACTATTATTAGTAACCGATATTTATTTCTTTATTTTTTTTTTAAGTTGCTGCACTGATTGTTGTTTTTAACACGAAACGAATTAAATTTTTTTTCCATACAAATCCAGACCAACAGAGTATACGTAAGTATGAGTAAAATTTGTAACGAGATTAGTTAATAATCGAGTTAAATTTTTTGTTTATTTAAATTTACAATTAATGTCAATAAATAATATAGTTTTATGAATTTTGGTATATCCAAAACTATATTCGGTGCATTGGCATAGTCAATTTAGAATTTCTGCACTTCATGACGAAAGTAGTTTATTGGTTCATTCCTTCCATATAGGTAAAAGCAGAGTTTTCTGCTTTTACCTATATGTGGTGAAGTATAGATGGTGCTTCTACGTAATTTAGGAAAATTTCGCTATCAGCCAAAAATAAGTGGTACTGCATGTGAGACATTTATAATTTAAAACAAAAATACTTACAGTGAACCAGGTTGCAGAATGCTGAATGGGTTTATGGCGTCATCCAGATAAACAATTAATAAATGTTGGGGATTTTAATCTTCCTGAATATGATCACTGTCATAATGAATCTGGTAACCAACCAATATGGCTGGCCTTATATGTTTTAATAAGGAAAAATGGTGGTAGCTACAATAAGCTCCTCGATCTAGAGGCTTTGAAAGTGTACCGGAAACAAAATTTTAAGTGCATACATTCAGGAGTAATTACATTTTCCTTTTACAAATAATTATTTTTATCTTAATTGCTGCCGATATATTCTCATGCCTTAGAAATTCTAAAGGTCAGCCGACTGATTTACAACTGACATTTTAGAGTTATTTAGGATAGTACGTACATTTAAAAACCATGTGTAACATTGAAACAAAATTTGAAAACATTTAAACACGGCCCGATATCATCTTTTACAATTATCCACATTTAATTTTTTATCTTGTTCGTGTCTACAATCAACGTATTCATATATATATTTAATTGAAGATGATATCAAGATTAAGCAATCAAATTTAATTATTTTAAAATTGTTTAAAACCATCAGGTTTTGGGAGTACCACCAATGATTATATAATTATAGAGTTATGGATTAAGTTTTGGTTAATACACAAATTACCACTTTGCAATTGCGTTTGCAATATGGAAATCTAAAAGTTTATCTTGCACACACACACACATATATCGAAATCGAGTGTATATAGAAAAGCAAAAATATGTATAATTATAATTAAGATGAATCAAAATATAAGTAAATGGTAAAGTGCAGATGTTATTATTTTCATCGACGGTGAATTTATTTTTAATTTAGAGCATATACGAGCATAAATATACATGAAGCGCATAGACTTATTATTAAAGTTTTATGGTCAATTATAAATCGAAACATAATTTCTACCTTAAACCATATAGTAAAGTAGTCTAATGTAGATTTGTAAATTAGACAGTGCACGCTATTTGCGCGCGAATATGAAAGACCGCACAAGTTATATAAATTAATTTAATGTTGGCAATAAACAATGGGATCACCAAAGTGTAATCCAATCAAAGTTTTAATGAAGTGGTATAAAGTTTTTATGGATTTGATTTGGTGCTATTTGATCAAAGCCAAAAAAACAATTTTGTGGTTGGTCGATTATCTGCGGCAAAGGTTGTATTACAATAGAATTCGTAAATTTGCAAAGGCTAACAATTATTGAAATTTATATATATTTTAAAATGATATTTTTTTTTTAAATATTGTCTTAACTAACGCTTTTTTAAAAGTTTCGCGGGAAATATGGACGTCAAAACAACTAGCCACGGTGTTCATCACGTTGGATCACGTTGGATCACGTTGGATGCGCGCTATAGAACCATAGTGGCCGTAGTTAATATTTGCAGTCGAAATAAGCAGAAAAACACGAGGACGCAAAGTGCATTGAGGAGCATAAAAGTTCAAAAGTAAAAGCAGGTCAGCACAGTGTACTTTACCACAAATAATATCACGTGCAAATGTAGCACTAGTACATTTTCGCCTAGAGGCCAATGTTTGAAGACCCAAAAACTTACACCAGTCCAGATACGGCGAAAGTTTATAGCCTTCGTTTACAAGAGATGGCAATTTTTTAAGAGCAAATAACAAAAAAATTTTCTGCACGCTTTCAATTCTGTTAGAATGATAGTCGTAAAACGGAGACCATATGATGCTAGCATATTCAAGCTGCGAACGGACGAGAGAAGTATACAATGATTTAAAAGTCAAAGTATCATGAAAATCTTTAGAATCTCTTTTGATAAACCCTAACATAGAATATGCTTTATTAACAATTGCATCGATATGGGAGTTAAATGATAAATCCGAACTAAAGATGACCACCAAATCATTAACCACATTAACTCTACTCAATAATTGGTCGTTAAGAAAATAATCAAAAGTTAATGGATTCATAGCTTTAGAATAAGTAATTACATGGCATTTATGAACATTTAAAAACATTAGGTTAATAGCACACCAATCACGAAACCTGTTTAAGTCGCGTTGAAATAATTCACGATCTAGTTCACAAAAAATATTTGCAAATATTTTCATGTCATCGGCAAATAAAACACAATCAGCATATTCAAACCAGTCAACAACGTCATTATATAAATAATAAAAACAATAAAAGCCCTAAGTGGCTTCGTTGCGGCATACCAGACGATGCAAAAAAAAATATGCTGATGATGTATCGTTTATCTTAACATAAATTTTCCGACTTGATAAGTAAGACCTTATCCAGTTTAACGGAATAAAGTCACAATTCAGTATATTAAGTTTTTCCAATAATATTCGATGATTCAGTTTGTCAAATGCCTTTGCAAAATCGGTATAAATCACATCGACTTGAATACCTGCTGTAACCGAATTGATTCATTTATTTTGAAAAACGGCCAAATTAGTGACCATTGACGACCAAAACGAATAGTTTTGGAATGGAAGATAGTATTGCAATACCGCGATAATTAGTTACTTTACTGTGGGCCCCACTTTTATTGATCGGTATGATTTTTGATACTTTCCAAGCATCAGGAAATCTGCCTTGTTTAAGACTCAAGTTAAATAATAGGCATAACGGAGCATCAAATCCATCAGCACAACGCTTTAATAGAGACACGGGTAAGTCATTAGATCCAGGTCCCTTTGAAGCGTCCCTGTTTAATAATGCCTCCACTACATCTAGCTCAGAAAAGATAATTTTTGAATTATCATCAGATAAAATGGGTACATGCTTGTTACCTTTAACAAAAACGCTTCCGAAGTATTCCGCAAAGATATCGCAGATTGTTTCTGGATTGTTGGATTTTTCTCCTTTGAATTCCATAAACGATGGCAAACCATTATTATGGCTCTTAAGTTTGATAAATTTCCAGAAATTCTTTGGATTACAGCGTAAATCATCTTCTATGTCAATAATGTAATTATTGTACAGAAATCGGTTTAGGCAAGAAAAATGACTTCGTAATGATTTAAACTGTAAAAGATCACGATGTAACCCTGTTCGCCTGTATATCCTGTGATATTTATTACGCGAAGCCCTTAATTGCTTAAGTTCTTTTGTGAACCATGGGTCGTTACACATATGCGACTTTTTGACCATAATTTTAGGAATAAATTTCTCAATAATATCAGTTAACAATTCGTTGAATATATTTACAGAACTGTTGATATCATAATTTGATAGAAAAATAGCCCAATTAACTTTTAATAAACAAATATTTATGGATTCGTGATCGGCGTGCCAATAATCAAAGACAGTACAGTTTTTAATGAAGTTAAAATTATTTGAGCATTCGAAAGAAATTTATTGAAACAGGTGTATGATATATACTCGAAGACCCAGCAATGTCGTCGCACAATTCAAGCTTAAAAGATCGAAACTTAGTATAAAAAGTTAAGTCCAGAAAAGTGCTGCGACTATTAGGTATGTTGTTGATCGGAGAAGAACCCAGGTTTGCCATAAAATCACACACTAGAGCGGAAGATTGATAAGTATTGAAGGGCACAAAAACATCGTCATCCATCATTCAAATTAAATCGGGAAAATTGAAATTGCCTAAAATAATGAAGTCAGTGCATTCATTATTAAAGGGCAACAACTTATTAAAAATGCTTTCAAGAAAAACATGACAAAAATATGATGGATTAGGGGGAAAATATACTGTGCTAACTAAAAGATGTGTCTATTTTAATTTTAACCGTAATAGACTCCACGATAGGATGAGAAAAAAGAAGTTCACTGAAACAGTTTTTTCGAACTGCAATTATAACACCACCACCTTTAAGATTAGTACTATTACGGAAAACACAAAAATCCGGAGGAATAAATTCCTCCTTACTAAAATTGACAGTCAGCCAAGTTTCAGTCAGAACTATTATGTCGTAGTTCGACTCCAAAATTCCAAGAAAAAATTTTTTTGCTTTGGAACGCATACCACTACAATTAAAATAAAAAATCGATAAGTTATTAACACAACTTTTAGAACCATTGACGTTATTTACAAAAATTGATTTATCAGAAATATTTTTTTTTGAAAAAAGCGGATTAATTAATAAAACACCTGGTGGCCACGCTGAGGCATCTAGCAATTTGTTAAGTTTACTTTCAGGAACACCTTTTTTAAAAGAAAGGAATTTTCGATCATCATTGCGACGAAAGAGTATTTGCTGATGGACCACATTTTTTAGTGACGTTTATATTTTTATGATTTGATAAAGATAATGATGATGATGATGTTAATAGATAACACATGATAATAGAGTTGGTGTGTTTTTGTCAACGGTTTCGTAACAATTATAATTTCTATCATTGTGGGATGAAGTATAAGTCAATAGTTTTAACTTGTCAAGGTCAGCCATAATCGCTGCTATTTTAGCACCATGTACATCCATATGGTTTAAACACACATTACATGTCCAAGAAAATTTACAATCTTGGCAATGACGTCAAACAACACACCAGAGTCAATTCCAGCGCATTTGCTGTGTATTATACTTTTACATGCGTTAGCGCACACAAAAAAATTGTCCGTAACTAAGGAATCAAGTTTAATTTAAAATTACGTCGGTACAACTTGACGAATGATTTTTGACACCGACAATCGGACCACTATTACGCATTTTATTCAATAAACAATGAAATTCGTAAATTTGCAACCCCTTTGCTGATTTGTTGAAATATTTATGTCTATGATGAAATGTTCAGCAACCAAATTTTATAAATTTCTATTGTCCAGAAATGGCTAAATCAATCACACAAAGGTACGCGTTGCGATCGACAATGGTATCAACGCTACTTCAACGCATCAAAAACCAACGAAGTAGCTGATCAACAACAACAAGAGGCAACTTGAAGCGCTAATCATCATCAATGCTGCCGCCAAATAGCCTCCTCGTGATTATACGATTTTTATCGGCCGCCGCGTATCGGCATAATAAATTTTTGGAATACATTAAAAATTAACTTGCTCCTGTGTTTTGTTTGTTTCGCAATTTGTCGTCTACATAATTTGGCCGTACTGTACTTTTTGTCAATTGTTTTTTGTCTAGATGGTGAAATATTGAAATTGCGATTTAATTTTTGTCCGATTAGTTTACTTGTAAAATTTGAACAGACTGTTTGTGTTTTTTGCGTTTTTATTTTTAGTTTGTGTTTGTGAATTGTTTAAATTTAATTTAATTGTGTAGTTATTTATTTGATGTGGTAAAATAATTAAGTCATTTAAAGTGTTTATCTAAAGCCTCATAAAAAGAAGGCTTTTGTTTATTAGACAACTTATTTATGTGTGTTGTATCACTTTTAAAGACAATTGTGCATCATTCAGATTGAATAGAATAAAGGTACTGTGCAAATTATTTATTTTTTTTTATTCTACGAATGCATATATATATATATATATATATATATATATATATATATATATATATATATATATATATATATATATATATATATATATATATATATATATATATATATATATATATATATATATATATATATATATATATATATATATATATATATATATATATATATATATATATATATATATATACCGTTACAGCTAATATTATCGAAACAGAATACTGTTTTAGAAGGCCCTTTATGTTTTGTAGCTTTGTAATTAAAAACAAACTCAGCTGTGCCATTTTTTTCATTATTTTAATGCATTTTAAACACGAATTTTCTGTAATGATAAAAGTTTAAAATGTAAAGTTGCTGATCTCCCAAAATGATTCACAGAAATGGACATTCCTTTGTTCTATATGCAAGATTGATTTATCTAAAATACGGGCTAAATAAGTATCGATTGAATGCCAGACCCTCCTTTCAGAAATATCTCCTTTTTTTCTATTTTGCCACTTGGTGCGGGCTAATACCGAAATATTTTTAATTTTTATTTTTTAATTACTGTCAATAGCTTTATTCGTGAATGATTCTTTATCTGAAACTAACAAGAAATGTGGAAAACTTACAATCTGATATATCTTATACTAAGCCCTAACCTATATGTTAGCACTTATATTAGTATGCGTATTTATTAATTTGTTGAAAAATGAGTTAACTTGCCTAGGTTAGGTTAGGTTAGAGTGGCTGCTAATGCACATTTAGACCGGTGATGGTCCATTGTGATACCAAAGGATCCTACTTCCCTTTCACCTTCATTCGAACCATTCAGAGCTAGTTATGTAGCGCAAATATCTCGCACATTGCAGTTCTCGAGATCCATAAGGCCGTCGAAACAATACAGGCATGAGCAGAGAAAGTGGCTCACAGTCTCTTCCTCCTCCTCATTTATACAGCTTCTACAGAAGTCATTTGCCATTGACACAAGACTCCTCGCATGCTCCTCCATAAGGCAGTGTCCTGTGAGCACCCCGACGACTATACTTAAGTCAGGTTTACGTCGGGATAGAAGTGTTTTGGAGCGCTTCAAGTCAAGTTTTGACCAGATTTGATGCACTACATTGCATGTTACGGTGTTATTCCACCTCTTCTGTGCCAAGGCTATAGCCTTATTTTTAAGCGCCATAAAAATCGTGCTATAGGCCTCCCCAGATTTGCCCTTTCCGGTTTCAATTGGAGAGTTGTACCTTTCTTTGCCAGTTCATCAGCCCTGCAATTCCCCAGAACTTCCGAGTGACCGGGGACTCAGGCAATCTGGATATTGAAATGCTCACTCATCTCGTTAAGAGATGAGCGGCACTTCAACGCCACCACGGACGTCAGAGAAACTGATTCCAGCGGCTTGATTGCCACCTGACTGTCCACATATATTGTTATATCCCTTGTGGATATGACATTATGCATCAACCAAGTCATCGCTTCCTCAAACGCTACCACCTCTGCTTGGTACACACTGCAGTGATCAGGAACACGAACGGATATATTCACATTTAATTTGTCACAATAGACTCCAGCTCCGACTTTGCTGTCTAGCTTGGAGCCGTCAGTGTAGAATTGTATACTTCCAGTTTCTGTTGTTGACCTATTCCCCTAGGATTTTCTTGTGCGGATAAGGGTCCGGATGTATTTTTCAAAGCATACAATTGTTATTGTGTAGTCATTATTCGCCAAGTCTTCGTTAAGCGAACTGCCAATCGTCGAGTGGCCCGTCTGTAGGCATTTCAACTCAAACACGACAGAGAATCATGCAGCCGTATTTGCCGCTGTCTGCTTATCAAAGATGTCGACTGGAAGAATTTAGAATATTGCTACCAAAGCACGTGTAGGGGTTGTCCTCAATGCCCCGTTTATAAGCAAGCAGGCCGGTCTTTGTACCTTCTCTATTATATTTTTATAAGTTTTTTTGTCTAGTGTCTAGTCTTGTCACACTCACCCTATACATCAAAATTGGTCTGACTACAGCGCTGAAGAGCCAGTATACTAGCTCTGGTTTTACACCCCATCTCCTACCGACGGCGTTCCTATATGAGTACAGAGCCATGGTAGACTTCTTTACTCTATCTAAAATATTGGGGTTCCAATTTAGCCTACTGTCCAAAATTATGCCCACAAATCTTGCCTTATCAGTAAAGGCCAGTGACGTGCCTTTTAAGGTAGAAGAGGCGACTACCGGAATTTTACATTTCTTGGTGAAGAGTACCAGCTCTGTTTTGGACGGATTTATACCCAGCCCACATTTGCTTGCCTACTTTGTAATGATTAAGAACGCGTTCTGCATGACTTCTCTATAACGGTGCTTAGGTACCTACCCAAGATCACGATGGCTACGTCATCTGAATACGCTATCACCCTTATTCCCTCCCTCTCCAATTTCAAAAGTAGTCCATTGATTACTATGCTCCAGAGAAGAGGTGATAGGACACCATCTTGCGGAGTTCCTCTAACTACTCGCCTCCTAATGGTGGATTTCCCTATCTCCGCATTAACAATCCTGCATTCTAGCATCTGATTTATTGATCTCCTTAAGGGGTAGTCCACATCTAAGAAATACAGTCCTTCTTGAACTGCCTACGGCCTGACATTGTTAAGGCGCCCTCTATTTCGAGGAAGGCTACCATACATTACTCTTTCGAGTGGATTGATTTCTCAATTGTTCGCACCAGGAAATGCAGAGCCACCAGTAAATGCAGATGTCCACAGATCTCCCTTTCCAGTACGCATGCTGAGAAGTTGCCCAATTACTGGGTTTTATTTTTGCACGTATCTACACGTCAATCAGTCTTTCCAATGTTTTCAACAGAAAGGATGATAGAGTTATAGGTCTTAGGTACTTTGGGTAGGCCTGTGAATTCTTCTCCGTTTTCGGAATACAAATCACCTTGCCTAAGGTTAAATGAGATTTGTAGCTGCATTAAATCTAATGGATCTGTTCTGAAGACATCTATATTGTGGCTGCCTTAGTAGATCCCTTGCTAATACATTGGGATGAGTTTCCAATTTTTAATGGTACTTCAAACTGTATGCTTTTATCGTCTGTTTTACCGTTTTAGTCTCTAGGTCCCTTTGGGTGTTATCATTTCGAATATACCAAGCAGAATTTTTAATACTACGTAGTATTTTTGATTACGTGCGTTGTAAAAGGTGTGTATTTGATGAGCTGGTAGAGCCCCATATATAGTTGAATTCCATATGTTGCCTTGTAAAGAAGAACTCTGCAGTCTAGTGACAGTTTTGATCTTCCTTCAATCAGCCAGTACATTTTAAAGAATTTTATTTTTATTTGTTTGCACTTGGTTTCAATGGGCTTTCTTTAAGTCGACCTTCTATCAAGATCAAGACCCTGGTATTTGACATTTGTTTAACATTTGTAAACGTTATGTGCGCCGATTTCTTTTCATCCACTTTTAGCGCCACTGTTTTTGCCAGTCCTCAAATTTGTTTATGTGACCTTGTAGCTCTCTTGATGCAGTGGCTTTTTATGTGAATACATAATAACAGTGTCATCAGCAAATGTTGATGTGACCACCTTTTTAGTGGACGGTGTAGATCAGCTGTGTATAACAAGTAAAGCACTGGTCCCAATACGCTTCCTTGTGGGACCTCTGCGTTTATCAGATTTAGTTCGGAAATCACTTAATTTTGCTTAATTTTTAAGAATTGCATGAAATTTGTTTGGGAGCAGAGTTTTTATTTTGTATATCAGGCCCTCATGCCACACTTTGTCAAAAGCTTGTGCAATATCCAGGAAAACGGCGGGAAATATTTCTTATCCTCTAGAGCTAGTATGACTGCCTTTACAACTATATGCACCTGCTCTACAATACTATGCTGGTCATGCAACCCAAACTGGTGGTCTGGTATAGTTTGCCCTGCAGATAATATTGGTTTTAATTTTTGTAGTAACAATTTTTCAAAAAGTTTTGAAACTGTCAGAAAAAGACTTATTGGCCTGTATGACGCGATTTGCGTTTCGTCCTTGCCAGGCTTCTGGATCATTATAATTAGTGACGTTTTCCATTTTTTAGGGAGATCAGGTAATTCTGTATTCCTTGATCTGCTTCCTCTGTCAAAGTTCGTTCCTGAGCTTTAATAGCTTTATTTAATTTCCGTTTGAGTAGTGGAGACTTTTGTTGCCATTTCCGGCGCATTTTCCGCTTTTCTTGAATTAACTGGTAAATGTTAGGTGTTGGCCTATTGACACTTTTAGAGCTAATAATGCCAGGTGTACGCTTTTTTGCAGCGCTTTCCATTATTTGAGCTACAATTTTTGCTGTACTTCAATATGTTCTGGTGTGGACAGAAGGATGTCCAGTTGGCAGTTCTGTTCAATGACATTTCTATATATATATATATGCCATTTTGTTAATTTGCTTGTTAGACGTATGAGTGGGTCAATTTTTAAGGCATCGGTACTCAATTTGACTATAATTGGAGAGTGATAAGATGATAGGTTATATAGCAATCGTCTACTTGAGCATTGGTGCCGGCGTGCCGCCATGTGCTGTACTGTATTTGGTGTCATAAACTGAATAGCCAATAATTTTAAAAAATGTTTTAGTCGTAAAGTGTGTTTCTGATATAAGCATAATATCAATATTTTGATCGTTCAGCAAAGTTTGTATTTCAGCTTTGTTTTGTGAAAGGCCATTTGCATTCCTTACAGTTATTTTTAGGAGAGGCATTTTTGGTTTTTGATAATAATATACATTAGTGTGCTCATATTTTGCATCATGATGCTCATTTGGTTTTCCATCATCATCATCATCATGAAGCTTTGAATCGTTTCACACAGTTTATTTATGGTTGCACGGATTCTTCGTCATTGTAGTGAACTTTTGGTGTTGGCACGGTACCCATTAAATATTTGCATAGAAGATGCCTGGTTTCTTTTCTGTTGGTAAGTGTAATAAAGCTTACCGGCTTGGTCAAAATAGTTTGTTAATGCTCTATAGCCATCAATTTCAAATGGCTGAATTTTTGATTTTATTTATATTTCCTCTCTTAAACGGAGCAAATAGAATTTAGCATCTGCTAAAGTATACCTATAACTATCACGATTTCATTAGTTGAAGCTTCTCTTAGATACATCGTTTTTTACTATGCCATCGGACATTTTTACGTCGGACACACCAACCTTTAGGTTAGAAAATCTATTATCCAAAGGTATTTGGGTAGTAGTTTTTTCTAGCCTTGTAGCTTTTCTTTTACTAAAAATTGCGCTGATCTTGGGCTTCGTTTGCGCTAAGTAACAGTGAATACCTGTCCACTCCAGTTTGAACCGTGTTACTACACTGACCTATATCAACTGGAATAACACTATTTGTTTGATTCGAGCGGTTATTGTAAGACAAATGAGATCTTCTGTTATGTTCTGGCTATGGTCACCTTGCGTTTCCGCACCCTTGTTTGAAGGTGTTGATGGCCATGCGTCTTAATTTTCATGCAAAAGTTTCTAGTTTTGTAACGACAGCTCTAATCCAGCTTAAAGCTATGGTAGAGTCCTATCGTAGTGAATGGTCTTTTTGGCGTACCCTAGAATCCTAGATAACAGTTGCGTGGCAATTAGTTCCAGCTTTGGAACTGTCAGTTTTGTTTTGATTGAGGTAACTCTAGTTTTTGCTACCTGCAAACTGGTTGTAAATTACTTGGATGTATTTGTGGTTCTTAAATAAACCACTGCTGCATATGAGTGTTGCGAAGCATCCGCAAATCCATGCCATTCGAATTTTTGCGCTGACGTTGTTTTTTTTTGTATTTGAACTCTGCGATGTTTTCTGGGGCCGAAGCTCTCCCAACTCTCGCGGTTAATTTTGAACGTCCTACCTTACGCCGTCACCAGCCAAATCGAGGACGCACGAATACAGGTTTGATTTTAAATCCATCTGCACATTGCATTGCTCCCGTCAGCCTCCCCAACAAGGGGTCATAGTTGTGTTCTTCGTCATCACCAATCGTAATCAGATGATGCAAAATCGCTTTTATAACCCTCTTCCGTTGGGATTCAAACCCGGTAGCTCCCGTCCCAAACACCGCAGCTTTAAGCACCAATTGCTCGATGACGTAATTTTAACCCATCTTGGCAACTTACTTCTGCTTATATCCTCTAATTCGATCTTATTTTTTTTCATTTTTGTTCTATTGCTTTTGGGAGCATGTCATCCCACTATACGTATCAGCTCTTCAGGTTTGTGTCGTTTTCAGGATTGTAGAGAATCCTTAATGTTTTTATGGTGTGATTGATTTTAAAATTAACCATCCCTTTTGCTCGTAGTTGCTCAGGAACGTTACTTAGAATTTAAGCTGAATGCCCATTTATATAATGGAAATCCGTAACTCCGTGCGAGTCTTGCCATTTATTGCCATTGCCTCAAACTGAATGTCATAAGACCTTTGATGCTTTGAGGATAAAATTAGTTCGACTTTGTTATTGTACTCTCTTGCTTCCTTTCCTCCAATTTCTGATATTTTGGTGTTGACTTATTTTTGTTTCGCCTTAAGACGATTTGCTGCCTTTAGGGAGATGAATAATGCTTGAGAGCCGGGATCAAATAAGGCTCTGAAAAGCATACATTTTCCGTCGCTTGTTGCTAATGTGATTAGAACTGTAGATATTATCACCGGACCCGATTGCGTTGGTAAACAATTTTTAGGAACTTGCTGTTTATCTGCTTTAGAATCGATGTGCAATCCTCTGTTATGTCTCCCATTTCATATAGTACATTGGTTTTTCTACTTGCATCCATATGTCTCATGCTCTGCTGATAATCTGTTTCTGTACAATTTATGAAGCATCGCAATTTGCGATCTTTCGCTGAAATTTAATTTCCTAAAATCTCTGCATTCATTAATTTTATGTCCACCTCTGTAGTAGACACAGATGCTTGTTTTTGATAAAAGGGTCCGTTTAGTTATTTGACCTTTGTTTTCCCATGTTGTATTTCTTGGTGACATTATTGGCTTTTGGTTACCACTGGCCTTATTATTTAAATTTTCATTCCAAGAGTTTGATAAATTCCGTTGATGTATGGAATTCCCTGTCTTGACTCGTTATCCAATTCTTTTGCCTATTAAAAATGGTTTTGAAACCTACTTTAAGCAGTCTAACATCCAGGGTCTGATCAACGTCAACTTGTCGGAATTTGCAAGGTATTTTGATTTCGACCTTTTACCATTCACGCTTTTTTGATCTAAAAGACTACATATTCGTTTGGCGGTTCTTCTAGCAAAGGCCGCTTATAGTTCTTCCATGCGATTGCAAAATGTATTCGCGCTTCGGCTTTATTCTGTTGCTTGACAGCTAGATCGAACCAATTATTCGAGACCTACATAATTTTTATTTATGTATTTATTCGACTAGACCATCTAAGTCGCGTCTAAATAAATGAAAAACATAAAATAAAAATTTCATGCTTCCACTTCTTCATTTTTTATTTTGGTGTACACTCTTAAATGTTTCAACCTACCATTGAAGAATTATTATCATTATTATTATTATTGTTAAAACTATAAACACAATAATATAATTTACCAACAACAACAACACCATCGACTACAGATAATATAAAAACGGACCGATTATAACAATTTGTATCGCGGATTGCATGCATCTAAAATAAAATCCGAAGACAACATTAACGAAACCAAAGCAAAAATGAAAGGAAACAAAATCAAAAGTGTATCGACATAAAATGTAATTCTGGTTTGGATCTTGAATATGACGTCTTCTGGGTTTATATTTACCGAGTGTTCAAAATATATCAAGCCGATTAAAATAATCTCGAAGAAATTAAGAAAAAAATAAATTGAAGGGCATTATAAATATGAATGTGACACTAACCTTGACCGTAAAATTTTACTTATTAACTTTATTTGAAATTTATGTGAATTTCCAAAAATTTCGTAATTTTTTCAGTAAAATCCATACTTATACAGTTTATATATCTGCGTATTCATAAAAGTACGGGTTGAAGTTTGTTGTTGCCATCTCTTTTTAAATGGTCGAAATTCGATTTATGAAGGTTTTTGATGAGTTATCACAGCATCAAAGTGTAGCTGGACGATTTTTATTAATGAATTTTTATGAAAAATTTCTGATATTTTCAAAAATCTTAAATTCTGACAGACATATAGCTTTGCATATTTACCAAAAAGGTTTTCAAATTTATTGGTTCCATCTGCGTTCAATAAGCTGTAATTCCGTTTATAACAGGTTTTGATACGCATGTGAAGTTATCCCATGATTTTATCCCAGGAAATGAAAAAATTTCATCAGGCAACTCTAGTAAAATTAAACCGCCTATGCATTTTTGTATAAAATAAATGTGAGTAAAATAAAATCATCCTAACATTAACTGAAAAATCTACATATAACTAATTTTAAAATCTACATGCTTATTTATATTTCATTAATATACTAAGAAAATACGAACCGAACATATATATATTTGTATATATAGTAGTAGTTTACTTTAATTTTTCATCTGGTTTGATGAAACTAAAAATCTCTCGGATTAGGGCTATATGATTTTATAATGAGCATATTATCAGCTAATTTTTGAGTAAAAATTATGAAAATCGTTACGTGGGAACTTGCCGAAATTTCATCATGGGCTGGTACTTATACATAAAATGGGTAGTTTACTTTAATTTTTCATCTGGTTTGATGAAACTAAAAATCTCTCGGATTAGGGCTATATGATTTTATAATGAGCATACTATCAGCTAATTTTTGAGTAAAAATTATGAATATCGTTCCGTGGGAACTTGCCGAAATTTCATCATGGGCTGGTACTTATACATAAAATGGGTAGTTTACTTTAATTTTTCATCTGGTTTGATGAAACTAAAAATCTCTCGGATTAGGGCTATATGATTTTATAATGAGCATACTATCAGCTAATTTTTGAGTAAAAATTATGAATATCGTTCCGTGGGAACTTGCCGAAATTTCATCATGGGCTGGTACTTATACATAAAATGGGTAGTTTACTTTAATTTTTCATCTGGTTTGATGAAACTAAAAATCTCTCGGATTAGGGCTATATGATTTTATAATGGGCATACTATCAGCTAATTTTTGAGTAAAAATAATGAAAATCGTTCCGTGGGAACTTACCGAAATTTTATCTTGGGTGAATTTCAGAAGAAAATTAATTTTCGACCATTGTATATACTAGCATATGGGGTATAACCTTACATAATTTTGATGACCGTTTTTGGGAGACTATTTCTGATAAGTCATCATATATGTCCCAGTATTCATTCCGGTAGCAAAAGCTCACATAATGAGCTCTATTTGGTACGTAATTTACGAACGAATTTATTATAAATTTTTTACCATAAACTATAATGTAAGTGGGAATGCTTGTGATTGCAATTAATGTTATAGGATGTTGTAGAGGTTCAACATAAATGAATATAGTTTGGCTCGTAAAAATACTACAAATAGCAGAACCACTGTTGCAATTAGGGCAAGTAGAAATGCCGTTTTCTTCTAAGCAATTTTCTAAGTTTTGCATTCCCAACTTTTCTAATTTAAAGTGGTCTATCGGTAAGTAGTTTAGCAGGTCTATTACAGTATTATCACAAGATTTACAATTTTTTACGGTTTGTGCGCTATAAAAATTTTGTTTTTTTAATACGAAATTTGAGACTGTAGTTATGTTTGAGGTGCAGTCTCGTTTCAGACCGTATACAACTGTTAAAAAAGAAAATCTATATTTTTTTGCTACATCAACTTGTCTTGCTCTCAAGGCTGTAATTAGGTGGCAAAAATCATTTTCAAGTGATCCATCAAATTTAAAATTCGATATATTTAAAACACAGCATGTAAACGAATCGAACGCGCACGTATAATAATAATTTTCGCCAGTAACAAATCCATTTTGTAAAAAACACATACTTGGGTATACTTTGTTGATTGTTATTATTATTCTTTATTTGTTTATTCCGCGACTCAGATGCATCAGGTTTCTCTTTAACATTCCTTTTATTTAAAAAGGCCGTTTGCAGTAAAACGCTACGTGCTTCCAGTGGCGTCATTGATTTTATTGACTTTATTATTTGAAGATCGAAAGTACTTTTTTTTGGTGTAGATAGTGAATAGCATAACGACTGTTTTTTTGCCCAACCTTCTTCAACAGTAAGCAGCGACGCTAAAGATTTTTCTTCATCTAAACTGTTCTTCTCTTTATTTCGAATGATACAAACGGTTCTAAGATTCTTAGGAATGTTAAGATTGTATCTTCCATAAACGTATATGTTCCGTTTGTACATTTCGTTTAGGAAACGCAGCGGTTTTGTAGGTAACTTACCTAAAGCTAAATTTTGTCTCATTCGGCGTTTTATGGTTGAAAAATAATTCTCAACGTGGCTATTACTTAATCTTTTTTAATGATAAACGCGAGACCAAAAGGGGAGATACGTAATATATATTTTTAAAAGTATTACCAATAGTTCAGGATTATAAAACGTATTCATTGCTTTTTCCCCTTTGGATGTATTTTGCTCAACAATACTATCCGAAATGTTTTTAAATTCTTTGTAGTATGGACTTTGTGTATATGATGGTTTATTCAGTTGGCGCATTTCTTGGTGGAAAATATCACATTTATTATCAAAATCAGTTGGTTGAATTAATGATTCATCAAATTGATCAATAAGATTTGGTTGTGCATTCTGATTAGCTGATATTATGCCTATTAGCTGATAGTATGCCTATTATAAAATCATATAGCCCTAATCCGAGAGATTTTTAGTTTCATCAAACCAGATGAAAAATTAAAGTAAACTACTACTATATATACAAATATATATATGTTCGGTTCGTATTTTCTTAGTATATTAATGAAATATAAATAAGTATGTAGATTTTAAAATTAGTTATATGTAGATTTTTCAGTTAATGTTAGGATGATTTTATTTTACTCACATTTATTTTATACAAAAATGCATAGGCGGTTTAATTTTACTAGAGTTGCCTGATGAAATTTTTTCATTTCCTGGGATAAAATCATGGGATAACATCACATGCGTGGTTTTGATAGGTTATTACTGCATCAAAGTGTAGCTGGATAATTTTTATAGCTGAATTTAAAAAAAAGAAAAGTTTCTGATTTTTCCAAAAATCTCAAATTTTGACAGTCTATAGCCTTGCATATTCACAAAAAAAATTGTTTTCAAACTTATTGTTTTCATCCTCGATAAAATGGCTGTATTTCCGTGTCATGTAGTCTAAAAATCGAATAATTTCGCTATCAGGAGTAAAGGAATATCTAAATTTATTTTTGTGATATTTCACTTTTAAATTGAGACAGTCAAAGAGTCTATCAAATTTTTCAAAAAATTTAAATGTTGAAACAGCAACTTGTTCATTACTGGAAGACATTTTTTTTAACTGTACAGCTGTTTTAATCCCAACAACAACACTTCTTCTAAAAATTTGAGTGGCTAGCTTAACTTTCATTTTTTCAAAATTATTAGGATAAATTAGTCGTAATTTTTGCACAACATTTCGTAATTGTACTCGATTCTAAACTGTAAAGTTCTACAACTATTTTCCTGCTTATTAAACTCTCAGGAAATTTTATATCACTTTTAATTAATGTATTTCTCACTGATTTTATTAAATGTGGTACATCGTATAAACCTGCCACTTCATTCCCATTATTAAGAAATAAGGGCCTATCAATTATTATCCAAAACATATTAAGGCATTTTCTATTATTTGGTCCTTGGTCACA
This sequence comes from Tipula confusa, assembly GCA_963556175.1. Lineage (NCBI taxonomy): Eukaryota > Metazoa > Arthropoda > Insecta > Diptera > Tipulidae > Tipula > Tipula confusa. The sequence goes on from OY744476.1 coordinate 177,238,733, forward strand.
TATAATAGCTCTTACATTGATACCCAATCCACTGCATTTAGCAAAATTTTCTTGTATAAGCAAAAATAATTTATCGGCAAAAATACTATTTTTGGAAACAAAATAGCTTAACACAAATTTCCAATTTGTGAAAATGCCTATAATCATGAAGCAACAGACCTATTTTCCATGCGTGTGAAGTTTTCCCTAACTTTTACTAAAACTACAAAAACAACATTATATATGTACTATTTTACTAATTCTTACTAGTATTAGTAAGAATTAGTAAAAAAGATCACATTTAGGCGAAATTCAATTTTAAATTAAATCAAAAATTTTACAAAAAATAAAAGTAGAACTATAATTAATAATTACTTCATTATTGCACAAAAAATTTATCATAAAAAATTAAAAATACAAATGTAAGAACATTTGCTTCGATGTGTTAATAATAAACTTGTCTCCATACTAAACATTTAAATTAAATATGAATTTTAAACTAGCTCAATTTATTAACCTAAGATACATTCCCAGGCTTTACTAACTACCTCGTAGGTATTTAGCACCATATTCACTAATAAAAAATGTGGAGACTATGTATCCTAATGTTATAAATTTTTTTATAGTGGAGATGATCTCGGCAATCGTTGTGTTGGTTTCTTTTGGGCTCCAGGTGATATAGGCTGTTTATGATTTCAAAGCTGTTGGTAATCGTTTGTATAAGCTAAGTTTACGCATGCGGTTAGCTAATATGTCAATCATTTGTGTTTATGCACCCATGATGTAAACCACCCAAAGATAAACTGATTTTCCAATAATTTGGATAATGTGATGGGATCTAAAATTGTATTAAAATTGTAAAATTGTGATTGGTATCTTAAATGCTAGAGTTTACCGAGCAAACCGTGCAGTGGGTGAGTCGAGAGGTACCGGGTTCGAATCCCAATAGGGGAGGGTTGCAAAAGTGGGTTTTCATCATCTGATTTCAATCGGTGATGACGATGAATACAACTATGACCCCCTGTTAAAGTGCAGAATCCATGGGCGGAACCATCGTCCATGCCAGTGCAGGTTGGCTGGGGCAATGCAATGTGCAGATGGTATTCAAAGCGAACCTGTATTCGTGCGTCCTCAATTTGGCTGGAGACCGTGTAAGGTAGGACATCAAAAACTAACCGCGAAAAAGTTGGGTGTGCTTCGGCCCCATAACAGATGGCATAGATATGCACAAAGAAATAAAAATGCTAGAGCTGGCAAAACTCAGGACTTATTTGGAAAAATAGGTCTTAACGCTTATCATCAACTAGCGACTAATAATGGGGAAAGACTGGTGTACTTTGCGATCGCGCATGACTTCATTGTGGCTATCACATTCTTTTCTCATAAAAATATATATTTCAAAATATGGACATACCTTCGTAATAGTCCCGAAGTCAAGCGGGTGACTCTAGGTATGGTAAAAATTAAACCAACAACAATGAGTGGTTTGATGAGGAGTGTCGTCTTGTTGTCGAGCAACAGTCATACAACCTATAAAGAAGCGAGAGTACGTTTCATATTCGCACAGGAAAACAAAGCGGTCGTTGCTAAGAGAACCGTTACACGAACTTGTTGACGGAAAAAGCGTGAATGCTGGAAGGCCAAGGTCTTAAGAGTAGAACAACTCAGCTATGAGTACAGTTCTCATAACTTGATTATAGAAGTCACTGATCTGCACCATACCATCAGACCTAGGTCCATCGCTATTTGGGCTATTTGGGACTAGGATGGAAATATCCGTGTTTTTATCAATGCAGTGATCGACACTGAAAGGGACATTTCTCTGATTTACTCAATGTTCAACACGTGTCAAATGCTGTATTTTAAAGTTGTCAAATTCAGACTGCGGAGATGTGCATAGAGGACCCATCATACGAGGAGTTTACACTGGCCATGTAAAAAAAAAGAAAATTTCCGCTGTGGTTGATTGCATTAATTCTGAGCTCTTAATATTCGGAAGAGATACTTTGTGGAACTATCTTTTCGACCTTTTTGGATTAGTATGGCAAAGCAAAGTTAAATGTCTGATGAATGGAAAGTGGCTGCGTTGTGAAGTTACTTAAAAAAAGAAGACCACTCAAAATGTGAAAACTATTGCAACGTAGCTCTCCTTTGCACAGCATACAAATTACTGTCTTACATATAGTATTGGAAAGAATCACTCCTCTGGAGGAAGAAATTATAGGTGACTACCAAGGAGGATTTTGTCGTAATCGATCAGTCACTAATCAATTTTTTTCTCTAAGGATGACTCTTTCTTAATCTTACGAAACATCTCATGGCGTACACCTGGTGTTCTCAGATTTCTACCAGATCTATGACTCAATCCATCGGGATAGCTTATGGTTTGCTTTGCAATTTCTGGGAATACCTGACAAATATGTGCTTTTATGTAAATGGCAACAACGCAGTCACAATGTTGTGTCAAAGTTGTAAACAAGCTATCAGGATTTTTTACAATTAGCTCTGGGGTACGGCAAGAAAACGTTGCCCCTGATATTTTTAATGTCATGTTAGAATTTATCTTTCGTAAAAGTTGAGCTTCTTGTACTGTCGGTCCAACCACTGTCAGTGTAATTGGGCTGAATGACAGCGATGTCACAGAACTACTGGGGAATCAATGAGTTCAAAATAAAATTCATGATCACTGGTTTTAGAAACCAAGACGCAATGAAATTTGGAATTGCACCGTGTACTGAAAAAGTTAAATATTTTCTGTAAATAAAATTATGTGTATGAATCAGTAAAAATTGTTCCTCTACATTAAAATATATTTATCATCAAATAGCTATGGGCCAAAACTTCCAAAATTGGAGATATATAAAACAATTGTTATCTGAATTTAAATAATAATAGGAAACGATTTTAAGCGCATCATCTATACTGAACGAACAAATAATATTTTGTTCTTGTTAAATTATGTAACTACATACATAGTTAGTAAAGACTAGGTGTGCATATTCGGTCCATATAAAATTTTTTTATTTTCAATGTCATGGTACACTACGAAGTCCCCATTAAAAGTTGATGAAACCTGCCCAAGATGTTCCATGAACCATAACCAATCTAGCAACACCAGTGAATATGGTGCTAAATACCTACGAGGTAGTTAGTAAAGCCTGGGAATGTATCTTAGGTTAATAAATTGAGTAGTTTAAAATTCATATTTAATTTAAATGTTTAGTATGGAGACAAGTTTATTATTAACACATCGAAGCAAATGTTCTTACATTTGTATTTTTAATTTTTTATGATTAATTTTTTGTGCAATAATGAAGTAATTATTAACTATAGTTCGGAAAAACTTCACACGCATTATTTTGTAACTATCTTCGCAGCATCATTTGCAAGTATCTTAACCATCGCTTTTAAGCAATAATCTATAAATTGCATTACCCATTTTAAATTCCTTAATTAAAGCCGAATTCTTACAAACAGAAAAAGAAAAGAAAAATTTATGCATTTTCTAATGTTGTTTGTTCAAAAACTGTTTTCAAATTAAATATTTTCATCCGCGTTCAAATGGCGGTAATTCCGTTTTATACAGGTTTTGTATATGTATAACTACTACAATAAAATATAAATGGGCAATTTTAGTATCTGAATTTTTAAAAAGAAAAATTTGTGATTTTGCCAAGAATCCAAAATTTTAACAGTTATAGCATTGCATATATACCAAAAAATTATTTTCAAATTTATTGTTTCCATCCGCAATCAAATGGCCGTAATTCCGTTAATGACGGGTTTTGTGAGTTTTCACTGCATCAACGTGTACCTGAATATTTTCTTATCTGAATTTTTAAAAAGAAAAATTTCGTATTTTCCAAATATCCAAAATATTGACAGTTACTGCATCTATTGCACATTTACAAAAAATTGTGTTCAAACTTATTGTTTCTATTCGCGTTCAAATCACTCTTACATCGTTTATGACAGGTTTTGACTCCATCAAAGTGTAGCTGAACAATTTTTAAATTTTGATGAAAAACTACTGACCGTTTTTATATCTGAATATTTAAAAAGAAAAATTTGTGATTTTTCCAAAAATCCCAAATTTTGACAGTCTATAGCCTTGCATATTTAAAATAAATTGATTTTAAATTGATTGTTCTATCCGCGTTCAAATTGCTGTAATTCCGTTCATTACAGGTTTTGATGAGAAACTACTGCATCAAAATGTAGCTGAACGACTTTATTATCTGAATTTTTAAAAAGAAAATCCTTCTCGTTTTTCCAGAAATCCTATATTTTGACAGTTAGGTAGATATTCTAATCGCCGATAACTACTGCCAACATTTAGTTCTAGTCTCTGTTATCATAAAAAGTTAATAATTTTTATTATCTTCTTTGTAATTTCCCAAAGAAACAGAATGATCGGATTCGTAGGTAGATGAAAATGTTTTATAAATTCATTAAACACGACACTATTTAAGCACCCTAGTACCAACTCGATTTTACATTAGAGGCTGTATATATACATAAAAGGTGATAATTAGTTACAATTCAATTAAATAATTAATACTAGCTATAAACATTTTAATTTATTTTTATTTTAACGAATGCATAATATATGCACCTATAAAAAAATTTCAAAAATGATTCTCACGGTTAAAATTTAAAAATCTTTGTGAAATGCAAAACTTCTTCAAATGTCTCACAATTTTCTTTGAAACGTTTTTCGTTTCATTAACATTTTTTTTGCTATATGTCTGCAGAGTTACTTGTGATTTGTACAAAAATCGTAAGGTGCAATTAAAAATGTATATAAGACAAAAAAAATATAAATTCAATTATAAATTAACGATCCTTTCAACTATAACCAATTTTAAGATTCTTAGCTCTGTCAGCATATTTTTGGCCAATTTTTTGGAGTTGGTGGTTGTTGTTGTTGTATAGCATATGAAATATAGTATATAGTTATGAGCTTTTAAAGAACAACCGAGGCTAAGTATATGTAGGTGGATTACACATATAAAAGGTTAAGTGTTATTAAATTGATAGACGATGAATGATCATGAGTGTTGTGAAACCAAACAAAAAAAAAATAAATTTGTCTTAAGAAAATTTAAGACAAACCTGTCATTAACGGAATTACAGCCATTACAGACAAACATCCAGTTCCGTTTTAATTTTTCCAAACGTAAGGGGATAGAATGACAGATTTACGCCAGTATACCAAAATATTTATTTTTTTATTTTTATCACTTAATTAAAATGCATAAAATCTGCTATACGATTGTTGTACGAATCAGATTACAAATATGCCCCCGATAAGATTATGGTATATGATATCCGATTATTTATTTTCCCAAAACCAAAGAGTTTTTTCTATTTTCGATCACAGCTTCCTGCCATATATTATTGAAAAATCAATATCCGCACCTGCCCATTATTTATAAACATATTTTTATTTCAAATCATAATATTAAATTTTCTTATTTCACAAACAGTAAATATTTCTATATGTGTGTGTGTATATTTGGAATGTATTTCTTCTTCGGGACGTCATCTTCCAAGAAATATAACACAAAAATTTCTTACCACAAAGTCCAATAGGTTTGCGTTTTTTTTTTTTTTTTTTTTGCAATATATCGACAAAATACGAAAGAAACATGAAGACGATGAATAAAAATAACGACAAAAGAAATAAGTATATGGATATAAATGAATGAAGAAGTCTTATAGATTGAAATTGAAAATTGATTAGGGAAAATGAATTATGGTTTTCGAACGAAAAATAACGTTTTGTTTTGCAACACAGCAGAAAAACTGATATAGCTATGTCTGTATGTGGCTATATATATAGCCAATATCCAAAAGGATTATTATAATGTCGATTATCATCATATGCGCCTTGTTATATTTATATATATATATATATATATATATATATATATATATATATATATATATATATATATATATATATATATATATATATATATATATATATATATATATATATATATATATGATTATTTCAAAATGTCTCTATATCATGTAACAACTTGCATATACACATAATCATATATACGAACATATATTTATATATATATATATATATATATATATATATATATATATATATATATATATATATATATATATATATATATAAATGAATTCCTGTCTGTTTGTTCAGAATGGGCGTCTTAGCTGCTCAACCGAGCGTCATGAAATTTTTAACATGTATTAGTTGCATGTCCAGAACAAATCTTACGATATTTATATGATAAGAGCCTGGATCCCGGGGTCAATTATTACCCGGGGCAAATTTTTACGGGAATGAGTTTAGGAAAGGGTTTATATAAAAGTTCGAAGATTACACTTGTGATGGTCAGAGGGATTTGCGAGTGGCGTTAACAATCCGACCTCCTTTAAAGAATTGATTCCTTAACCTCAACGATTTTGGCCACAATAATGGTGCGGTAGATTTATATCCTTGACAAGCACGATCTCTCCTGATTTGATATTTTCGTGTTGTTTTCTCTACTTAGTTCTCTGTTGTAAATTTTTAATATATTCGAGCATGTACCAGTTCCAGAATATATGAACTCAATTTTGAAATTCTTCTCATCGTGTCAAGCGGTTATCTGAGATTTCTAAACTATCTATCTCTGGGATTGTTAGCACCGGAGCATTGGTTAGGAAATGTTCTGTCGTGAGTGCTAAAACGTTGTCAATGTCTTCAGTTACTGGAGTGAGTGGTCTCGAGTTGCGAATGGTCTCAATTTCATACAGCAATGTAGTGAATTCCTCAAATGTTAGCTGTGATTGCCGAATAGTTCATTTGAGCTGACCGTGCCGTGGCCTCTCACAGTCCACCAAAGTGCGGAGACGGAGGAGGATTAACAAATAATTACACGCTTTGTGGTAAAATTAAGCACCATACTGTCTGCCGTGTTTGCACAAGGATCACGTTGAATTTGATTGAGCTTACGTTTTGCTCTCCTACTGACAAATCTTTTTAGTGTATCTAGAAAAGCATCTGTGGTTAAATTTAAGTGGATTGCCTTAACTGACATATTCATCCGAATACGACAATGTAAGTTTTGACCAATTTTACTCCTCTACCGGTTTTTGTTGCAATGATCGGTCCAGCAATATTTAATCTAGTGTGCGTGAAAGGTTTTGTTGATGGAACCCTTGTGACAGATAAAACAATCATTTGTTACCCTACTTGCTAGCCTTCGTATACTGAGAATCCAGTATGATTGTCGAAACAAATGAGAGAGTAATGAAGGTCCAGGATGAAGATACATTTTGTTGTAATAGGATAGGATGATTTAATGTAATATATGAGCGGCAACATTTTGCGTATTTAAGGCGTCCTCCGAAGCGCAAGATATCTTTGTCATACAGATACGGCAGTAAAGATGACAACGCGCCCTTCGTTATCTGATGTTCTAGTTTTAGTAGCCAGATTTCTTCTTTGAAGTGTTGAGTTTGCACCAATTTACATAATTGAGCTTCTGCCCACTTATACTTATTAAAGGAGCTCTTAACTTACAAGATCACCAATGTCTTTAAATGGATGTATTTTTAAACTAGTTAAGGAAAAAAATGAGTAAAATATCTATAACGTTAAAAAAAGCATACGAAAATTTGTAAAAAGACTGTACAAGCCTGCTACTACGGCTGTGGAGCAGCATAGGATTTTAAGCCTCACTTTGCTTTTACTATTAATAGACCCAGGGAGTTAAACTCAACAAAAAAAGACAATATTTTCGACTCATTCACGACAGAAGATATTCTGAGAAAACTTAAATTGCTGCAGTGTGGAGATTCATTTATGAACTCATAGGGTTCTATACATTCATAGACTTTATTGCATTTACAATCCTCACAAATATTAGCAAACTCATTTTCATCAGAGGTACCCAAAGGCCAATAATAATACCGCTATGGATTAGCTCTAATTTTTTGCTTCCTAGATGAGCGGCGATTAGAGGACGATATGAGCAAAATTAAGAATATCAGCAAAAAAAATTAAGAATTCCAACATTCGTGATATTTTGATGAATCTTGATTAACCTTCACGATATTTAATTTTAAAGTATTAGTCATCAGCGTGCTGGTCTTCCAGATGAATATTACAAAGATATGAGACACTTAAGACGTATACATGACATGTTATCATGATAAAGTGAAAAACCTCTATAAAAGTCTGAATATTACGAATTGCCTCAATTGCGGCTAGACTCTAATGCTAGGTTCTTTTGGGCACTGTTTAGTTTTTTAGAGATGTAGGCGATTGGCAAATCGTTACTATCATCATCATGTTGGAACAAGACTGCTCCTGTACAATAGTCGAACTATATCATCTCTCTGAATATATATATATATATTTTTTAAATTGGGAATGACAAGAACCAAGGTCAAAACGAGAGCCTGTTTAAGTGCGAATATAACGGTAAAAGCCGTTGCTTCTTTCGATGCCAGATCCAAAGCTATCTGCTGAAAGGCTGGTTGCTTTCAGATGATGTTAAATCATAGTTCGGGATAAAACGACTCTGATTTAAACGGTTGAACAATCTGTTAATTCGTGGCAAAGGGAAAGTATCGTTTCTCGTAAAGCTTTTTAAGCCTTTAGTGCGCATTGATTCACATAAGAATCGTTGCAGTTTGAGCCATTGACGCGGTCTTCATTGATTGATTGAAAATGATTTCACCAAAAAAGGAGTTTATAGCTTCATGCCAATATATGATCGCAGCTATCGCGCGGATACAATTTTCACGACCTACAGAAAATCGCAATAAGGACTCAGTTTAATGTTACCGAGTTTATTAGAGTTTAACGACCTCTATAACACATTTTCCATGTGCTTCAGATTGGTTTTACGGGAATGATCGTTTGTTTTCAGATCAGTGTGACGTCAATATTTCGCCGAGTGACTTACGTCTTTCGGAATTCAAACTTGGAAATGGATTGGTTTTTGGAAAACCATTCAACGTTCTTTTTTGCTACATGAAGAGATATTATGCTGTCATATGAAAACTAACAACCTTTTCTACTTTGCCAATTCTCTTTCATATGGAACAAAAGACGCAACTGCAGTAAACTTAAACTAGCGTACGAATGTCACCGAGTGTAACTCATTTAACGAATAACATTCTTCTTGAATGCATTTTCAAACGCCCACAGGCTCAAAAAATACCGCATTTTTATCTCGATTATATTGAAATCACTGTGAAGGGCATCATCGTCTTGCAAGACGCTTATCGACACCGCATTGTACTTTTATGAGCGAGATAGGTTGTTTGCTCAGATCAGATGCTTAGAATAACTACTAGGCTCATGTAGTAGAAATGTTTAATGAAACTTTAAGGGAATCAAGCGATTTATGAGAAATTTCTCGAAAAAAATCAAAGGTTCTGGGATCGATCTATTCCGATGATGTTGATTGCGTATCGATTTAAGGATGATCAATAGAAGAAGGAGCTGGATCTCCTGGTGGACGAAATTACAAGCGCTTGTAGCTTGTCCTTGGACAAGCTGCTTGCCCCAAGAGAGATACCTAATGGGAAGCAGAAACCGGGAACGTGGTCCAGAGATTTAGGAAGCCTTCGTATAGAGTGTAGGAAAGCATTCAACAGAGCAAAAGGCTCTAGGAAAGCTCAGGATTGGGACTCCTATAAGGAGCACCCTAAAAAGTATAAAAAAGAAGGAATTAAGGAAAGCACAGAGGACGTCTTGGAGACTATTTTGTAATTAAATGAACGGTGTTTTGGAGACCTTGCACCTCAGGAAAATCTAAACTATGAGCCCAACGAGCGCTAGTTTCTTAATCAAACCAGATGGACTGTGGACAAAATCTAGTAGAGAATCATTTGCGCTCCTGTTGGAAACCCATTTCCCATTTCCCAGGTAAAAACCGGATCCTATGGGCACTAAACGGCCTTAGCTCTTATAAATCTGTAGGTCCAGACGGTATCATTCAAGTGGAATTGCAAAAATACTCGTCGAGCATTCTCCCATGGCTGGAGGTGATCTTCAGAGGGTGTTTGAAGCTGAATTGTATTCCTAGGAAATGGACGAAGGTTAGGGTGATTTTTATCCTGAAAATGGAGAAGAATTTACAGACCTACCCAAAGAACCTAAGACCTATAACTCTATTATCCTTTCTGTTGCAAACATTGGAAAGACTGATTGACGTGTACATACGTGTAAAAATAAAACCCAGTAATTGGGCGACTTCTCAGCATGCATACTGGAAAAGGAGATCTGTGGACACGTCTCTGCATTCCCTGGTGTGAACAATTGAGAAATCAACCCACTCTAAAGAGTAATGTATGGTAGCCTTCCTTGATATAGAGGGCGCCTTTAACAATATCAGGACGGAGGCAGTTCCGGAAGGATTGTCTTTCTTAGATGTGGACTACCTTTTAAGGAGGTTGATAAACCAGATGCTAGAAAGCAGATTTGTTAACACGGATATAAGGGAATCCACCATTAGGAGGAGGAAACTCCGCAAGATGGTGTCCTATCACCTCTTCTCTGGAACATAGTAATCAATGGATTACTTTTGGAACTGGAGAGGGAAGGAATAGAGGTGATAGCGTATGCAGATGACGAAGCAATCGTGATCTCGGGTAGGTACCTAAGCACGATTAGGGAAGTCATGCAACACGCGCTCTTAATCATTACAAAGTGGGCCAGAAAATGTGGGCTGGGTATAAATCCATCCAAAACAGAACTAGTACTCTTCGCCAAGAAACGTAAAATTCCGGTAGTCGCCCTTCCTACCTTAAAAGGCACGGCACTGGCTTTTACTGATAAGGCAAGATTTCTGGGCATAATTTTGGACAGTAGGCTGAATTGGAACCCCAATATTTTAGAGAGAGTAAATAAGTCTACGATGGTTCTGTACTCATGTAGGAATGCCGTCGGTAGGAGATGGGGTGTAAAACCAGAGCTAGTATACTGGCTCTTTACCGCTGTAGTCAGATTTTGATTTATGGGGTGAGTGTGACAAGACTAGACACTAGACAAGAAAACTTATAAAAATATAATAGAGAAGGTACAAAGACCGGCTTGCTTGTTTATAAACGGGGCACTGAGGACAACCCCTACACGTGCTCTGGAGGCTATGTTCTGAATTCTTCCAGTCGACATCTTTGTAAGCAGAGAGCGGCAACTACGGTTGCACCACTCTATGCCGCGTTTGAATGGAAATGTCTACAGAAGGGCCACTCGACGATTGGTAGTTCACTAAAGGATAACTTGGTGAATAATGACTACACAATACCAATTGTGTGCTTTGAAAAAGGCTTCAGGACCCTTATCCGCTCAAGGGAATCCTAGAGGAAGGGGTAAAAAACAAAAACTGGAAGTATAAAATTCTACACTGACGGCTCCCAGCTAGATGACAAAGTCGGAGCTGGAGTCTATTATGGCGAATTAAATGTGAATATATCCGTTCATCTTCCTGATCACTGCAGTGTGTACCAGGCAGAGGTGGTAGCGATTGAGGAAGCGCTGACTTGGTTGATGCATAATGTCATATCCAAAAAGGATATTACAATATTTGTGGACAGTCAGGCGGCAATCAAGTCACTTGAATCAGTTTCTCTGACGTCCGTGGTGGCGTTGAAGTCCCGCTCATCTTTTAACAAGATGAGTAAGCATTTCAATATCCAGATAGTCTGGATCCTTGGTCACTCGGACGTTCTGGGGAACTGCAGGACTGATGAACTGGCAAGGAAAGGTACAACTCTCCAATTGAAATTGGAAAGGGCAAATCTGGGGAAGCCTATAGCAGCGCTTTTTATGGCGCTTTAAAATGAGGCGATGGCCTCGGCACAGAAGAAGTTGAATAACACTATAACATGCAATGTAGCGCGGTAAGTCTGGCCGAAACTGGATTTGAAGCACTCCAAAACACTACTATCTCTAAGTAGACCTGACTTAAGTATAGTCGTGGGGGTGTTCACAGGACACTGCCTCATTGGGGTGCATGCGAGGAGGTTTGTGGCAATGTGAAATGACTTCTGTAGAAGCTGTATGGGTGAGAAGGAGGAAGAGACTGTGAGCCACTTGCTCTGCTCATGCCTGGTGCTAGCTTACAGGAGGTACAAACATCTGGGCAAGTATTGCTTCGACGGCCTTATGAATCTCGAGAATTGCAATGTGTGAGATATCTTACGCTACAAAAGTAGCTCTGAATGGTTCCAATGAAGGTGAAAGGAGAGTAAGATCTTTTGGTATCACAATGGATCATCACCGGTCTAAATGTGCGTTAGCAGCCACTCTAACCTTTCCTTACCTTAAGGATGATCAAACGAAAATACGATTAGCTCAAATTTCAAAAAAAAAATTAGAATTGCTGATTTATGGTTAACTTGGATTTAACGTGTATATAGGGTGTGCCATTTTTTATGTCGGTATATGTAAACATTGAATAACTTTGGCATTTATCAACCGATTGACTTGATTAGACAAGGTTTTGAAATGTCAATTTAGTACAATTTTAACCATGAATTGCTTTACACAGACTAAACAACGACTTGCTTCATCGACTTCCATTGAAATGGACTTTCCATTGAAATGGTTATAGTAGTCAAATAAAGCGTTGCCCAGAATCTGGAAATGTGGCGTATCGGCATCGAGTTCAGCATTTTGGCGTCAGTGGAACCAGTCAAAGGTGGATTTTGAAGGTTGATTTGCTTTTGTTTCGGTATAAAGTACCATTAGCAAAAAGATTATTGTCAACAGACCCTCTACGTCGCTTTTTTGGAAGCAAATTTGGAAGGCCTCCGAGGCCCATTTCACACTTTCTGGTGGCGTTAATAAGTAAAATTGATGCATTTGGGGAACGAATAATCCACATGTGATCCATGAAAGGCCATGGCCAAAAAGTGACTGTTTGGGCCGGCGTTTGCGCCAAAACCAATGGAGTATATTTTTCAGAGAATACGAAACAGTCAATGGAAATCAATATCAGTGTATGTTGGCACATTATGTCTGCCTGAAAAGGTCTTGACGAATACAGATTTCAAGAACACGATGCACCATACTGCAAATCAAACAATTCAGTTTCTGCAACGAAAATTCCCTGAACGTCTGATGTCAAAAAAGGTGACATTGACTGGTCACCCAGATCATCAGGTTGGACTCCTTCAACTTTTTTTTTTGGAATTATTGGAAAAGCAAAGCATACGCCAGTAAGCCTCAGACCATTGACGAGCTCAAGGCAAACATTTGTACCAAAATCATCGCTTTACCGACCGAGATGCTCAAAAAAGTATAACGGAAAATGCAGCAAAAAGGGCACATTTGGCTTTGCCTAATAGGGGCAGTCATATTGATGTTTTATTCCAAATAAATTTCAAAGGGCCAATGAAAAAAAAATACTTCATATATAGAAACCGTTTCTATATCGTTTACATACCGACATAAAAGATAGTGCATCCCGGAGTACCTATGAAGAGCTTTAATTTTCGAATTTGGAGTTAATATCTGATAGAATAATAATTTCCTAAAAATGTCAACAAAACCGTTGTTTATTTTTGACAAGTACTAAAACTTTCAAGCCGCTTTCATAGAAAAATTCTGCAGAATTTTTCAGTAATATTTCTTAGGCAAAACATGATGGTTTAAAAACTAAAATTAGTTTAAAAACAAAAAGGCGAGAAAATATTTCAATCAATTTTTTTACTTTTCGGACAGCGGAATAAACAATTGGGAGTATAGGGGAATATTTTTTTAAATAAATGTCAAGTAATTTATTCACAAATATTTATCATGAGTTTCGGACACAGACTTAATAGAGAAAGTAAAGCCCAATAATTATTTTGTTCCTGGCAGCCTTGGAAAATCTTAGAAAATTATGTATATGGAGCATGGGAATGCATATGGATTGGTTACCGCCAAAATATTAGATGGATAACTCTGAGTAGCAATTTTTTTAATTTTTTTTTATGTTTTAATCCAAGCGATGTTTTTTGGTGCCAAAGCTCTTCCAACTATTTTGCGGTTAATTTCAATCGCAATCAAGAGATAAAAAATCTCCTTTTCAACCCTCCTATGATGGTATTCTAGCCCGATACCTCAAAATCCAAATACCACAGCTTGAACCAATACGCCAGTTGCTTCAAAAAAATAAAGAGAGAGAAAAAGAAGTTTTCCTCCATCCTAATATGCGCACGGATGAATGATGGTATACATCAGACTCTTATTTTTATACATTATTTTCAGTAAATTACATTTTGGTGATGGAATTATCATTTTTCATATTTGTTGTTGTTGTGCTTTGTTTTGCTTAATATCAATCTAAAACGTGTATGAATTCCAATTGCTTTTCAAAAATATTAAATTTGAATTAAATAAAAAAATAAAAATAAAAAATTATATTATTATCATTATGTGGATGCCATTGGATTTTCGTTGTTTTGATTATATTATTGAAGTCCTTCAAGTTGGCGAAAATATTTTAATTGAATTTGTGTTCCATTTGGAAAATTGAAAACACCTTTGTGGTGTAGTGGAATGCATGATGATTAATTTCCATTATTGATTTGATCTTTAGTATATATAGGTATGCACATGTAAGATAATCGATGATTGAAGAATTTACATATAAAAACTATCCAATGAACTTTAACCAGGTGCGATAACCGCAGGTGAGTATATCATGTACGTTGAAAATATTCGAAGAAGCTGAATTTTTATTCCCAGATTTTTTATGCAAAGTCTACAAATTTCGACGGTTGATGTTGATTTCAAAATTTTAATTGTTTGATTTAGACTGTAAGGCCAATCATTAAGCGGGATTTACCGGAAAGCACCGCACCCATCGTATACTCGTTTTTATATAAACTTGGAAGGATAAGGCAGGATATTAGTTAAATTATTGAGATCGATCCGGTTACAGACACCTTGGCGGCCAATAATTAGTCAATTTTTGTGGGGTTAGGGGAAAAAGGTATGTCAGTAGTGACAGAATTATTTCGAATTCTCGATAGCCAATATTCAAACTATTGTTAGCATAAGACAATCACAATTTTACTGAACTGCTCTGGATTATGTCATCTCTTATCAGCAACTCCAGTATGACACCAATTGAAAAAAAAATAATTACAATTGACAATTGATTGTCAAACTTTGTACCGAGCGGACGTACAATTTTCGTACCTAAATAAAATTAAATAATTGAATGACGCAAAGAACGTCAATATCATCCAGTGTTTACAGTGTGCAAGGGATATTAGAGAAGCACAAGGTTATTTTCGTTGTGACAAGTGCTTAAATCCACTTCATGCGAAATGCAAAAATATTCTTGGTTAAAACATTACAAGACTGACACAAAACGAGACTTGGTTCTATTCGGATGTCTGTTTATCTCTACACCGGCTACCAAACGATGGAAACGTAATTGATTGTAAACCTCTTACCCGACAATTATAATAATAATAATATTAATAATGATAATCCCTACACAATACGTAATTTACCTAATTTACCCAGCTTATCTGGCGTAATGGCTTTACTGATACGTTTGGAAAATAAGCTTACCGCTCTTGAAGATATGAAAGCTATGGTATCATCGCTTGCATCTAAAAATGAAGTAGTAATATCCAGGGTCAACATACTTGAGAACGAGCTGTCTAAACTCTCATCAAAATTTAATTTATTGGAAGCTGTGAATGATCAACCTACCCAGCACTTAAATTCAAACAGCATAAGTATTATCGGTCTACCCCGTAAACAAGACGATACTCGAGATGTAGTTATCAACGCAATAAAAAAAAGTAGGTATGGAAATTACTTATGATGACATAGTGTCCATTAATGAGATTCCAAAAAATTCGAGCGGAACATCTACAAGTGATAACAAATCGAAATCGAAATCAGTTATGCAAGATTTATTAATTGTCAAATTTATTACCACTGATATCAAAAATAACATATTATTTTACATGAGTAAATGAAAGTCACTTAGTACTAAGGATTTGGATGTGTTTCTGCCGCAACATCATCCTGAGCAGCGTATTTTTATCATGCACCGATTAACAGCATTTCAGTTACAATTATATCGTGAGGCTAAAAAAATAAAAACAACATATAACTTCAAATATTTGTGGTGTAAAAATGGCCAAATCTATACTTAAGAAAATCGACAGATTTGGATGGTCATCACATACATTCATTTGATGACATTTTTCGTCTGCAACGTCTTCATCAGCCAATTGGAAGCAACTTCAGTAGTGGTCAATGCCAATAGGATTCTAAAACAATATAATTTTCTAAGCATAAACATTTTTTTACCTTCTCAAGATCAATATTTACTTACAATTTTAAATTTATTTTGCACTGTGTTGACTACTTCAATGCATGTCGCGTTTGTTTACATTGATTTGACATTTTCAATTTTTGTTTTTTATTTCACTCATAAACCGGTAGTAATGAATTATTTTGTGTTGAATATGAAACACCGTATGTGTTATGTTTTAGGACTATCCTCGTTGTTTAGTTTTTGTTTAATCGATTACGCTTTTATGTTTTCGTTTTTATAGCAATATAATTTTTTGTTCACTTCTCGATTATCAGTGTTTGTTCATTTTAATTCAGAGTAATTTCAGAGCAAATTTTGATATGCCTAGCCTATTTGTAGTGAATCTCGAAACTATTCCTGACCTAATTTTTGAATCAGAAATTAGGATTTACTCATATGAATGTGCGGAGTTTAACTTACCGGGTTATAATTTTATTGGATGTTGCAACGATAATTACCGTTCTGGTGGTGTTGGTGTTTTCATACGTTAAATTCTCTTAAATTATTCATTTAAATTGTGCAACTGGACGTCAGTTAATGTTTTAATTTTAGATATTCCACTGGCAAAACCAAATTGGACTTTTATTTGTATGTATCGTTTCTGCAACGATGCAATTGATAATTTTTGTGATGAGTTGGAGGTATTTTTAGGCTCGATTAAAAAACCGGACATCGTTATTTTAGGAGATCTTAACATCAACATTTTAGGCATTAATGAATCATTCAATTATCAGACAATGCTTGCTTCATACGGTTTTTCTAGTTTTTTGAATGGGCGTACAAGAATTCAAACCTGTCTCGATCTCGTTTTTGTCAAAAGTGATCGCATCCTAGATCACAATTTAATTGAAATCAATATTACTACATCTTCGATTAGATTGGCAGATGTATAACAGGTCACCTTACTCGCATATAAATAATGACAAGCTAAGTAATCTTCTGAAACTTGAGAATTGGGAATCTGTCTTACAGTCAAACTAGTTGTAATATTGCTTTAGACAATTTTATAGTTATACTCATGAATTATATTGAGTTATCAAGATCTAAATGTCGAAGTACAAAGTTGAATAAATTGAAATCATGGATGAACTTCAAAGTCCTATGAGAAATGAACAAATTAAAGAAGTATTCCAAAAAATTAAAGACGTTATCCTAACAATATTAAATTAGAAAAATATGTTAATCGCCTTTCCAAGCTGGTAAAATCGGATGTCAATTCTACCAAAACCCTATTCTATAGAAGTAAATTTGATTCTGTAAAGAAAAATACTAAAGCTACATGGAAATTAATCGACGGCGTGTTAGTGCGAAACTCAAATAATAAACCCGTAAATCAAATTTATAAGTTTCAGACTGGGAATATCCTTACGTCTTCCCAATCGATTTCCGATGCATTTAATGAATCTAATTCCCAACTTCCATAACATAAGTACCGATATTACTGAGTATAATAAATTTGTTCTTGGTGCTCAGAGGAATTATAATTCATCATGCTTTCCTGAACCTATTAGTTCTACGGAAATTCTGTATGAGATTAAACATTTAAAAAACAAGAAATCTGCAGAATTTGAAAACAAGAAATCGGCAGGATTAGATGTTATAAAATTCTTATATAATCTGAGCTGGTGTATTTCCAAATATTTTGAAAATTGCAGTTATGATTCCGATTTTCAACAAGGGAGATGAATTGCATTTAAACAACTATAGACCAATTTCTCTCTTGAGCACCATATCCAAAGTTTTCGAGAAACTAGTAAAACTTAGATTACTGAGTTTTTTCGGTTTCACTGCTGGTAAATCTACTGAAGAAGCTCTATTGCACTTTCTAGAAAAGCTTTCGACACAGTTGATCACGGGATACTTTTATCAAAACTATCCGATATTGGTATCAGAGGGCATATTTTCGATTGGTTTATGAGTTATATTCGAAATCGTCTTCAGGTTGTTAAAGTAAATGGAACCATCAGTAACAATCAGTAAGGATCAGTTTTGGGTCCCTTATTATGTTTGATCTATTTTAACTCAATTTTTGAAATTGATCTCTTAGGGCAATCGTATTTGCAGATGATTTGGCGTTAACCTACACTGCAATTGATAGCTTTTACGATGTAACATCTTTGATCAAAAATGATTTACTTGTCTTAAGCAAATGGTTTCATCATAACGGGCTTACTTTAAGTAATCAAAAGTGATGCATTTTGATCGGCTTGATAATATTACAAATGAATGTCCTATATTTTATCATGTATATGAATGCATAAGTAATCCTTGTTCGCCTCATTGTTTTGTTCTTGATTTATGAATTTAAGTATTTAAGTTTAACAATAGATTCAAATCTTAATTGGAAACCTCACCTTATTAACACTTTGCCCAATTACTACCCTTAGATAACTCTAATATGCCCTGGTTGAATCGATATTAATGTGCGGAATATCCAGTTGAGGGTGGTATTTACTTTAGTAATATTAAAGATTTATTCATTGCCCAAAAACGAATTATTAAATTAATTTACAAACGCCCTCGTATGACACCAACAATTCCCTCGTTTATAGAACTGAATTTGTTACCATTGCGATATCTCTATATCTATAAAGTGGGGGTGAGTAGAGGAGGCAGAAAAGACGTCACACCATTCATGTGACGTTGTTAAGCAACCATATGCGAGGTTAACATGAAAAAGAAGTTGAGGAACGCCGTCAATTTAAGTTGCAAATGTGCCAACATAACACGGAAGAGGTGAAACGTAGATACGAGGAAACAGCGCGTCAAGTAAAAAAGATGGCAAGGAATGATCGAAGAAAATATACAGAAAGCATTCTCAAAGCTGCTGAAGAGCAGCAGCAATCCAAAAAATGCCAGCACTACACCAGTGTGTAAGAAAGGTCACTGGTAAAATTACAAACATACCACCTATAAGGGATGCTAATGGTCAAGTATTAACAACAGATGAAGCGCAGTTAAAGAGGTGGAAGGAATGTTTCGAAGAAGACGTCGTCGCCGACCCCGAAAATCTTATGTCATAAATTGACATCAATAACGAAACTAGCAACACCCATCCACTAACGGAACGGGAAGTTAAAGATGTCATTAATAGACTGAAGAACAATAAGGCTGCTAGAACAGACAATATAACCGCCGAAATATTCAAAGGAGAGTCATCTACAACTGCAAGCATATTAACACCAATAATCCAAGAAATCTGGAATTCTGGGAGAATTCCACTGAATCGGAAAGAAGCCTTAATAATTACGATACACAAGAAAGGTGACCTAAGAGAATGTAGGAACTGGCGAGGTATCTCCCTCCTCAACACAACAATAAAGGTACTCGCAATGATCATCCTCGACAGAATCTCACCTACGATCAATGCAAAATTAAGAAACGAACAAGCTGGATTTAGACCAGGAAGAAGTTGCACTGTTCACATCAACATAATCCGTATCATCACTGAGCAATCCGATGAATGGAATTCACCATTGTATATGCTCTTCGTCGATTTTGAACGCGCATTCGATACGATAAACAGGAACGCAATATGGCAGACACTTTGTGAAATGGGCATTTCAAAGAAATTAATCGAACTCATACAAGAAATGTATCGGGATGCTGGAAACCGATTGCAATACAAAGGTAAACAAAGTGAAACATACTACAACACTCGAGGAGTAAGGCAAGGTTGCGTACTCTTACCAATTCTGTTCCTAATCGTATTAGACAGTGTAATGCGGAAACTAGATAACAAGTCCTCTATTGGCATTCAATGGGGGTTAACTGGTAAACTCAATGATTTGGACTATGCAGACGACATTTGCTTACTCTCGCACACAAACGCTCCGACATGCAGCAGAAAGTGCAACAGCTACCAGATCTAGCTAATGAAGTTGGTCTCAAAATTAATATCAAGATAATCAAGACGATGAGACTCAACACAAATATAACCACACCGATGCACATCAACAATATACAAATTAAAGATATAAGGAATTTGTATACCTTGGTTGCACAGTAACGAAAACAGGTGGAACAGAAGAATACATACAAAAACGTATAAATAAAGCCAGATATACATTCAACATGTTACACAAAGTCTGGAATACTTCTGTCCTGTTGCGCAAGACCAAGATACGAATGTTCAACTCATGTGTGAAATTGGTACTACTGTATGGGTGTGAGATATGGAAGCATACAGGAAAAATCATGCAGAAGCTACAGGTATTCGTAAACAAATGCCTTCGACGAATACTTAAGTGCTTCTGACCTAACACGATTAGTAACATCAATCTGAACATAACACATGTCAGTCAGACATTGAGACCGAAACAATGCGACGAAAATGGAGATGGATTGGCCACACACTGAGGAAGGCATCAAATGATATAACGAGGATGTCATTAGACGGGAATCCACAAGGAAAAAGAAAGGTTGGAAGGCCAGCAATGACATGGAAGAGAGCGATGCTAGCAGAGGCAAAACACGTAGGAAAATCATGGGCGGAAATAAAAGCAGTAGCCCCAAATAGAATAAGATTGTTTAGAATAGTGGACGCCCTATGCTCCTAAATTGAAAATAAAGGACAAAAAAAAAGTCATGTAATTGCGATTTTAAGTTGTGTCGTAATAAAATATTTCGAATGGTAATTCAACATTTGTTATATTTCAGAAATAATAATTACATTTATAAATTCAGATATTTTTAGTTTCGACATATTCAGAGGGCCTATTTCAGTAGCTAGAGCTTTTATATTATAGAAGTCCTCGTAGCAATATTCGGTAACATTTCATGACTCTCCTGTTTTCCGTGCGTGTACATTGGTCCTCCTTTGAAAAGTCGTTTCACTTGCCTCTTTATCAACGAATGTGCGGAATCCCCCTTCATTCTGGGTATGACCTTTAATTAAATATTTGTGGGTGATTGATTTGATCCCCAAGTACCGTATAGCGTATAAGTAGGGCGCATTAATAAATTTTTTTTTTTGCTGCC
This sequence comes from Tipula confusa, assembly GCA_963556175.1. Taxonomy (NCBI): domain Eukaryota; kingdom Metazoa; phylum Arthropoda; class Insecta; order Diptera; family Tipulidae; genus Tipula; species Tipula confusa. The sequence continues at coordinate 177,260,005 of OY744476.1, forward strand.
CAGCGCAATTGTCGGAGTAAAATATTATTTCAGCATCTGTTTTTTTAGCCGATATCTTTCGTATTTATTGCATATTACAAGTACTCAACTCGTTTAAGCCTCGATTAGCATTCACTTCATCCCACACAAAGCAGTCACATTCATTTGTCTTTAAATCATAAATCGTGAAATTAAAAACATTCAATTTTGATTTATAATAAAAAATCGAAATTTCACCTTTTGGTAACTGTGTAGCGACCATCGCTACACACACAATTAAAAAATTATTCAGATATTTCGTGCAATTTTCATATAATTCGCTAACGCTACATGTACACTGTACATAAATATATATAGAGCGTAAAATAGCTATTACCCATAGCACTCGGTCGCCATGGCCTGATGAGATGACAAATAATTTTTAACAAAATTATTTACGATTCCTCATCAGATCGAAACTGAGCTTTGCTTCGCACAACATCTACATCTGAATAATTAAAATAATGACGTCAACCGCCGTCGTTATAACTGCATTACAGCTTGCAAATCATAAACTACAACAAAAACATCAGGTTTTTCTTTATCCGTCTTTTTCTCAGCTCTCGCTAATTCTTTTTGAACTAGGTATCTGTCATAGGCATCTGTCATCTTCATTTTTCATCGCATTTTTAAAAGACATACACGTATCACACAAATCCTTTTTTGGGACGAAAAAGGAGTTATTGTAATCTTGAGTAAATACTCTATAAAATAACACATAGTTGCTGAATGGTAAATGCTCTGCTTTGTAATTAGTCACATAGTCCCTGTAAATATCTGAAATACTTTTACTTCCATCAATGAAATAATTCGACGTATTTGCGCGTGAGTAGTTGCTTTCCATTTTCGGTATAGAATCATTATGCGGTTTAATTCCCACCCTGATACTCGGATCAACAGTTTTTGTTTGCCATGCTTTCCTCTTAGATCAGTCTCAAGACATTTGAACCTTGCCCTTTTTTTCTATGACGGTACAAATCGGTCAATTGGTTAGGTATTCTTAAAAAATAATTTACATACGTGTATTTTTCGACTGTTTTCATGAAAATAAAATGCGTGATTATTTTTCCGTTGGTTTCGGGTGCCACAAATACGAATGTACCGATATTTAGGTTCAACCACTTCCATTGAATTAGCAATATACTGCCACTGTTTTTGTAAATCGCCCAAGTCCCAATAAGCGGTAAATATTTTTTTCCTTTCGTCTTCATTTAATTTTGTAGAACATTGTAATTTGCATTTTTCTCCACATGCCGATTTCATCATCCTCTCTTCTCTCTAATACTTTTATGCCGTGTGCTCTATTCGGTCGCCCTTCCACTATTTTGTGCCTTTTTTAACAAAGTCCTTTTACATTGTTCTTTGTTCAATTTGCGTTTTAAACTTTTTTTTAAGGGACTTGACAATATGGTAATGTCCTGAGTAGCTGGGCAAGAGAGGTTAAATGCTCCTTTCAAAACAATAAAATTACAACTGAGATAAAACGGTTTTGCAACACACAATTTATAAAATTTTAACGGTACAATATGGACATAACTGCTTCTCAGGTGGTGAGTTTTAGAAACTCAGATTTGTCGTTCTAGCAGTTAAATCTACATTTTAGAGCCAACCTTTCTGTATGAATAACTCAAAAATGGCCATTTTTGAGTTTTGTCACTGTTGCAACAAATGAGCGATATCATCGCCGAAAATCTAATTTAAATCCACTTTATTTGACACAAAACTTTAAAATTAATACAAGTTAGATTTTAAAACAATTGATTAAACATTACAAATCAATTGAATTAACAGTTGTATGACCAATACGTCATGTCCTCGCCGAAAATCTAATTTAGATACACTTTATTTGACCCAAAACTTTAAAATCAATATTTGAAGCGGCTTCAGCTGGTGTGTTGGTCACAATTCATGTTAAGTTACAGATAAATTCTCTTGGTGTGAAATTAGTCAATTTCAGGAATCTTTCATGCTGGATGATCTATTAAAAAGTGCGATGGTGTTAGCACGTTAAGGGTGTAGGTGTGCGAAATGAAAGTTTATGGACATTTTACTTACTAATATTACTTTGACTATATATTTTCAGATAAAAATGAAACAATTGTGTATAGTGATCGTAGCACTTATGTACATCACATCTGTCGTTGAGCGATATTAATGTATAGTGCACTCATTTTTTTTTTTAAATTATAGACGCATATATTACAAATCATAATTTTATTTTATTTTTGAGGAGAAGCTGCAGCTTCAACAACAACAACAAACGATCATATATATATTTAAAAATAATAAGTTTTCTTATAACTTCACTGTACCAGATATATATACCGTACATTTGATCGTTTCGTAATTTTTCTTCATTTCATTATTTTTACTTGATCTTACTTACATACATACACATAAGATTTTCACGATCGTGATGAAAAATAATATATAATATTTGTCATAATAATACAAAAAAAAATAAAAAATCGAACACGAAATGGAAAAATATGTAGGTACATACTTTTCTTGGGTTTTGCTCTCAACTTAAATTATGTGTATAGATCGTTCGATCGATCAATTTGAACAATATATATATATATATATATATATATATATATATATATATATATATATATATATATATATATATATATATATAGGAACAACAAAAAAAAAAGTGAAAGATTTTTTTGTTTCTTCTCTCGGTGTTATTGTTAAGAATGAACAACACAACACACAGACACACACACAACAACAACAACAAAAAGATCAAGGTGTAATTATGATAATACTATCGGAAGCATTATAATATCAAATCGTGAGCTGCCATGCCCTGATATTATTTTATTTTATTTTATTTCAGATCATTCCATTTTTGCCATCAAATCCATAATACATATAATATTATGTTATATACGAGTAGGTACATATATATATGCTGTGTGATCTGAACAAAAGCACAATTTAAACAATTCAACAGCGAATAAATAGGAATACATAAGTAGAAGAAATTAAAAATGAAACCTCTAAAAAATTTTAAGTAGATAAAGAAGGTGGAGATGAAACTGCTTCATATCGTATATATATACGAAGAGAATGAAATTTAAAAATGAAACAAAAAATTAAGTTATGATCACCAACGATCATGATGTTATAATACTATAAAAAAAACTACAACAATATATACGATTAAGCGCATAATTTTAATGTGGCGTTTTGATTTTTAAGTATTAAGAAGTCAAAATTTCATTTGATTAGGAAGCCGTTCTTGTGTTTGATTTAATTTGAAAGTAATTTATGTAATATTATTTTTTATTAAATTGTATGGAACAATGCTTTATGTAACTAATCGATCACGGAGAAGTGCATGAATTATTAGTAAGACGCCTCCTTCCGACAAATCTTTACTTTAATTTGACTTAACTCTAGTCATATTTATGAACTAAACTAGCTGAAATTGCTTCTCTGCACTACCCGACTGTAAACCATTTGAGCTTCTCACGAAGCAGTAGATATCTCTAACGCTGAATTTACTGAAATCCGTTAGACCGCAAGGAGGTGACCTCCCAAAAACTTGAGTCTGTTTTGAGACAGACTAGGACAGGTGCATAACAAATGAAGTATTAGTTCCTCCTCCTCTTCGTCGTTACAGCTTCGACAGTAATCATGAAAGAAAACATCAAGTCTACTGGCATACTTTCCAATAAGACAGTATCTAGTAATGACACCCACAACCGAGCTAATATTATGCCGTTGCATAAATAAATTCAGTTAGATTTTTTTATGTCCAGATTAGGCCAAATCTGCCTAGTAATGACACATCAGGTGCAATTTGCCCACCTATTGTTTGTAATTTTACGAGCTTCTTCTTTAAGGAGTAATTTGCATGTAGCAAGTGGTACTTGAATGTCTACCTTGCACGGTAAAATGAGGCAAATAATACTTTGTCACGCCAGTTTATCGGCTTTCATATGCTCCGTAATATTGAAATGCTCTGGCACCCATATAAGATGGATATTGAACTGTTCAGCCATCTCGTTAAGAGCTGAAAGACAACTGAAAGTTACTTTCGACGTGATAAATAGCAGCCTGAATGTCCGTAAAAATGCCAATATCTCTTACAGTTATTTCATGATACTTCATCCAGTCTATGGCTTCCTTGATTACTATAAGCTCTGCACGAAAAATACTGCAATGATCAGGGATGCGGAAAGAGAGATTTACATTTAGTTCTTCGCAGAAAACCCCACCGCTGACCTTCCCATCAATTTTCGAGTCATCTGTAAAAAAGTTAATAAAGCATGATTTTAAAACTGTTCCATTCACCCAGTCCTCTCTGGAAAGAATATCAGTTATAAATTTAACTTTGAGGTATGATGTTGAGATGGTGTAGTCAATAGATTTGGGGATTTCTTTGTTCGTTAAAATAGATGAGTGTCCCATAATGTTACAGGACCACATAGAAATTTATTTAAGCCTTATGGCTGTACTAGCAGCCATTTGCTTAGCCAGGATATCCAAAGGGATGAGATGAAAGAGAATTATTTATTTAATTTTGAAATTAAATAATTTAAATTTCAAAATTAAATAAAAGGTAGAGCCTTGGTAGTAACGAACATTGTTTTCTGAAAATTATTCTAACACAAGTTGTCTGGTCCATTATTTTATACAAACATGATTTTCGAATATTTATCGAAAGATTGATTTCGCAATTAATATTCCCTATGAAGCAGTTTGCTTTTAACGTATGTTGCTGTTTGTTCATTTCATTCAATCAAATCCATAGTGTTTTTATGCTAATAGCGTCCGAATTCGTTGTAAATCAACTTTTCTAAATAAAATTTATTAATTTTTACGCAAGAGGCAGCACTTTCACGCAAAAGTCTATTATAAATAGATTAAGTAGAAATTTTTTGCCGACAGATGTCACTACTAATAAGGAAAAGGAATGTAAATTTATTCATATAAAAAAATTTTAAGTTGTGTAAAATTTTTTTTTTTTAATAAAATAAAATGAGAAGTAAATAATAAAAAAAAGTATATTTATGATGCCAACATCTTGTTGTGTACCGCGGTGTATAAGCATCATGAACAGAGAATTGAATGAAAATTCCACTATTTTCTAAAACAGAAATTCCTAGAAAAAAGGATCTTATAGCATTACGAATAGCAAAAACTCCTCTTCTGACTTCAAAGGTATGTTCTAAACTTTAGTGGATCGGATTATATTTTTGTATTTATAATAATTATAATTATTTATTCTCTCTCAAAATTTACCACTTTGAACCTTTAAACGACCGAAATGTAAGCATTGGTGTAGTGCATTGAAAAAGGTACCACCGTTTGCAATCGGGGCATATAGTAATTTTTTAGTTTGATTGAGATATTGTAATAATATTATTATATTTAAGATACCCAGTTCTCAATTACTGGGACTGATTCCGGAGGTGTGCTTTGTGATCTATAGACTAGTCGTAGATCAGGCGGAAATTGGAAGTTTATAGTGTTATCTCACTTTAATGTCCAAGTCGTAAAGTATAAAAATATCACGATAGTATAGCTTTTATTTTATCGTATAATGTAGAGCGTTAATTCAACACAATTGCAACATAAACAATTAAAATGTTCTTTAATTTAAAAACTATTTATATCTACCGACCTTATTTGTAGACGTTTGCTTACACTCTCGAAATAAACAGCGAATGTCAAATTTTCATATACACTATCCGTTTATTATTTTTGATACTAGATGTCCTTCCATAAACATTACCATTTCGATTGAACTATAAGCTAGAGTATATAATCATTCTAATTTGCTAGAGTATATAATCCATCAATTCTACTAGCAACCATCTATTCCTGTATTTCCTCTTTGCATTTCCCATCAGACTAAATAAACTAACCATATTTCGATGGCAGTTTCTAATTATATTATTATGGAAAGACATTTCAACATAAATTCTTGCCAAAACCCAAATTTTCCAATGATATATCGTCCTCGAATTGCTCTTTTTAATGGAACCTAACTCCTCGTTAGATTTTTCATTGAAAAATATGACATTTATAACTTTTAAGCTTTGAACGCATGGTAAAATAATTTTTTGGTTACAAAATGTGCACCTCGAAATTAGCCATATGAGTTTAATATTTCAACTCGAGCAAAAATATGAACTGACATAATTTTATTCATAATGTACAGGCTTTAGTATTGACAATTTCTGCACCAAAAATTTGTATCATTCTTGAACTTGAACGCAGTTTAGGGACATATAATATTTTTTATAATTTTTTTATTTTTGGGTTTCCTAAAAATTATTAATTATCGCCGTTGTCACGTTGCTTAACGAAAGCCTATTAAATACTAATTTTAGTTTTTAGAATACTGTTATTTTTTGATGTTTCACCTTCAAGCTTGGTTAAAGATTCTCTCACAAGTTACTAAATTGCGACTATTCTAAATATGGTGAACTTACAATTCAGTTTTGACTTTTCTAGGCATGGTGATTTCGATGCATCTAGCATATTCCCCATATTCATACTATTAAGCATATTTCTGAATCAATTTTGACATAAATAAAACAGTTTGAGTCGAATTCTGTCTAGCGATTGTCAATTTAAATAAATAACTAGACCCTAAAATATTTATCGACGTTAGAACATAATACAAAATAAATTGGTCAAATTACCTAAGTACTACGGATTTTATCGATAGGCTTATAAGATAGGCTGGTTTAGTTTTGCTTCTGAAAGTTCTTCTCTGATGATGGCTACCCACTAATTTGATCAAAAAATGTGTGGTTTCTTTAGTAATTCGAAAATTCCGAAATATCTCTGTTCCAAAATATTTTCCAAACTTCGGAAAGATCTTCATACATTTAAAAACGCCACAAGTGAAAAAAATTAAGCTTCATCCTTGTTGAATAATACCCATCTTTTGGGTAAAGAATCTCTATTTTATTGAAGGTTGAAAAAAATTCAGCTGCAAATTAAAAAAAAATGTTGAGTTTATGGTACACACCAGTGACAATAAACGGAAAATAAATTTAAAACGGAAGTATATATTATGTTGTTTCGAACCAGTGGAAACTAAGTAAGATAATTCCAATCCCAAAAAAGGCTAGTAGTCCTTCAGAATTTTCCCATTACCGGCCAATACTATCTCTGCATTATTAAATGTTTGTGAAGACATTAGGTGTAATATGGATATAGTAAGGAACTAACATCTTTATCTTTGTTAGATTGTTCTAAGGCATTTGATTCAATAAATCACAAAATTTTATTCGATTAAGTTAGTCACCCAGTTTAAATTTTCAATTTCTTTTCAACTACCTTTCTAATCGATTACAAGTATTTTTTTATCTAACGTGTTGTCTTATTTCCTTCCTGTTACTATTTCTTTCCGGCGTAACACAGGGGTCAGTGCTGGGTCCCGTATTGTTTTCTATGTACATTAATGACATATCATCTGTTCACCATTGTTCGATTCACTCAATTGTTAATTTTTTTGTTGGTTTAGATCAGAATTCTGTTACTAGGAATATTGTAACTCGATACATTAGAACTGTAACTCCATACATTAGAACTGGTGTAACTATAGAGATATAATGTAACGCCCCCATCCTTTTTTCCAATGGCATTTTTATAGGAGTAGAGTGCTATCATAGCATTTTTTACACTTTCCAAAATAATAGGCTTCCAGCTTAGTTTACTATCCAAAATGAGGCCCAAGAGTTTCACTTTACCTGCGATATTCAAACTAACTCCATTGATAGTTGAAGGAAGGAAGTTTGTACTTGCTGGAAAAAAGAACCAACACACTCTTCAGTAGGTAAACACTAAGACCACAACCATTGGTCCATTGAGCTAGAATGCCAAGAGCATTCTGCATATCATCTCTGAGGATATTAGGATATTTCCTGAAAGCGCCAATACCAACATCATCTGCATAAACCACGACTTTAAAGCCAGTTCCTTCCAGGTTTAGTAACAGATCTTTTATGACCAAATTCCAAAGAAGAGGGGATAATACACCACCTTGCGGTGTAGCCCTACTTACAAATCTACGGGTGGACGGTACACCTAGATTCGCCGTTATGATCCCGCCTTTGAGCATTTGATCAATCCAGCTTCTAAGTATTACATATCTACTCCCAAATTTAAAAGTGCTTGCGTGATCGCCTCTGGTTTGACATTATTAAAGGCACCTTCAATATCACAAAAGATCACTAAAGAGGATTCCTAATATTCGAGGGACTTCTCCATAGGACATAAGAGAGAATGGAGGGCAGTTTCCATCGATTTTCCCTTACTATATGCATATTGAGTCATTAACAGCTTTGCAGGCTCGATTGAGCTTTTGAGGAAAGCCTCTATCTGTCTTTCTAGAATTTTTAAGAAATAGGAAGATAAACAATAAGCCTAAGATCTTTGGGATTGCAATAAGAGCGTTTTCCCGCCTTTGGTACAAAAATTACATTTACTTCAGTCCATTTCTTTGGATTGTGACATAGTTCGAGACTACTTTTGAAAATCACCACAAGCCAGGGAAGAGTTAAATCAGTTGTTTCCTGAATATAGGCAGTAATAATGCCATCCAGGTCTGCAGACATAAAAAGCCTGAAAACTGTTTACTGCCAACAAGATAGTTCTCTTATTGACAATTTTCCCCATGAGGCCAGTAGCCTTATTAGCCATTGGCAAAATAGGAGGAGAATTGGAACAACCCGAAAAATGAGTTTCCAAAAGAAGCTCCAAGGATTCTCTACTTGTTGTAGTCCATTGTCCAACCCGTCGTTGGAGATGACTTGGAATGACAGTCCTCTACCTCAGAGGACTCCTGTATTTTATCACAAAAGAGTCTCCACGAATTACTTTCGGCACTTCTTAGTTCATATTTATACACTTTGAGGACCTCCTTATAGGAGTCCATGTCAGTTTTTGTTCTCTTTGGTCTACTAATGAGACATGAACTTAAAATAGCTTCATTTAAATCATAAGATCCTCGGTCTACCATAACATCTAGCTCCTGTAGTGATTCTGGAGACTTAAGAACTAGTGATGGTAGAGAGTTACTTAAAACCATTCTGAAAGTATCCTAATTGGTCTACGATTTCTAAAAGTTGGAGTTTTAAAATATTTTATATCCAATCTGTATTGAAGAGAACGATAATAACAAAAGCAGTGTTCCTCAGACACTTTCCAATTAATTGATCTATTCGACAAGAAATTCGAGACAAGGGTTATGTCTAGAACTTCCTGTCTATTCCTTGTTATAAAAGTAGACTTTCAGCTTACAGATAGCTTAGTACTTAGAATATAATCCAAAAGTGATTCACCTCTCTCATTTGTATCACTGCTTCTCCTGATCGTATGATGTGAGTTTGCATTACAACCAAGGATGACTCCGACTTTCCGTTTTTGAACATTTGTCAATTTCCGATTCTCAGCAGTTCTTTGGAGAAAACTTTTGCGGTTCTATCCTGTTGCAGAAACAGTCAAATATTCATACTCAATGGAATGGTTATCACGTATTGCCACAAATACAATGTCTTGAGTCATTCGCTACTGTTGATTTCGGAATCACGGGAAGTATTTGTCGGTAGTCACTCGCCAACAGTAACATCGCGCCACAAAAGCAACGATTGTTGTTGCGCAAATCTTTTTATGTTCGATCGAGTGGTTTGTGCGCCATCCCATATGATCAATTTACTATTTTTCACCACTTTTGTCATGGCTTATTGATTTGTTCTTCCACCTTCCAACAGTGTTGCAGAAATTACGGTAGATGGGAGAGCTAAGGCAATGCCACTTTGAGCATGTGTTTCTGCTAATATCAATGATATCAGTAACCTTTTTCCAGTTCCACCGGGTGCATCAAGGAAAAATAGTCCTTCGTTTCCATCATCGACAGCCTTCATCAGTTGAGCATACTCACTCTTTTACTGTTCATTCAACAGTGGATCATTTGTATGTACTTGTTATTGCAAAGCTGTCGTGTCGCAAATACGTTCGCGTTCTAATTCACGATTCAATACATCTCTAGTTTGATGATTTGGCGCTGGCACTAACAAATCAGCATTAACGCTAAATTGTAGATATCATAGTTCAATTTAAATTCGAAATTACATGTCGCGACTTGAAAGCGATGCAACATGTCTTCTGCAATGTCATCTTTGAATACGTATCCCATAATTGACGTGGGCCTTCAATGACATGTCGAAATGATCATAGGAAAAAGTTTACCAACTTTTGATTGGAAGGCAGCAAAGAAGCTCTAGCATCGTCTAGCGTTTGATTCCAGTGATTGTCGTGTTCAAGTAATTTTAACTGTTGGTTGAAATGCTTCTCGAAATGTTGCACACACCGTACCATTCACAGCCGGTAATGACTCAAATGAAGTTGAACCGAGCTCATTAACCAAAAGCAACCGAAGGTAGAAGCAATCGTCATTCTTTGGATGGATTCTGTAAATTCGTTCTAATAAATCAGTTGAAAACACTACTGGTTGGCCTTGCTTTTTGCGTAACGATTTCTTCGACGATGCATTCCATGTGTAATATTGAGACATATTCTAGTAAAGCAATGTTCTCGCAATCACTGGAGTAAGTTTAACAGTCGAGTGACGTTCATAAACCGCAAATGAAAATATTCTTCAGAGTGCTTCGTTACAGTTCACATATCGGCCTATTTGAAACTTGCTGATTTTATCTCGTTCAATGCCTATAACCGCCATATCGCTTCGTTTGGTGACGTATTTGCAATCATACTTAATCGATTTCACCGAACTTCTATATTCCACATTGATATGAGTTTTAAATGGTTTAGGTAATATTGGGGAATAAGGCACGATCCAAGTGTGATCAACCACAATATCCGCTCATATATGGCTCATATCGAAAGGCTGCACATTCAATGTTCACCGAAATAATTTATTGTTGTCGACGTTGTCGTTAAATCGTCACACGTTGTGATCTTGCTTCATCACTTTGCCGAGCGCGACGCCTCTTCTTCTTAATCGTTGTTGCTCATTGTAAACTTCGTTTGTTCAGATGTTTTTGGACTTCCAACAAGCCTATGACTCAAACCATTGAGATAGCTTATATGGTTTGCTTTGCAATGATTGCGAATACCTGACACATATGTCCGTTTATGTAAAATGACAGCAATCCAGTCACAATTTTGTGTCAATGTTGAGAACAAGTTATAAGGGTTTTTTGCAATTAGCTCTAGTGTATACGACAATGAGATGCCCTGTCCCCGATGCCCTTTAATATAATATTCGAATGTATCTTTTGTAAAAGTGAAAAACCTCAGGACAATATGTTGTACCGTCAGTTCAACCAGGTTCTTGCATATGCAGATATCTTTGCAATGGGATTGATGGCAACGGTGTCAGAGAACTACTAGATCCACTTGTATGATTCTCATCTTCCGTTGGCCTCAAAATCAATGAATCAAAAACAAAATATATGATCACTGGTTTTAGAGATCAAGACGCAATGGATTTAAGTAGTAGTGACCACACATTTGAAGGAGTGACAAGTATACGATACCCCCGGGGATCCCTTGTCATTCATGATAGTTTTTGAGAGGGAATAATAAAGCGTGTCTTGTTGCTGGTAACCTAGCTTTGAATGCCTTTTGTCCACTGCTAAAGTCAAAATACCTTGCAAATGCCGACAAGATGGAGTTATACAAGGTGTTGATTAGACCCTGTTTTTTTGTAACACATTTATTCTTTTATATTTTACTTGCATTCATTGCGGCAAAATTGGATATAAAGTGTGTTAAATTGAACTAACACATTGCTTTTACGCTTTTTATTCATTTTCCCGCTAAATAATTACTAAACATTGACATAAGCGGGTAAAACCTCTTTTATTTGGATCGAAATAAAATTTGTCTAGTAAGATTTTCAAATAAAACTTTTAATTTTGGCAGAAAATAAGAATCAAAAAAGAAAACAAAATTCAATTCAAATTAACTGTAAAATATAAAAAGCAATATTTATTAAATATTCACAAGTAAAGAAACATTACCCTTTTTTATTGGTAAAGAATGTTGATGTAGAAGTCCTGATCCTGTTTTAGCACACATTTTAGAAAACTTCAAATCCTAACGTTTTCTTCAGCTAGCCCATAATTATATTTTTTAAAAAGAACTATTTCGATATAAAATTAAATCAAAACTTCTTACAATTAACGGATGCGGGTTCTAAAACTTGTAGGCTTCATTATCATTAGAGTCGGTGGCGAAATCTTTAGCCAATTATTATTTGCATGAATTAATCTTCAGAGTACTTCTTATTTTAAATACGTAATTTTGGTGTGGGGGACGTTAGTATTATACAATTCTTGAGCAGCTGTAATTTCAAAAGTACGTCGGCTTTAACCGTTAAAATTTTAAAATATCTTTAGGAAATTTGGCATTCGTAAGTAAGCGAAATAATCCAATTTTTAGGTATATTTCTAATGTATGACGAACTGCATCGCATTCTAGTAAAAGCTAAGGGCCTGGTGCAGAGTACTTTTCCTCTATTGACCGAATTGATAAGTTATTATTGAGAAACTTGATCATACACAGTGATACCATAGAATTGCGTTTCTCAGGTTCAAAAGAATAGGCCAAATAATAATGTTTTGAATTGTTGATAAGTCCATTGTTAAAGCATTTAACATACGTAGTAGTGCACTTGTCAACCCATTAGCACCTCTTCCTTGTGTGGTTTAATTCTATATTTCATATACCACAAATTAAAGAAATAAATCTCTTTTATTTTTGTTATTTACTCTCTTTTATTCCACCTAAATGTGATATAGCGTAAAATGTGGATATAGCGTTTTTTAAAGTACAGTAGTTATGATTTTCATCTTAAATATATCTCGTAAAATAAATGATAGCCTTTTTTTGTTTTATGGACTTAAATCACAAAATGGACTTAGCTTTATACCAAAAAAATTCGAAAATGGAGTTAGCGTTAAATACGACGTAGCGTTATTTGATCCCGAAAAAGTAAAGAAAATGGTGGATAGCGGAAAACACTAATGTGATTTCCTCGCAAACTAGTTAGTACCCAGATTAAAATGAGAGTAAGATCAATCGAAAGAGATTTGTGTAAAACTAAAGAATCAACAAAATCCCCGAAATCGAGAATTTAGTGGATAGCGTACTTTAGTCCTGGACCGACGATATAATAAAATGATAATTTTGCTTAGGCACATAATTTATAAGGCAAAAATGGGACAACCACGTAGACTAATATAGGGCGGATCAGAGATTGATAACAAATCACTTTTACGTGCTCTGAAATGTGTTTGTTTTTAAATATCCGTCTCTGGCTAATGAATGTACGACGTGGTTTTTTCAATTAAATGTTAACGTGTTCGTTCATATACCATCATTTGTCAATGTTTATGCCAAGATATTTACCTGCCCCAGAGATGTGTGATAAATTTTAGCCTTTAATTTTTTCCAGTTTAAACGTGTATCCCGCCGGGCATACTGCAACGTGTTCCGAAATAAAATTAATTCACACTTGGTTAGTTGAGCTTAATCCGTTAAGTGTGAAGCTGATCGATGATGAAATTGATTGCCCTCTGAAGATTCGTTTCAATGTCTTACGTGAATTGTAGTGTCCATCGCTACACAAACACAAAAAAAAACAATTATTTAGATATTTCGTGAACATTCATATAATTCGCTAACGCTACATATACACTGTACATAAATATACAGGGTGTCACATCGGGAATGTGTGATTATTTAATAGATTATTATATAAGGAGCATAACTCTTCAATAATGGCTTCTGGTAGGTGTTTGAGCACTATGCCGGGGATATTATCTAGTCTAAAAGATTTTTGAACAATGTAAAATTGCAGCTAAATCTGTGGTATTTGTAAAATGTTGCCGATGCGTGGATGGCGAGTTGACGATGTTGGTTGTTGAAAACTTGGTAATTGTGTTGTGATTTATTTTGAAATTAAAATAGGAACTCCTATTTTTTATTACAGATTCGGATTTTATGACTAAAAATAATAAGTAAATTTGGCGGAAATCGGTTAACCGGAAGAGATAGAATTTTTATTTTCTTTTTTTTAATTTTATTATTAAATTTTTTTTTTATTGTTTTGATTATTTTTTTAATACAACATTTTTGCACTTAACAGTTTTCTTATGAGTGCCGTTCTTTTTGAAATATTTACAAAACTCAAAAAACTCCCTATGGAAGCAACCACTTCCGATTAGCCGATTTTAGCAAAAATTAACTAACCTTCTTACTTATTTTTAGCTGAAGAATCCGAATCTGCAATAAAAAATAGAATTCCAATTTTCTTAAGAAAGTCAATATCTTAAGATTGAGGATATTGAGCAAGAAACCCATTATGGTTTTTTGATAGGTCTATAACAGGACTACAAAAATGCAAAACCATTTGGAAAGTAAATGGCTTTTACATAGTTAGAATTAGAAGTTTCTATACAAATATTTAGGAATTTTCTTAAGAAACTCAATATCTTAGAATTTTGGATATTAAGCAAATACCCTGATAAAGTTTTTTGATAGGTCTATAATAGGACTACAAAAAAAAAAAAGCATTTGAAAAGCTAATGGCTTTTACATAGTTAGAATTATAAATTTTTAAACAGATATTTGGGAAGTTTCTTAAAATAGTCAATTTCTTATTATTTTGGAAATTGAGCAAGAACCCTTTCATAGTTTTTCAATAAGTCTATAATAGGACTACAAAAGTGAAAAAGCATTTGAAAAGCTAATGGCTTTTACATAGTTAGAATTAGAAATTTCTATACAGATAGTTGGGAAGTTTCTTAAAAAAGTCTATTTCTTAAGATTTTGGATATTGAGTAAGAACCCTACTATGGTTTTTTGATAGATCTACAAAGTGGAAAACCATTTCAAAAGGCAATTTATTGTGATGCTACAATAAATAGCTATAATCTATAAAATGGTTTTTGATCGATCGTTTCTAATTATTGAATACTGCTTAAATTCAATCGTTTGCAATTCATTTGGTTTCTGACAGCTGCAACATGTCTGAATTGTGATCTCAATGAACTTCAGTAAAATCATCCGTCTGTTAATGCTCACGATAGAGTTTACGTTTAACGCGATAATTTTAATGTCGATTAATTTTGTGCAACAGTGATTTTGAGACCTTTATTCATGTTTATTAAATTTTAAATGGATTGTTGGTATATATGTATTACATAGTATTGGGGGGGGGGGGGTTTATCAAACCACTAGGTTAGGAACTTAATGAAAATTTCTCATCTTGTCCATAAAATACGAATTCAGCGAGTACTGTGGCTCGGTCACTTGCGAATAAATCCTAAGTGGGTGGTGCAGCAATCTCTGAGAGGAGAGCTACTATTTGGCAGAGGCAGATATCACTGTCAATAACGATGACTCCTCGAAGAGAACAACTTGTGTTCTTCGGATTGGCCAGACTAGTACGATGAACAAGCTTGAGATCGAATCCGTTAGAGCAAGGCAATTCACTCGGTATTATCCAGTAATGGCCTGCAAAAGCCGTTTTATTATTATTATACCTTTTCTGAGCAGTCCACATCATAGACCTCGCGTTTAAATAGTTTTCGTAGTTTTCTTTTTAATTCCTCTCTATTAGCAAAAGAGGCTTCTAATTACTAACAATGGTTTTTTTTGAGTTCTCTTGGTCTTGTTGTTCAGGGCTCTAATTGCAAAAATGGTCAGGTGCAAAGAATTATTTAACCTGCAGAGTTCAATTAATTTTTAAGTAAAATTAAAAAAACTCCAGATCGCAAGTTTGTTTGGTAAATATAAAATTAGGAACTCATATAAAAAAAATCCAAGTCACTGGAGGGTTAATCACCATATATACAAAAATGTAAATTCTTCGCTGCACGAGTAAAATTCATTTATGGTGGTTAAGTTTTAATTTTGTCTTAATGCAAAACTAAACTGCAATAAAACAACGATATATATGATGTATGTATATGATACATCGAGAGGAGGAAAAAATAATATACCAACAACAACCAAAATTAAATATAATATTATGTGTTTGTGTTAATAACGTTTATACATGAAAAGTGCGTGGGAAATTATTTTCGTTCACAAAAATATCAATCACGGACAAATCTTTGTTTTGTATATTTTATTTATTTTTTGTTACTGCGGTATCTCCTTATCGCTGTTATTTATGTCTGGCAAGTTTTTTTTTTTTAAACATTTTCTTAATATATTTAATATGTGAGGTATATACTCATCCTATCATCTGCACACACGAAAAAAACAAAAAAAAAAACGTTTTAAGCCACGGAGAACCATCATTAATATGTTTTTGGGATTTTATTTAATGAAATTGATTTGTACATCAATTAGTCGAAGAATGATTCCTTAAAAGTTTTGGCTTTTTCCGTTTTTTTTTTTTTTTAATTATAAACTTTTTCTTTTGTTTTTCTCTTTTAAATAAATGGGCTTTACCTTTTAGCTTAAGAGAGTTAAGCATAATAATATTTTAGAACGCGAAAATATAAAATTATATATGTTGTTGTTGTTTATGCTTTTATATACTAACAAATATGCTGTAAAGATTTCATCTGCGCTATTTTTCATTTTTCAAAAAAAAAAATGAAAGGAAAATAAAAAAGAAAACAATTTCATTGTCATGATCACATAAATCATATAAAATTGTATATATGGTAAATATATGTGTGTGTGTGTGCAGCATATATTATGTATATGGTTGAGGTATGTAACAAAACAAAAGTTCATTAGGTTCATTATACTACCGTTAAAGTAGTTATTATTATCTTCTATTATAAATATTGATTGATTGAAATTAATTATTTTAAGAAAAGAAAACGGAAAAACTATTGTGTTCCAACTAATATTTTCTATTTTTTATTTCAAAGCTTAACTATACAAGTTAAGTATATTATGAAAGTGCATTGCGCACATAATATGCATTTCAGTTTAAAAAAAAATAAAAATTATGTATATATACGTGCGTATGCAGCTTATATATGGATAATTGAAAAATGTTAAGCTCGCCAGCATTCAAAATGAAGTTTATTATATTTTATGTTAATTATGAGTTTAACTGTCATAATACTGAAACTTTTATTTATGGTATAATAGATTTGATTTAAATACTTTAAATTTTCTTGTAACGAGATTCTAATGATTTTGGTAAATTATTTTGAATTTTATAATTCACGGGGATAATTGGTGGAAAGGCACACTTTTACACAGTACAGTTTAGTCGATTAATGAGATTTGGTGTAAAACTGGTCTGAAAATGGTATTAAAAGTCCTAAAAGTTTCTTTAATTAAGAACGTTCCATTGTCAATAGGAGAACTATCTTGTTGGCAGTAAACAGTTTCAAGCCTTTCAAGTCTGCAGGCCTGGATGGCATTATTCCTGGCGATATTCAGAAAACCACTGACTTAACTGTTCCCTGGCTTGAGGTAATTTTAAAAGTAGCAACGAATTATGTCACATTCCAAAGTAATGTAATTTTTATACCAAAGGCGAGAAAACACTCTCATTGCAATCCCAAAGACCTTAGGCCTATTAGCTTATTTTGTTATTTCTTGAAAATTCTAGAAAGACAGATAGAGACTTACCTCAAAGGCTCAATCAAGCCTGCAAAGCAGTCAGCGTCTCAGCATGCATATAATAAGGGAAAATTGGTGGAAACTGCTCTTCATTCCCTCTTATGTCCTAAAGAGAAGTCCCTCGAATATAAGGAATTCTTTTTGGTGACCTTTTGGGATATTGAGGGTGCCTTTAATAATGTCAAACCAGAGGCGATCACACAATCACTTTCAAATTTGTGGGTGGGTGTGTCACTTAGAAGCTGGATTCATCAAATGCTCAAAGGCAGGGTCATAATGGCGAATCTAGGTGTATCATCTATCCGTAGATTTTTAAGTAGGGGTCACTGCACAGTGGTGTATTATCCTTCCTTCTTTGGAATTTGATCATAAGGGAATGGCTGTAAAGTGGTGGCTTAAACAGATGATGTTACTATTGGCACTTTCGGTAAATATCCTTATTTCCTCAGAGATGTTATGCAGAATACTCTTGGCATTCTAACTCAATGGATCAATAGTTATGGTCTTAGTGTTAACCCACTTAAGACTGAGTTGGTTCTTTTTCTAGGAAGTACAAACATCCTCGCTTTGACCCTCCAACTCTCAATGGAGTTGTTTTGAACTTTGCAGATAAAATGAAATTCTTGGGTCTCATTTTGGATAGTAAACTAAGCTGGAAGCCTAATATTCTGGAAAGAGTAAAAAAGGCTATGATAGCACTCTATTCCTATAAAAAATGCAATTGGAAAAGGATGTGGCTTAAGCCTCACATTGTGCATTGGCTTTATACCTCTGTAGTAAGACCAGTTATAATGTATGGAGTTACTGTTTGGTGGCCTGCCTTAAATACAGTGGCGAACCAAAAGTTGCTGATAAAAGTGCAAAGAACTGCTACCTTGTGTATTAGTGGTGCACTTAGAAGCACTCCTACTCAAGCACTTAAGATTCTCTTTCATCTCATCCCTTTGGATAACCTGGATTAGCAAGTGGCTGCTAGTACAGCCATAAGGCTTAAATCAAATTCTACGTGGTCCTGTAACATTATGGGACTCACATCTATTCTAACGAACAAAAAAATCCCCAAATCTATCGACTACACCATTTCGGCACCACACCTCGAAGTTAAATTTATAACTGATGTTCCTTCCAGAGAACACCTAGTCTTCTAGAAACATTTTAAATTCAGGCTTTATTAACTTTTTTACAGATGGCTCGAAAATTGAAGGAAACGTCAGCAGAGGGGTTTTCTGCGAAGAACTAAATATAAATCTTTCTTTTCGCCTCTCTGATTATTGCAGTATTTTTCAGGCAGAGCTTGTAGCAATCAAGGAAGCCATAGACTGGATGAAGTATCATGTAATATCTGTAAGGGATATTGGCATTTTTACGGACAGTCAGGCTGCTATTAAAGTTTTACAATCAGGCTTTATCATGTCAAAAATAGCCCGGAGATGTCTTTTATCTCTTAACGAGATGGCTGAACACTTCAATATCCATCTTATATGGGTGCCAGGGCATTTCAATATTACGAGGAATATAAAAGCCGATGAACTCGCGTGACTAAGTATTACTTGCCCCATCTTACCATGCAAGGTGGACATTGAAGTACCAATTGATACATGCAAATTCCTCCTTAAAGAAGAAGCTCGTCAATTACAAACAATAGATGAACAAATTGCACCTCATGTGTAATTACTTGGCAGATTTGGCCTAATTTGGACCTAAACAGGTCTAATCAGCTAATATATATGCAATGGCATAATATTAACACGGTTTTGGGTGTCATTAATGATCACTGTCTTATTGAAAAGCATGCCAGTAGACTTGGTGCTTTCTTTCATGATTATTGTCGAAGCTGTAATGACGAAGAAGAGGAGGAAACAATACTTCATTTGTTATGCACCTGTCCTAGTCTGTCTCAAAACATACTCAAGTTTTTGGGTGTTCACCTCCTGTGCGATCTAATGGATCTCAGTATAGAAATATCTACTGCTTCGTGAGAAGCTCAAATTGGTTACAGTAGGGTAGTGCGGAGAAGCAATTTCTGTGGTAAGGCTACGGACCATATGTGTCTATGCCTCGTCGTTTTGTTGGGCGGCCACCTAAAACTAACTAACTAATTAAGAACGTTCCATTATTAACAACCAATTAAGTTGCAAACAAATTTCGAATCTGACACCATCCATAATAGCACCCATAATTTATAAAGAAAATATTTTTTTTTATGTTGGGCTGAAGTAGCCTAAATGGGAATAAGAAGAGTGTAAAATTCGCACTCTTTTTTCTAGTGCTAGTCTGGAAAAAGATGTTAAGTGTATAACGTAGGATAGAATTGAGACAATCCGGAGGTTTTTAATGGAAGGGACCATTGTACGACATGAAAGTTCCTCAATTTAAACCTATCTATCGATTACGCACCACACGAACCACCCATGCGGTGGGTCATGTAGTATTCGAACCAACACAGCCATTGGTTAATTTGTTATATACTTGAGTAGGTTTATATCAACATAATTAGAAAGATCACAACGTCAGCTATATACACACCTAATTTGCTGACAAAATTATGCGTGACAAAAGACTAAGCTCCTTACTCAACATTTAAAATAGAAGTAATAAGGGTTCTGAATGAAAAGACAAGGCTGCATAATATGTTACAAGGTTTGTCGTTGGGTTATAAAAACAATCAGACCAAATTGGTAATGAAAATGTTTTAGTTGAGAAAAATTCAAATTTTCGAAGTTACATAAGAAGTCCGTAATTCGTACAAATTTTAAAAATTTAGGAATAACTCGCAGAAAAATTCAAAAAGTCCTGTACGTCAAAATCCGAATGTTAAAGCTTCCTTAGCTTTGATAAAACTTTTCGATTGTCTAGATTTAAACTAATTTAAACTATAAAACCACCAACAGGAGACGGTGATCATTGATGGTAGCTCTTTCAGCCGGCTGTAAAAGTTATCAAATACAACTCTTTTTTTTCCTGCCCAAAAGGCCAGCACTGTGACCTGAAAGATATTTTGTGCTATTAGGATTTATTATTTCAAAAGCTTCCCCACTTTCCTAACAATGGCGAGAATGTTGTTTACAGAGGCAAATTTACATTTCTCCGGGGTCAAATACCTCTCTTCAAAATGAAGCCACCTCAGTGTATATAAAGCAACACACTCACAAAATATGTGCTCTGCGGTTTCTATCTCTTCCAAACAGAGTCGGCATTCCGTCTCTGTGGACAGGTTCATTTTATTCAAATGATATCTCAGGTTGCAGTGACCTGAAAGAAAACTCACAAGTTTCCTAATATTTTCTTTACAAAAAAGGCGGTTAAATTTGACCGCCAATCCTTATGGTGAAATGGTCTGATCAAAGATTTGGCCTGTCTAAGGCCGGGAATACAGTTCCAATAAGTCGAGTATTGTATTTGTTCCCATTTACTAATGTTGAAGGCTGGAGAGGCCCACGGGATGCCACAGAAAAGCTCAGGGCCAATGAGGGTAGACGACAAGCTTGCCCGTGCAAGATCGTTGGCAATTTTATTACCAGTGATACCCTTGTGACCAGATACTCACTACAACCTAACTTTGGTATATGGCAAGAGAGAGATTGTAGCAGTTTGTAACAACTTTCAACCGACTTAGAATCCAGGCTAAAATGTGGATAGAGACGCTTTTAATACATTTAGTCATAATACTTGAGGCGCAGGTTTCGATGGCGTGAATTTTGGCTAGAAAAACACTGGGAAAAGCTCCCAGTAATTTGGATATTTTATGGTTAGGTCCAAAGACACTAATGTCAACTCCACTATCCATTTGTTGATCCATCCGTGAACCAAACTAGATTACCTAGGTTCCATAAGAGGTTCACCAGTATTCCAGTCGGTTTTTTCAAGGACTGTTATTTCGAAATTTCTACTAAAACACAGTTTCGGGCATCACGTTGGGGACTCTAAAGAACATATCCAAGAACATATCAATGCAGCGCCCCCTCTGTGGATCTGTTTTTTCTATAGACGAATTAATTAAGATTCAGGGGTCTGGTTACAGTTAACCAGTCTCAGATACGAAGATCTACCAGTCGTTCCATAGGTTTTAGAATAAACGATGTAAGATTGATTGGTCGAAATGACTTAGGGAGTTCACTTGGCCGATTGCCAAGCTTTGGAATAAAAACCACATTGACTTGGCTCCCAGCCTCTATAAGGCTACCAAAGCAGGGGTAATCAAATTCAAACCCCTTTGGAGAAGGACTGGGAACATTCCATTTCCGCCTGGAGTCATGAACGGCTGAAAGGATTTAAGGGCTCATTTGACTTTTTCCGGAGTAAAAAGCTTACCGGATCATCTACTAACCTAACCCACATTAACACCCAAATTTGTACTAAATATGAGGTTAGTAATTGTATTGGTGTCGCAAACAGTGCAGCTCTGAAAGTGCATCTAAAGCAGGATTTTGAGTGGCTTCTTTTTGCGACTCGAAGTATAATTACTATCGGATTTCTAAAGAAGCCCGATCTCGTTGTACTGATCTTTAGCTTGAAATATTTAAATATGGTTTGATGAACCCTGGTGTTCGAAGGATGTTAATATTAGATTAAACAAATATTGCTGTTTGGGGAACTTTTTCCCTGCGATCTTAAATCAACTTACGTGACTTAAGGTGGAGGCCCCTGATTTTTCCTCCACTAACCCAAGGTTCCTGGAAGAGACGAAAGGTTAAGCGTTGTTGAGGAAACCTGTTAAAAAGGTATCCGAGGCTCCTTTTGCTTGATGCAGGGTTGCTGGAAGTACCCTAAAAGTACCAAATATACTTGATTATTAGGATAAGGAGCTATCCGCTTCTGGCTGCTTACCCGCCGATTGCTTAACAGCGGACTGCTTGGCGGCATTAGACGTGTTATTGCCAAGTTTCAAAGTAACACGTTGAGCGCTCCTAGGCTTGAATCTCGAGATGGGTGCCGTTAATTTAGCGTGTCTTTCTTAGACAACCCTTTGTGTGGTCACTCTATCTGCTTTCATTAGTGCTAAAGTAGGAGTCACGAAGAGATACACTGATCGTTTTCCCGACGAAGAGGTATTGGGAATAGGATGTTTAACAGCGCTGATGTTCTTAGCTGAGTGGTTGGGTTGGTAGAGGGAAATTGCACTTGAGAACGAGTCTAATGTGATCGAAGCGGTATGCCGCATTTCCCTTGGATTCGCGCAGTGCTTTCATGGAAGAATCGGCTATGACTATGACCAAATGAACGAGCGCACCAGTTGTTGTCCGTTGCCGTATCTTTCAGCAATTTACAGCGATAATATTGTTCTGCCCAGCCTCGGTAGTAAACATTTTTGCGCTAGACAAACTAAGGCTCTGTGGAAAAAACCGTAACTATGTTTGGCCGAGGAAAGTCATCCTCTTCCTCCAAAGTTATTTTTAGACAAAACCTGAACCTTAGCTTGTCGAAAATGTTCCTCATCCATTCCGCTGTCGAATGATTGGAACATACGAAAAAAGACCATCCTGTTCTCCGGAAAAAACCAAGGAATTTAGGCTTATGACACACTCTTGTAAGTCTCCATTAGCTCCATATTGAGATTGTTCCGATCGAGGTCATCAGGTAAGATACGTAGCTGAAAATTGCTTGCTACTTGGCTGAAAGAGGCCTTAACCGGAGAAGGTCCACTTTTAGATTTTTTGGCAGGTGGCTAGTAGGTTCCAAAGTAACTTCGAAAGACATCTCGTGCCTACCATTAGATCTACTATCTTAGGTAGTTGCTTCAGGTTTCGAAGGTGTTTTGACAGGGAGCTCAGACTTAGCAGCGGCTAAAGCCTCATTTTTAGTTTCGTCTTCCTTGACCCCTTTTTTAAAACGCCTTCTTTCGAAGAAGTTGAGCTTCACTCATTCACTGAAGTTGAGGAACATGTCCCCAATACCAAACACAATGGTTGAGGAGCCCGATTTTTGAGAGATAACACTATTGTTGTCATCTCAAATGATGCCCGTTGTTGAAAAAAGTGGACTATTCCTCTTCTTCTCTTGTCCAGGCATCAAGATAATATATGGAGATAGTCCCAGAGGCATCTACCATCATTCAAATCCTGTGTGACCCAGCTCAACAACTGGCAAACTTGATGCTTTTAAAGCATCAATGCTTTTTTTTCATCACACTCTAAATTTATATTTTTTGAATTCATATAAAAAAATAAAAATTATCATCTGGTCAACTATGGCTCATTCAACAGTTCGCCAAAATACATTATAACATCGTTGGTATATTACCGATTTCTGATAATCAGCGATACTGTGTAGCTATACTGTGTAGCATTAGTAGATTGATGGCCAGTATTACATTGGCCGCGTACTCCATTTTAATGTACTATCATACCTAGAGCTTTGAATTAAGATAACACACATCAAAGTCGGACCCCTTTTAGCGTTTTATTGCCCAATTTATGAATATTCATAATTTTGTAGGCTAGCGCCTTGCCCGAATTTGTGCTATCAAATCGTTTATGCAAATGTAAAGATCTTAAATTATAGTACTTATGCTAATACTGGGAGCTTTCGATTAAGGTAAAATACATCAAAATCGGACCCGTTTTACGCATTTTCTTGACCAATTTATGAATATCCATAATTTTGTGGGGTACCGCCTTGTCTGATTTTTTTGCTCTAAAATCAATTATGAGCAGATATTAAATAACAGAATACATGCCGATACTGAGAGCTTTTGGTTAAGGCATTAAAATCAAAATCGGACCCCTTTTACGTGTTTCATTGCCCAATTTGCTATGTCTTTAAACTTTAGACAATTAAGGTTATATTTTTTGAATGCCGAGTTGCCGATATCTGAAAAATTGGTAGGCCAAAAATTATGCGTTGCTACTAATTTTCTTATGACGCGTTTACCTGGATGTGGTAGTCCATGAACTTTTTCAAAAATTGAACTTTTCTTTGCCAGAGGGATGTATGAACGAATTTTATTTGCTTTTGTTTCGGCATTTGTTCTTTTAACTGATATCTAACATAGTTTTTACTTTGATCTAACTACACAGTTAGTGTTCTATAATATCAGTAGCTCATGAAAACATTAAAATGTATATAAATTATAGATTCAAAATAAAATTACTTAACACCAAAACCAAATTAAATAACCGTTAAACTGACAAAACACGTCTGATCACCATGGCCTGATGAGATGACAATTCATTTTTATTATACATTTCTCATTAGATCGAAACGAAGCTGCAAATAACATAAAAAAAAGTTGAATAGTTATATTGGTGACCCCGTCGTGATATGCAACATCTTTCTTCTTCTACTCTTAAATCAAAATGGGTTTGTCACATATACCACAATAATCTAATTTTCAGGTCTTCTCTGACTTTAGCTATTATGAAGATCCTATGGCAAAACACGCCGGGGTCACCAATGAGCTAACTAAGCTCTTTGCCACAAGAGGCTTAATGACAAATCAAATATTATATATTATTAATTTTACTTTGCCATTCCACAAGATCGTCTGGCTAACAAAAGTGGTTACCAAACAATGTAATGGGGTATTTTCAAAGGAGATAAAGTTCAAAACGTTTTATCAATAATAAAACAATCAATGCAAATCTAACCAATATTTTTACACTTTACAGTAGCTCATCACGAGCAAAAATTCCACAACCCTCGATAACCATAATCATATATATTTTCATCTTTTACACTTCCAAAATTCTTTGGTAATTGCGAACCCACGATTTTCTAAGATTTATTTCAAACCGAATATACAGAAGCACTATATTGAATGATTAAGAAAAGCAAATCTACCATCAACTGACCATCAATATAACATAATTCTGGTATATTATATGTGTGCATATATATATATATATATGCATAATTCGTACGTAAATAAATTCGCATCGCACAAACCGCACTAACAAACGCTCAATTATATAGCCAATTTTTGTTTTTTATTCGTATGTACATTTTTTGATGAATTTTCTCACGGACTGATAATTGTTTGTTATATTTTTCTTGATTTTGACTCATCTGCTCAGATCTCGACAAATACACCGAACTATATATCGTTCAAAACCATATAGGTGGTTGAGATAATTTACTACTAATATATGCTTTTATATCCATATACATATATCCATACATCTACGAAGCGTTTATGTTTTAATGCAACACACAGCACAGTATAAATAAAAAAAAAACGTTAAAATTACCAATTCGGTGGGATAAAGGTAGTGTGTGGTGCTGAGTATGAAAATTGGATTGATGTGAAAATTGATTCATATTTCAACTGTATGGTGGATAATTTTTTTTTTTTAACTTTTTTTTTATTAATAATTTGTTTTCGGTTTTGCTAATTGATGAGATGAAAATTAATGTATATATATCTAGACCACCAATTGGGTTTGTGTTATTTGTGTAGTGATGATGATGATGATGATGATAAAAATTGTAACAATTATTTTAAGATTTATTTTTGCGATGAAAAATACAATTAATACACAATTTTTTTTTTTATATTTGCGCAGAGATTTCGTTTCGTTAATTATTTATGATTTATGGAAGTCGGATAGCAGTTTGGGTTATTAGATCAATTTCATTGATTAGCTCATCTTTTGTAATTAGAGTACTATATAAATAATATATATATAGTCTGGTAAGTTGAATGGTCTTAAAACAATATAAAGAAACATCCTATATGTACTAAATAATATAATCGTCAGTCAAATTTTTTATAAAAAAAGGATGATTTAGATGTAGGCATCTCAACATTTTGATCCTTAGAGCCAGATATTTTGAGAACCATCAGAATAATCATGTTAAGGTACTAGAAAATCAACATTGTAAAGCAGCCATTGTTGAATTTACAGGGTGTTTTGGATAAATATAGTTTTTTTATAGTTTTATAGATTCCTTCTACAAGATTTCCCTGCTTGATTTGGATGTCTTTCTGGAAAAAGGCACATATAGTTGTCTTTAGAGAAAACTGGTTGTGATAAAGGTTTTCCAGCTTTGTCAAGGATTTGCCCTTGAGATTTATTGTATAGTAATCACAAAGGTGACTAATATTGGAAGCTGTCGCTTTCGCATTGTAAAGGGCAAATTGTAGTCAAAAGGAGCTAGTTCAATTCTTTAAGGCTCTAGCAAATATAACGTTTGCTTTCATTTGACCTATAATGAGTTGTGTTCTGTTTCTTTCTCAAAAATTTTCCGTTTCCAGAACTAAATCCGATTTACAAAACTAAGCCCGATTCATCCGTTTTGAAATCCGGATTTAGTCTTAGAACCGGCTCCGTTTCCGGAACTAAATCTGGATCATTGGCGGATCTTGTTCGAGTTGCGTATTCTGACCTCCAGATTTAGTTCCGGAACCAGATCCGTTTTGGGAACTAAATCTGAATCAGTGACGGACTTTGTTCGAGTTCCGTTGAAGGTCCCAATTTGGTTCCAAAACCGGATCCGTTTCTGGAAATAAATCCGGATCATTGACGGATCTTGTTCGAGTTCTATTTTAAGCTCCAGACTTAGTTCTTGAACCTGATCCGTTTCCGGAACTAAGTACAGATCATTAACGGATCTTGTTCGAGTTCCATTTTTAGTACCAAATTTGGTTCCAGAACTGGATCAGTTTATGAAACTTAATCCGGATCATTGAAGGATCTTGTTCAAGTTCCGTTTGACGTCCAGATTTGGTTCCAAAATCGGATCTGTTTCTGGAAATAAATCCGGATCATTGATGGATCTTGTTCGAGTTCTATTTTGAGCTCCAGATTTAGTTCTTAAACCGGATCCGTTTCCGGAACTAAGTCTCCGGAACTAAATCGGAACTAATGATCTGCATTAACGGATCTTGTTCGAGTTCCATTTTTAGTACCAGATTTGGTTCCAGAAGTGAATCAGTTTATGGAACTTAATCCGGATCATTGACGGATCTTGTTCAAGTTCCGTTTTGAGCTCTGGATTTAGTTCTGGCTACGGATCCGTTTCTGGAAATAAATCCGGATCATTGATGAATCTTGTTCGAGTTTCATTTTGAGTACCAAATTTTGTTCCAGAACTAGATCCGTTTCCCGAAATCGCATCATTGACGGAACTTGTTCGAGTTCGGAACTGTTGAGCTCCGGATTTAGTTCCGGAACTGGATCTATAACGACGGCGGATGTGTGTCGTTAGTTTAATTATTCTGAATTGGATGTTGTGCAAAGCAAAGCTCAGATTCGATGTGATGAGGAATTTAGTTAAAAATTAATTGTCATCATTAGGCCATGGCGACCGATTGCTATATGTAAATGCTATTTTATGCTCTATATATATTTATGTGCAGTGTACATGTAGTGTTAGCAAATTATATGAATGTACACGAAATATCTGAATAATTTTTGTGTTTGTATAGCGATGGTCGCTACAGATCCTTTTCCGAAATTTAGAGCCAAATCATTGATGTATCTTGTTTGAGTTCCGTTTACAGTTATGGATTTTATTCCGGGACCGGATCCGTTTCAAGAATATTGAAGTATCTCGTTCAAAGGGTTTTTAAACTTGACAGGTCGTTTACGTTTATACGTTTATCCTTATGGATCCTGAACTTTTTCAGATCTTGTTCTAATTTCGGCTTTCAGTTTAGTTTTAGTCCCGATACCAGATTTGGAAATATATTCAGGTCCGGCATACTAGATTGGATCTATTATCACTTCAGTATTTCTCAATCAACATCTTGATCAGGCTTCCGAATATTTAAGGATTTTGTATGAGTTCTGTTTTTGGATCTGAAACTGGATATGTTACCAGATTTGGTTTTAGAGCTGGACACAGTTCCATTTTTATAAACCGGGCCATTCAGTTGTAATTCCAAAATTGGACACACTTATGGTACTAGGTCAGAACATTTCTCGATCAGACGAGAAACGGAAATGAACTGGAAATAGATCCAAATTGGGAACGTAGATCCAAATTGCAAACTACTGGAAACGTAGTCAGCCCTGGATCGTTTCTTTCGAAGTGTTTATCAATTCGGTACACCTTGATATGTTCCGGATCAAATTCTACAATATTTTTTGATTTTGTAACAGTTCCGGTCTGGATCTAACAACGGATATGTTTGAAGTTCTGTTTTTGGAATTGGACATGTTTCCATTTCTGAATACGGAACTAATTTGGATTTAGTTTTGTTACGAGTTCCGGATTTGATACCGAATGTCTGTATCAGAAACACTTTTATCACTTTTATCCAAAATTAGACGCGGTTACGGTACTAAATCCTGAACAGTTATGAATTTGACAGGAGGCAAAGAGAAACTGAAGACAGATTCTAATACCAGATTTCGAAATTTATTTCTATTGATTTCTTCTAAATTTCTCAATCAACATATTGATACGCTCCGGATTAGATTCCAGAACTATTTTGGATTTTGTATGAATTCTGTTTTTTTATCTGGAACTAAATAAGATTCCAGATCTTGTTTTAGAGCTTGGCGCGTTTTCGTTTCAGAATTCGGATACTAGATTCAGAACATTTCTGGATCTGGTGAGAAACGGAAGTGAACCATTGAACATGTAAGTTTCTAGCACTGCTCCGATGTTTACAAGGAGGCTTCTATCCTAGTTTCTTGAATGGCAAAAGAGCTAAGTCTGAAGGTATGTTTCAGTCCGGTGACTTTTTTAAAGAAGTAACGAGAACTACGCTCACTGCTGAGTTGTTGTACTCTTAAGACTTCAGCCTTTCACCATTCATATTTTTTCCATGTACAAATTTGCTTGGTGGTTCAACTAGCATGGACGACTTACTTCTTCCGTAAAATGTATTTCCGCTGCTTCATAGGCTATATTCAGTTGATTGACAGCAAAACAACGCTCCTCATCAAACCAATAATTTTTGGGCTTAATTATTATCATACCTACAGTCACCTGGGCAGCATTGAAAAACAAAGTTTGCATTACCTCTCATAGAGCGAGCGTTCACATCTCACTGACCGATAAAATGTGACATCTTGGATGACTCGAGATCTTCTTTTAGCAAATTTACACATAGTCAATTTGACTTCGGGACGTCCTACGAGGTAGTGTCCATGTTTCCAAGTGGATATTTTATGAGAAAAGAATGTTCTAGCCACAATGGCGTCATGACTGTAAAGTACATCATTCTTCTTCCATTATCGTTCGCTTGACCGTGTCGAGAATACAGACCTATTTTTAACAAAAATCAGACTGATTTTGGCCAGCTCTAGCATTAAAGTTACAAACCACTATGACGTCGTGCTCTGGTATGGATCCCATCAGATCATCCAAAATGAGTCTTTATGTTTGGATTGAGTTATACCAGTGAAACAAATTAATACAAATGATTGGCAGGTTGGCTAGTCGCATGTGTAAATTTAGCTTACATCCAATTATAAAATGCTTTGAAATTCAAAACAGTTTTTTTCACCTTGTGCCCAAGAAAAAAACCAACACCAAAATTGATGAGGTCATCCCCACTGTAAAGCAATATTTAGCCTTGAGACACGTCGGAATTTATTCTTGGAGTTCCAAGCGATACTATTTCATGACTGATATAGTGCTATCCGTTAAAAATAGGGGTCGATTTGAATTTTGGCGGAATTCATATTTTCTTTTGTTGGTCATTTAAAGATTGAAGTTTTTTAAGGTTGCGGGTCAAAGTTGAAATTCTTGCTCGCTAACAAGTCCTTTTCAATTTAATTGTATAGAGTACTAAATTTTTAGAGGGTTTTACTACGTTCTCGTAAATTACTATACTTCTATAATAATATAATTGGCCGATGACAGTAATTTCGCAAATTTTCACATCGTAAATAAACGATCAAATAATTTCTGCATTTCGTTAGCTCAATTATATAATTTAACCATCCTCAAGGGGATTTTACTTTTTTTTTTTTTTTTTTTTGCATACTGCCGATGTTCTTTTTAGATTTTCTGCTCCCCGCAACACACAGTACATCTTTTACTATTAATATATATAATATTGTTTGCCTTAAAATAATATAATGCTGTTATTATAAGCGCCCACAGTATACTTTCAATTAAAAAATTGTAAAGGGGTTGGATTGTAGAATGATGAATCAAATTGATTCAACCATAATGAAAGAAGAACTTAAAACGTTACTCCAGATCGAGAAATATGAATATAAAAAAAAAATATTTTTAATATTTTCAATTGATTGGGTTAATTGGAGCGGTTATATAATATTTTCCGAAGCAAAGGGTTATAACAAATAATTCAATTGATTGCGTTGCAGATTTATGATTTTATTGGTAAGTCATAATGTATATATAGGGAATTTATAGAAAAGTGATTTCCCATGATAGTTTGCTGCGATATAATTAACAGTTTTAATATTAATTTAATAAAGTTGGACACGCATATCCGAAATTAATTTTTCATATTTTTCATAATATAGAAAAAAAATAATGTATCCCTTTTACTTTTTCTATACAAATATCTAAAATAACAACCAGTTAATCTACGATAAATTAAACCCAATTTGACCTAAGTAAAAGAAAAATACATTACAGTGCATAAAATGTGCGAGGTTTGTGTACGAGAGTGGTTACAAAATGTAAAAGAAAATTTCATCAAAAGAAAATAAAATTTTAAATTATGTTTATGTGTATATGTATGTGTGTGTGTAAATAAACGCGGACGAAAATATAAAAATTATGATGAATCGCCATATTTTACCACCCAAGCAATTATTTTATTACTCTTTATACACTCGTTGCCATTCATTCATTACTCGTGGCTACTAATCAGTGTATTATCAAATTTATTGCAGGTTAGAAAATATGAACATAAAAAACATTTTACTTTCTAAAATTGAAATTAATTTGATCAATTAGCGAGGTTATAGACAAAACATTGTTGTAATAAATTAAGTATTCAATCAATAATTTAGAAAATTATTTTATATAACAACAATTTTTAACTTTGTTCAACTTAATGTTAGAGAAATTATGATCGGGTCATTTCTCGACTATATGATTTCGGCTGTATGATTTCATTTCAAGTTTTGAAAATGAGTTTTACATCCAGTATCCCCAAATCTCGATGCAAATCCTTATTACGAATGTACCGGAGTGCATTGACTATACTCCAAAGTACCTTATTCTGGAAATTTTGTATAGGTTTGATGTTAGCATTTTTAGAACAGCCCAAAGCTGAATACCATATAGCCAGCCCGGTTTTAGGATTTGATTGTAAATCAATATTTTGTTGTCTGTGCTTAATTTTGACCGTCGTCCAATTAGCCAGTACAATTAATTGTCTATATTTAAGATCCAGCTCCTTTATTTTCTTCTTCACATGCTATTTTCATTTGAGCTTAACGTCCAGTATCATAACCAAGTATTTGGCGGAGTTCTCGTATAGCACCATTACATCGTTTATGCTGATTGGCGGCGGATTAACCAATAGTTTGTTCGTAAAGTTGACATGAGCAGATTTTAATTCATTAAGTTGGATTTTCCATCGCTTGGTCCACTGTTGAATTTCTTCACTTGCATATTGAAGTTTATTCGCCGCCTCTTCACCATTTTGCGCTGTTGCTTGTAAAGGTTGTCGTCAGCAAACGTTACTATGCGTACATAATCGGACTGTGGTATATCACTTGTATAAAGTAGATTTAGGAGTGGGCCCAGAACACTGCCTTGTAGGACTCCTGCCCTTACCTCTCTCAGTTTGAGTCAACATATGGTCTCGGAAGCATAACTTTTAGTTAATGTATTAATCCCTCATGCCATACCTTATCGAAAGCTGCTGCTTCGT
Organism: Tipula confusa; assembly: GCA_963556175.1. Lineage (NCBI taxonomy): Eukaryota > Metazoa > Arthropoda > Insecta > Diptera > Tipulidae > Tipula > Tipula confusa. Next base: position 177,292,376 of record OY744476.1, read on the forward strand.
CCAGAAATAAGGTAGAGCCAATTTGTTTATCTTCTAACGCCTTTTCGATAATGTCTGTAATTCTGTGAACCTAGTCAATTGTTGAATGTTTGCACCTGAATCCAAATTGGGGATCCGGTATTAGATTTTTACTTTCTTTTATTGGTGTCATTCTTCTCAGAGGAAGTCTCTCCATTATCTTTAAGATGATATATAGCATGGTTTTGGTAGCATAATAACTTCTGCAAACTTTCCAGGCAGAAGCAACATGCTATAATCTAATAACAGAATTAAACAAATGGGTTAGTTAAACAATAGCTTTCTTTGGTAGTTGCTTTAGAATTTCTCCTGTTAAAAGATCATATCCAGGAGCCTTTCCGGTCTTCAGATTGAATTTTATTTCCCTATTAACTTCTTTTTGGGTTATTAGAGGGATTCTGCCGCCATAGTCATTGCTTCCATTTTCGATTATAATATCCGATTCGGTTGGAAAATACCAGCCAGGTGATCAGCAAACACTTCAGCTTTTGATTTGTTATCTCTGGCCCACGAGCCATCACTTCGCTTAATAGGAGGGATTTACATGATTAGAGTTTTTATTCTTTTGGTTGCCTTCCATAATAAGTAGTCCGTATTTTCATCAGCCGTCAACTTTCCAAGAAACGCAGAAAACATTTTTTCATTTAGCTTCTGAATTCTCGCTTAATAAGCTGTGATTTGTTATTTAGGATCGTCTTGTCAGATAGACTCATCGTGTTTTTGCCATTTTTTCCCAGTTTACCTTTTTTCTAAGACCAGCTTCCTAATTTCTTTTAGGTAGCTTTTACTAGTAGTTTTGGAGGCTGTTTTTCTTAGTGTTATTCCACGCGGCTAATTGAATGATATTTGTAAAGTTTTCAACCACTTCCTCTAGCTCCGTTACCTTTTTTAATCGTGTTTGTAGGTTAATATTGCTTTCTAATTCAGATCGGAAGCCAACCCAGTCAGGATGATCAGAGACCATATCTGAATTATCCTCTAATTCAATAAAATTTGATGAAACTTGTTTTGATATTAAGAAATCCAGTAGATCGGGAGTTTTAACTGCGTACCTAGGCCGATATGTCGGCTTGCCAGTGGAATGTATGTTACATCCCATTTCATTTATTGCATTTTTTAGTTCGTTACCTTTGGTTGTTGTAAGCCTAGATCCAAAGCCAACATTAAAATCACCTCCTAATATAAATCTACCATTGAAATGTTGTAGGATATTCAAGTAGTTTGATTTCTTCAGGTTGTATCTCGGTAGGGAATATACCTGAAGGCGTTGCTTGGTAGATGTAATTTCGACTACGGTAAGCTGGATTTCAGGTGATTGATAATGCTGGCATTCATGGTGTTTAATATAGTTTTTTTATTATAACAGCGGTTCCACCGCTTGCTTGGTTATCCGGATGAATTGTTTTGTAAAGTTGGTAACCCTGAATTTTTAAGTAGGATTGTCTTGTTGAGTGGGTCTCAGATATCAGACACACATCGATATTTTGTATTTTTAAAAAGGCTTTAAGTTCATGTTTTTTATTTTTAATAACGTTAGCATTCCATGTAGCAATTCTCAATTTTTCTTGGTACATCATTTTGGGAAAAATAATTAGAATAATAAAGCAGAATTGCCCTGCTCCAATCTTTGTAGCGTTTTAGAAACGTTGCTTTTGCCATTCAAAACATTGTGCATCATTTCAATCAGAGTATTCGAATGTGTAGGGTTCAACACTGATCCTGAGCTGACCTTTCTTGTCGCAGTCACCTGTGCATAAGATACACCACCTCTGACATGATGACTAAAGGATTCTGTTGGTTGTCTCTTTTGTAAAGTCATTGGTTTATTTTGATTATTTCTTCTTTTTTGGAGTTCTTTCGCTGACAGACATCCTAGGTAACTTGCAGGGTGGGCATGTGCACAGTTTGAACACTTTGCCGCGGTGGTCCTGGGTTTCTCACAAGCAATAGTTTAATGATTCTCAGCACATTCAACAAATCTAGGTTCGTGTTGGCAGATTTTTTGAGTGTGGCCATATCGCTGACAACGTTTAAATTGCGGAATTATACGATTACTTCTAACCTCCTCGATCTTTACTCCCATATGGCACATATGTTTCATTTAGTAAATGTTTCTTATATCTTCTTTGTTATCGAAGGTTAGCATGAATAATGAAAGAGGAGTTCTTATTTCTTCATCCTCTTTCTTAGACTTTTTAATTTTACTGACGACATCAAGGATTTTAAAACCCCTTTCGCACAGTTCACTTTTAATGTCTTCTGGGTGGCTGGATTGATGTAAATTTCTAACCATAACCCTAATCGGTCGCGTATGCTAATTTTCATATGAATGCCACTGTTGCTGCGAAGCGTTTTAATATTCTGTTAGATTTCTATGATCTGTCTTTGTGTCTACATTTATTTTCAGTTGATTGTTGTTCATCGTTCTAGCTTGAAAATTGATGCTGTTATCCTGTAATGACTTGTTATTGACTGAATAGTGTTACGGGGGGAGGATTTTGCTTGGTTTTTTTAGGTTCTTTAGTTTTTTGAAAAGTTGTATGCTTTCCTGGTGTGTTATTTTTTTCAGGCTGAGATTTTGTTTTTGGGTCTAGATGGTTATCCATTTTTTCTGTTGCAGTACCTGCTTGATTACCTTTTTCTGATGAACGCCTCTAATGAACGCTTTTTTTGTGGCTGACTCTATTCTATCATCAGTTTAAATTTTTGGATCTCATTTCGTGCTTCCTTTAATTCAGCTTGTAATGTTTGGATTATTTTATAATTTGAATCACTCCCAGATATTTGTTGAGAACTACTGTAATTACTTTTGATCATTACTTTTTGCTAAATTTTCCACAGAGATACTTCGTGGCCTTATAGGAGATAAGGCCCATTAGCTTGGCCATTCTGAATGGGTTGTCACTAGTACTTCCGCTCATGAAATTGTCTAAGCCAATGGCGTCATGCTTGTTTTGCAATGATTGACCCTCCCCAGAATCCATTAGGTCAACCTCCGTAGAGGGTGGATTTTCCTGCAGTGCAGGTCTGCCACCTAGGGTATTATTTCCTGATGTTTGATTCATTGCTGGTTTATTTTAAGGGTGTCCGTCCCTTAGCCTTTTCAGTCTACGGCCAGACTTTAAATACTGCCAACCGATTCGGTGCAGACGCAGACCGAGAAGCCACTCATTGTAAGACAGATGCGTCCTGGATTTTGTTATGCTGCTGTCGTTCGCCAACTAGGTGCCTACTACGCAAGAAGTTCACCATGTTTCCAAACTATCCTAACCATTTGGCTGTCATAGCTGTCCAGGGCGTACCGTGAGGATATTATTTAATTAAATATTTAATTTATAATTTTCCTCTAAGTGGAGGTGACAGTCAGACTCTACTCCCCAGATTTGGTTTTAACGGAATTTTATTTGCAGGTTACAGTTAAATGTTGACAAACTGAAATTGCTAATAAGAGATGACATCATACAATAAATAGAATGCAGAGCAGTTCAATAAAATTTTGATTGTCATATACTAACAGTAATTTGAATATTGGCTACTGGGAAAACGGATTCCCTTATTATTGACATACCTTTCCTTTCCCTATCATGAGGTGGTTGAAACCGAGGAGTTTCTATCATGCAGGGAAATATATTTATTGAAATATAAATTTCTCGTATCCCACAGTTTGTTAAATCTAAAAAGGAATAGCACCGGCATTAACCGGAATACTTGACAAGCGCTTGGTCTTACAGTTTTATCAATCAATCAATATACAGCACACATTTCAGTGATGACAGCTTTGTTCTATTTATGTATGTGGGAGTGAATCATTCACCATCAACAATCATTGGCTATATGCTAAAGTCCAAGGAACCGTGAAAGATTGTGTGTTATATGATGACAACAATTTTAACACTTGGAGAGAGATAGGCAAAAAAGTTAATAAATAAAAATGATAGCATCTATATGAGTCTGTATAAGGCAAAGGCTATACGGTAAAATAAATACGTGGTAAGGAGAAAAATCTACGATTTAGAACTTCGAAAGTGTACCATAAATATTTATTACATTTTTTGCACATCTCTGTCGATATTTCTAACTTTTCAACATTACAGTTCAAGCCTATACTTTTACACATCAAATCTGTAAATTACACATTAAAACTCCAAAATAATTGCTTGCCATTAGTTTTTGTGCACATTCCATTCTACTAAAATAAAAGTTTGTAACCAATTAATTATGTCTCTCTGAAACAAAAAAAACATTGATTCAAATCAACAGTTTACTTAACAAAATGCCATCAATTTTGTATTTCTTCTCAAATCTGTATTAAACATAGTGACATGCAATCTAACAATAAAATATTTGAAAAAAATTTAATAATTTTCTCTATTAAATTTAAATTAAATAATTTTTTTTTTTTAGTTCGTTTGTGTTTTTCCAGCATTGATGCGATCACGTGGATCATCTAAACGTAAAAGTTTTGGTAACGAAATTATTTTTTTATCCGTAAGTCGTCGACGCGGACGCCACTTTATATAATTAATTATAAATTAAATTTCGATTATAATTTTTTTTGTGTTTATATATATATATATATATATATATATATATATATATATATATATATATATATATATATATCCACATAGAATGAGAGTAAACTCTCGATTAAGATCATTTAACTATCATTTTGTGAATGTAATGCATTTTATTTGTGTCTTAAGTACTTGTCAAAAATTAAACCGAAGACACCCAACATTAAATTGACATACATGCAAACGATCGAAGAACGATAATTTAACATAAATTAAGATTTTATGATTATATGATTTTCATGTTTGCATCTCTCGTGTGTTCAAAATAAAAATTACGACGATGACGACAACAATGATAATGGTCTGAACAAAAACTAAGAAGAGAAAGATGGTTAATTTATGAATTATTATTTATTATGTGTGTGTGAAAGATGTTAAATCTTAAAAGTTCTGAACTCTTTATGTTTACATTTGGTAGTCTGTTTTGGACAAACAATTAAACTGACATTATGTACGACTAGGGGAATAACATTATACCATTTCTTTGTTGTTGGTTGCGTTCGATCAGACAGGGTATAATTTTTTTTTTAATTCTGTGGTTTGATTGAGTCGGTTTCCAAAAAATTTATATCTTCGTCTGTTGAATGACAAAACCTTTTGATTAAAAATTATACACATTATATGTTGATTGTGTTAATGATTATCCTGTTTATCACATTTCGTTGGCCCTTTAAGTTTAATTTATGTTTTTTATGCGGTTAACGAGGGTTATATTTTATTTTAGTCCATCAAGCAAACTGTTATCAACTCTGTGGTTAATATTCAAAATTAATCAATTTGAGAATATTTGAGAGTAGATTCTCGATTTGTGCTCGATAAAGACCCACGATTCAAGATTAACAGGTAATTCGTACGAATAGTTTTATCTCTACAATTGAAATATATTGTTTAGATGTTATAGTTTTGATTGCTTTTATTGTTTATATGTTATAGAAGGATTTCCCGGAAGCTACTGAGCTCATCGAAAATCCATTTTTACAAACATACTTGTAAAAATATAGGCAGGATAGTTAGATATATACTATTGAGATCGACCCAGTTATAGACACCTTGACGGCCAAAATTTAACATTAAATATTTATGCAGATGACAATACAAATCTATTCTAAATTGATCAGCATCTCCAGTCTGGAACCATTTATAATTAAATTAAGGGGCTTATTTCTCCAAGCCGTTAGCTGTACTAAATTGAATTACTTTTCGCATGAAAATCACAAATCATTTAATTCAAACCAACTTTAATGCTAAAGTTTACTGGTCCCTGCCTTTGTTTGGGGGACACTACCATGCCTCGTAAAAGACATCTAAACGACCATGCTTTTCTTAGAACTCCACCACAGCATTCTGGGCTTAAACAAAATAAATCGCTGGCTTGACTACCCCCATCCGTAAAAAAGCCAAAATGAAAAATGAATACCACCAAAATTTTTACCGACCCCACTTATGTTAACGGACAAGCAGTTCACCATATATACGTGGAACGTGCAGTCCATAAAACGACCAAGCGCGTTTTATAGAACTGAATCAGCCAGATTCAGATACTTGTCTTCTTCGATTTTCTAGAACAATACGAAGAACAAGCACGGGATAGAATCCGATAAAGCCAGAATGTTGATGCGGTACGGGCCAGCAATAGTCAGTTAAAACTAATTATAGTTTTTCTTTTTAATGTTTAAAATTATTTAGTGTAAAGTTATTAATCCTAATATAATAATATAATAATATAATAATATAATAATATAATAATATAATAATATAATAATATAATAATATAATAATATAATAATATAATAATATAATAATATAATAATATAATAATATAATAATATAATAATATAATAATATAATAATATAATAATATAATAATATAATAATATAATAATATAATAATATAATAATATAATAATATAATAATATAATAATATAATAATATAATAATATAATAATATAATAATATAATAATATAATAATATAATAATATAATAATATAATAATATAATAATATAATAATATAATAATATAATAATATAATAATATAATAATATAATAATATAATAATATAATAATATAATAATATAATAATATAATAATATAATAATATAATAATATAATAATATAATAATATAATAATATAATAATATAATAATATAATAATATAATAATATAATAATATAATAATATAATAATATAATAATATAATAATATAATAATATAATAATATAATAATATAATAATATAATAATATAATAATATAATAATATAATAATATAATAATATAATAATATAATAATATAATAATATAATAATATAATAATATAATAATATAATAATATAATAATATAATAATATAATAATATAATAATATAATAATATAATAATATAATAATATAATAATATAATAATATAATAATATAATAATATAATAATATAATAATATAATAATATAATAATATAATAATATAATAATATAATAATATAATAATATAATAATATAATAATATAATAATATAATAATATAATAATATAATAATATAATAATATAATAATATAATAATATAATAATATAATAATATAATAATATAATAATATAATAATATAATAATATAATAATATAATAATATAATAATATAATAATATAATAATATAATAATATAATAATATAATAATATAATAATATAATAATATAATAATATAATAATATAATAATATAATAATATAATAATATAATAATATAATAATATAATAATATAATAATATAATAATATAATAATATAATAATATAATAATATAATAATATAATAATATAATAATATAATAATATAATAATATAATAATATAATAATATAATAATATAATAATATAATAATATAATAATATAATAATATAATAATATAATAATATAATAATATAATAATATAATAATATAATAATATAATAATATAATAATATAATAATATAATAATATAATAATATAATAATATAATAATATAATAATATAATAATATAATAATATAATAATATAATAATATAATAATATAATAATATAATAATATAATAATATAATAATATAATAATATAATAATATAATAATATAATAATATAATAATATAATAATATAATAATATAATAATATAATAATATAATAATATAATAATATAATAATATAATAATATAATAATATAATAATATAATAATATAATAATATAATAATATAATAATATAATAATATAATAATATAATAATATAATAATATAATAATATAATAATATAATAATATAATAATATAATAATATAATAATATAATAATATAATAATATAATAATATAATAATATAATAATATAATAATATAATAATATAATAATATAATAATATAATAATATAATAATATAATAATATAATAATATAATAATATAATAATATAATAATATAATAATATAATAATATAATAATATAATAATATAATAATATAATAATATAATAATATAATAATATAATAATATAATAATATAATAATATAATAATATAATAATATAATAATATAATAATATAATAATATAATAATATAATAATATAATAATATAATAATATAATAATATAATAATATAATAATATAATAATATAATAATATAATAATATAATAATATAATAATATAATAATATAATAATATAATAATATAATAATATAATAATATAATAATATAATAATATAATAATATAATAATATAATAATATAATAATATAATAATATAATAATATAATAATATAATAATATAATAATATAATAATATAATAATATAATAATATAATAATATAATAATATAATAATATAATAATATAATAATATAATAATATAATAATATAATAATATAATAATATAATAATATAATAATATAATAATATAATAATATAATAATATAATAATATAATAATATAATAATATAATAATATAATAATATAATAATATAATAATATAATAATATAATAATATAATAATATAATAATATAATAATATAATAATATAATAATATAATAATATAATAATATAATAATATAATAATATAATAATATAATAATATAATAATATAATAATATAATAATATAATAATATAATAATATAATAATATAATAATATAATAATATAATAATATAATAATATAATAATATAATAATATAATAATATAATAATATAATAATATAATAATATAATAATATAATAATATAATAATATAATAATATAATAATATAATAATATAATAATATAATAATATAATAATATAATAATATAATAATATAATAATATAATAATATAATAATATAATAATATAATAATATAATAATATAATAATATAATAATATAATAATATAATAATATAATAATATAATAATATAATAATATAATAATATAATAATATAATAATATAATAATATAATAATATAATAATATAATAATATAATAATATAATAATATAATAATATAATAATATAATAATATAATAATATAATAATATAATAATATAATAATATAATAATATAATAATATAATAATATAATAATATAATAATATAATAATATAATAATATAATAATATAATAATATAATAATATAATAATATAATAATATAATAATATAATAATATAATAATATAATAATATAATAATATAATAATATAATAATATAATAATATAATAATATAATAATATAATAATATAATAATATAATAATATAATAATATAATAATATAATAATATAATAATATAATAATATAATAATATAATAATATAATAATATAATAATATAATAATATAATAATATAATAATATAATAATATAATAATATAATAATATAATAATATAATAATATAATAATATAATAATATAATAATATAATAATATAATAATATAATAATATAATAATATAATAATATAATAATATAATAATATAATAATATAATAATATAATAATATAATAATATAATAATATAATAATATAATAATATAATAATATAATAATATAATAATATAATAATATAATAATATAATAATATAATAATATAATAATATAATAATATAATAATATAATAATATAATAATATAATAATATAATAATATAATAATATAATAATATAATAATATAATAATATAATAATATAATAATATAATAATATAATAATATAATAATATAATAATATAATAATATAATAATATAATAATATAATAATATAATAATATAATAATATAATAATATAATAATATAATAATATAATAATATAATAATATAATAATATAATAATATAATAATATAATAATATAATAATATAATAATATAATAATATAATAATATAATAATATAATAATATAATAATATAATAATATAATAATATAATAATATAATAATATAATAATATAATAATATAATAATATAATAATATAATAATATAATAATATAATAATATAATAATATAATAATATAATAATATAATAATATAATAATATAATAATATAATAATATAATAATATAATAATATAATAATATAATAATATAATAATATAATAATATAATAATATAATAATATAATAATATAATAATATAATAATATAATAATATAATAATATAATAATATAATAATATAATAATATAATAATATAATAATATAATAATATAATAATATAATAATATAATAATATAATAATATAATAATATAATAATATAATAATATAATAATATAATAATATAATAATATAATAATATAATAATATAATAATATAATAATATAATAATATAATAATATAATAATATAATAATATAATAATATAATAATATAATAATATAATAATATAATAATATAATAATATAATAATATAATAATATAATAATATAATAATATAATAATATAATAATATAATAATATAATAATATAATAATATAATAATATAATAATATAATAATATAATAATATAATAATATAATAATATAATAATATAATAATATAATAATATAATAATATAATAATATAATAATATAATAATATAATAATATAATAATATAATAATATAATAATATAATAATATAATAATATAATAATATAATAATATAATAATATAATAATATAATAATATAATAATATAATAATATAATAATATAATAATATAATAATATAATAATATAATAATATAATAATATAATAATATAATAATATAATAATATAATAATATAATAATATAATAATATAATAATATAATAATATAATAATATAATAATATAATAATATAATAATATAATAATATAATAATATAATAATATAATAATATAATAATATAATAATATAATAATATAATAATATAATAATATAATAATATAATAATATAATAATATAATAATATAATAATATAATAATATAATAATATAATAATATAATAATATAATAATATAATAATATAATAATATAATAATATAATAATATAATAATATAATAATATAATAATATAATAATATAATAATATAATAATATAATAATATAATAATATAATAATATAATAATATAATAATATAATAATATAATAATATAATAATATAATAATATAATAATATAATAATATAATAATATAATAATATAATAATATAATAATATAATAATATAATAATATAATAATATAATAATATAATAATATAATAATATAATAATATAATAATATAATAATATAATAATATAATAATATAATAATATAATAATATAATAATATAATAATATAATAATATAATAATATAATAATATAATAATATAATAATATAATAATATAATAATATAATAATATAATAATATAATAATATAATAATATAATAATATAATAATATAATAATATAATAATATAATAATATAATAATATAATAATATAATAATATAATAATATAATAATATAATAATATAATAATATAATAATATAATAATATAATAATATAATAATATAATAATATAATAATATAATAATATAATAATATAATAATATAATAATATAATAATATAATAATATAATAATATAATAATATAATAATATAATAATATAATAATATAATAATATAATAATATAATAATATAATAATATAATAATATAATAATATAATAATATAATAATATAATAATATAATAATATAATAATATAATAATATAATAATATAATAATATAATAATATAATAATATAATAATATAATAATATAATAATATAATAATATAATAATATAATAATATAATAATATAATAATATAATAATATAATAATATAATAATATAATAATATAATAATATAATAATATAATAATATAATAATATAATAATATAATAATATAATAATATAATAATATAATAATATAATAATATAATAATATAATAATATAATAATATAATAATATAATAATATAATAATATAATAATATAATAATATAATAATATAATAATATAATAATATAATAATATAATAATATAATAATATAATAATATAATAATATAATAATATAATAATATAATAATATAATAATATAATAATATAATAATATAATAATATAATAATATAATAATATAATAATATAATAATATAATAATATAATAATATAATAATATAATAATATAATAATATAATAATATAATAATATAATAATATAATAATATAATAATATAATAATATAATAATATAATAATATAATAATATAATAATATAATAATATAATAATATAATAATATAATAATATAATAATATAATAATATAATAATATAATAATATAATAATATAATAATATAATAATATAATAATATAATAATATAATAATATAATAATATAATAATATAATAATATAATAATATAATAATATAATAATATAATAATATAATAATATAATAATATAATAATATAATAATATAATAATATAATAATATAATAATATAATAATATAATAATATAATAATATAATAATATAATAATATAATAATATAATAATATAATAATATAATAATATAATAATATAATAATATAATAATATAATAATATAATAATATAATAATATAATAATATAATAATATAATAATATAATAATATAATAATATAATAATATAATAATATAATAATATAATAATATAATAATATAATAATATAATAATATAATAATATAATAATATAATAATATAATAATATAATAATATAATAATATAATAATATAATAATATAATAATATAATAATATAATAATATAATAATATAATAATATAATAATATAATAATATAATAATATAATAATATAATAATATAATAATATAATAATATAATAATATAATAATATAATAATATAATAATATAATAATATAATAATATAATAATATAATAATATAATAATATAATAATATAATAATATAATAATATAATAATATAATAATATAATAATATAATAATATAATAATATAATAATATAATAATATAATAATATAATAATATAATAATATAATAATATAATAATATAATAATATAATAATATAATAATATAATAATATAATAATATAATAATATAATAATATAATAATATAATAATATAATAATATAATAATATAATAATATAATAATATAATAATATAATAATATAATAATATAATAATATAATAATATAATAATATAATAATATAATAATATAATAATATAATAATATAATAATATAATAATATAATAATATAATAATATAATAATATAATAATATAATAATATAATAATATAATAATATAATAATATAATAATATAATAATATAATAATATAATAATATAATAATATAATAATATAATAATATAATAATATAATAATATAATAATATAATAATATAATAATATAATAATATAATAATATAATAATATAATAATATAATAATATAATAATATAATAATATAATAATATAATAATATAATAATATAATAATATAATAATATAATAATATAATAATATAATAATATAATAATATAATAATATAATAATATAATAATATAATAATATAATAATATAATAATATAATAATATAATAATATAATAATATAATAATATAATAATATAATAATATAATAATATAATAATATAATAATATAATAATATAATAATATAATAATATAATAATATAATAATATAATAATATAATAATATAATAATATAATAATATAATAATATAATAATATAATAATATAATAATATAATAATATAATAATATAATAATATAATAATATAATAATATAATAATATAATAATATAATAATATAATAATATAATAATATAATAATATAATAATATAATAATATAATAATATAATAATATAATAATATAATAATATAATAATATAATAATATAATAATATAATAATATAATAATATAATAATATAATAATATAATAATATAATAATATAATAATATAATAATATAATAATATAATAATATAATAATATAATAATATAATAATATAATAATATAATAATATAATAATATAATAATATAATAATATAATAATATAATAATATAATAATATAATAATATAATAATATAATAATATAATAATATAATAATATAATAATATAATAATATAATAATATAATAATATAATAATATAATAATATAATAATATAATAATATAATAATATAATAATATAATAATATAATAATATAATAATATAATAATATAATAATATAATAATATAATAATATAATAATATAATAATATAATAATATAATAATATAATAATATAATAATATAATAATATAATAATATAATAATATAATAATATAATAATATAATAATATAATAATATAATAATATAATAATATAATAATATAATAATATAATAATATAATAATATAATAATATAATAATATAATAATATAATAATATAATAATATAATAATATAATAATATAATAATATAATAATATAATAATATAATAATATAATAATATAATAATATAATAATATAATAATATAATAATATAATAATATAATAATATAATAATATAATAATATAATAATATAATAATATAATAATATAATAATATAATAATATAATAATATAATAATATAATAATATAATAATATAATAATATAATAATATAATAATATAATAATATAATAATATAATAATATAATAATATAATAATATAATAATATAATAATATAATAATATAATAATATAATAATATAATAATATAATAATATAATAATATAATAATATAATAATATAATAATATAATAATATAATAATATAATTTTTACGTAAGCCATTGAGTGATTTACTCTCGTAAATGAGTTTTTGGAGTCAATTTGGTCTAACATATCATATTCAGAATCAACCGTAGCCGCAAATATTTGTTTTCGAGTCTCGAGTAATTTTATATCATACTCAATATTTGCAGTATTTTTGTCAAATAGGGTTCCTATGTTCCATTCTGAATTAAAATTTCGCAAATAATCTGATCCTTGCCACCAAAGTGCCGAAGAAATTAGTTCGTCTGGTAAAAGCTCTCGTGATATCAGATCCACTGGATTTTGAGCTGATTTTACATAGAACCATTTTACAGCATCAGAATGCAGTTGGATGTTAGCCACACGGTTTGCAACAAACGTTTTCCAATTCGCCGATGGTGATTTTATCCAGTTCAATACAATGGAGGAATTTCTTAATCCTTGATATTAACTTTACTAATAATGGTGCAGCACATAACTCCAGACGTGGTAATGTTTGTATTTTAAGTGGTGCAACTCTGCACGATGAGTATGACCTTTTAATTGAACCGTGATGATGCTTTGATGGATTATCAATAGTTTGACGGTTTAGTTTGTGACAGCGTAAATTAATAAGATGTTTAATGTCGCTTAAAGATGGCAATGCATTCAATTCTGTCTTCCAATGCTAGTCGAAGTTCATAGCACTGCCGATCTACTACCGTTTGTACCTCGCTAACAAGTTCATTTTCATCAAGCATCTCCAAAGTTGCTTGATTCTTTTTGAATTCTAAATAGTTTGTAATGATTTCATTTAGTCGCAACTTGATTTATGATAACGACGCTGTATTCAATTTGGTTTTGACAAGTCTAAAAATATTCGTTGAACTTGTTTGGTTATTTTTAGTACAGTTTCTTGACCTATTGTTTTTCTTATGAAGAGCTTTTTCTTCCTCTTTCCAATTTATTTTTGAAGAATTAATTTTGAAGAAAAACCATTTATATTAATTGATAATTTATTTAAATGATGATAAAAACGCACAATTTTCAGCAAAAATAATTTCGATACTCAACCACAGATGTCGGCACGTAACTATAAAATGTGTATGTGTCATTTTCATTCATAACAATTTTTTTTTGTTTTGGACAAAAATGATCAGTATCGAAAGTATTATTGCTGAAAATTATTCGTTTTTCAATTAATATAAATGGTTTCAAAATAAATTCTTCAAAAATAAATTCGAAACAGGAAGGAAAAGCTCTTCCCCTATTCATTGGTCACTGCAAAATCACTTTCAAAATCTTATAAGCAATAGCATTATTAAAATAAATCACTGTTCTGATGATATAAATGCTCTATGGAAGGTAATGAAAACTTCGGTTGTCAGTGCCGCTTAGACGACTCTAGGTATATGGTAAAAATTATGTGCAAAAATGATTGATAATAAATGTTGTCTCGCTCTCAAGCAGCAAAATGTCGCACATTACAACATATCGGCAATTGAATTAGTAGAAACCTCCGTCAAATGCTTTATTCGGTTAGAATGACAAAATTGAGTTATGCTTAGTTGCATAAGTGGCTTAGTTGCAGCCAACCTTCTCTGTATGCTTTACCGAAGTCTAAATCCCTTTCAAATGGCGTGAAGGTGAAGTTACGCAAGGTGTTGATTAGACAAATTGTTTTGTATTGGTGTAAGAGTTGGACTTCGATAGATCAGTATGAGAGTTATGAGCTGAGAACATTCGAGTGTAGAATCATGCGCATAATAAATGGCAGGAAACTCTGCCATAAAAATTTGATTATAAAAATTCATAAGCTGAACGTTGATGCGGAACGGTCCAGTAAAACCTACAATTTGAATATTTTGTTTAAATGATTTGCTCATTTGACATTTTTGGTTACCATCTTAACTCGTATCCTAATAATTTCACTCCTTAAATATATTTAAAAAAATTCATCAACTAATTCCTAATTCAGCCACTTGTAACAAAACAAGCATACAGTATTTATCTTGCTATATGCTTTCGTAAGTATTACAAGTAGAAAAGGGTCAAACATTCAATCATCAATTCTCAGGAGAATCAAAAAATAACATAAATATTTTTTATGTCTTTAAATTATTATTGTACATAATAATATATTCGAGCAACATAAAATAAACAAACCATATCCAAATATATCACCCTTTTTTATTAAGATTTTCACATATTTTCCAAATCCTTAATCGAACATCTACATGTCGAAACCGAAGTCTTTTTACCATTCCGGGGGTGTGTGTGTATATACATAAAATATGGTGTGCAATGTGGGTTTTGTGTCAAGAAAAACCGAAAACCAAACGAAATTTATTTTATGTATGTGTCCATACGATTTTCCAGATCTATACATTCTGATGATGTTTCGAAACAAAGCCGGTAAAAGACCGACATAAACATGACGTATAAGGAATATAAATTATCGAACAAAATTTTTTTCATTTCTTTATCAAAAAGGATTTTTCTTCTTTTAAAACTTTGAACTTTTTTTTTTTTTGTTATGTTTTCGTTAAGCTTTTTTAGTAAATGTACTGTTGTTGATTGAAATAAGCTTTGTGTCTTCACAAAACTTTTATCGAACATGTAAAAATGGAAAATTCGAACTAAAATACATTCAAAGCAGCGATAAGAAAATTTAAATTCTCCCAATGGATATTAAAAAATGCAAAAAGCACGAAACGATAAAGACGAGATGAAAGGAATCAGTATAAAGTTTTTTTGACATTTTTTCGAAATATTTTCTATGGAAAGTTCTTTTTTTTTTGTAACTGATAAAACTTGGAAAACTTTGGAAAAGGTAGAATAGATGTTTTATTGGATGGTTGTATCTTATATATAAGGATTTTTAAGTTCAATGATTTGTTAGAAAGGATTCGGTTGTGTGACTTCGGAATGATACTTTACTTTAATCCCTAATTTTTTTTTGATACGGCAGTTTATATTGTCTTCGCTTCAGTCCTACATCAATTAAAAAATTGTAAAGGATTCAAAATTTAAATGTTTTAACAGAAAAGGATATGTTTGCCAATGATACTGTATATTCGTTTTAAAATTTCAGTCTCAACATAATAAGTCATTCCCTATCCGAGAAACAAATGTCGCCGACAGCAACCTCTGCATCTTTTTTAAAACTTCATAAACATTGCGGTTGCAAAGAAAAATCAAAGTATTTTTGCGAATAAACGTGGTAATATTCCAGTGAAAACATTTTATAATGGTAACACATCGATTACTATGATGAAGGATGTTTTGATGGTGATGTCGATAAGTGCTTTGACTAAAAAGGGCTACAATTGTATTAACTTATTTGTGTATAAAGTCACACTTCATGTAGACAACAATGTGTTTGCTGGTTATACAGGTGACATAAATTTGCATAAAATTTCTCCAAGTTTGTGGCATTTTAGATTGATCACTTGAATGCAAATGATATGAAGAAACTGACAAGTAAGATGCGGCTGATAGATTAAATTTAGTAAATGTTGACAACAATACGAAGCTGTGTGAAACATTCGTGTACTTGGGAAACAAACATGTTCATCATTTCCGAAAAATAAAAATGTTCGATCATCAGACGTTTTGGAGTTGATTCATAGTGACGTATGTGGTCCGAAGCAAATGACTGCATATGATGGTTCCAGATATTTTTTGGCCGATTTTTCGAGAGCATCAATTGTTTATTGTATTCAACGGAAAAGTGAAGTGTTGGAAAAGTTTAAACTTTTTGTGGCGATGGCTGAAGTACTTCATGGTAAAAAGGTGGCCAAACTAAGAGCTGACAATGGTGGCAAATACACGTCAAACGAATTTAAGAGCTACTGCAATGAAAAAGGTATTCAAATGTCATTAACTGTTCCGTATAATCCAGAAATGAATTCTATTTCCAAGCGATTGAATCGAACACTTGAAAAAATTCAAGAAAGTTTTGGAACGAGGCTATCATCACTGCAAATTATTTGAAAAAATTATTTGAAAACACTTGAAAAAATTCAAGAAAGTTTTGGAACGAGGCTATCATCACTGCAAATTATTTAAAAAATCGATCACCGACAAGTGCAGTTGGAAAGCATTTTGAAGAACGAACCCCGGCTGAAATTTGGTTTGGACAAAAACCGAATTTGTAACATCTTCGTATTTTTGTGAATGTTACAATCATATCCCATCGAATAATCGTACCAAATTACAGCAAAAATCATCGAAACGTACCATGCTCGGATATTGTTCATCATAAGGTACATATCGTCTATGGGATATAGAACAACAACAGCAAATAATGGGCAGAAGTTTAACTTTCAACGAGTCATCGGTTTTAAATCGAGAAAAATTGATTTAGATAGTCGATTCAGAGGTGGTTGATGATGACAGTTCGGTTGATCGAGGTATGAATGATACAAGTGACCAGGCATTTGATAAACGTAATGATATGCAGTCAGATGGCAACGAAAATCGAAAAATCCGCAACATCAATATGGATTGAGCTGGTAACGGCATGCATCAGTTCCACGGTGTAAATTTGGATGACCCTTGTGACGACCAAGAAAATATCAACAGTGCAAGTTCAAATTGCATTGGTAACAACGACAGGATAGCTCCACAAAAGAGTGTACGAAGTCGGCGAGCATCTAATCGATATGGTGAATGGGCAACTATGAGTGAAGGTTTTCACAATGCATTGATTGCTGGAGAATTTCAAGAGGATGAAAATCTTGTTTTATTGGTTGAATAGTTTGTTGAAGATGATCCATCATCGGTATCTGAAGCAATACGTCGAATTAATTGTCCAGAATGGAAAAAGCGATCGATAGTGAATATCAGTAACAAAACTATCTTTAATTGATAACAAACCTTGGGCTGTTTGCGATTTACCAAAAGGTAGAAGTGCCATTACAAACAAATGGGTCTTTATGTTGAAAAGAACAGCTGATGGTTCAACTGATAAGTACATAGCAAGATTGGTAGCACGTGGTTTTACTCAAAAACTACGATTCGATTATGATGAAACATATGCACCACTGGCAAAATTAGTTACATTGAACATTTTGCTGTTATTTGGCAATCGTTATGATATACATATTCATCAGATGGACGTTAAGTGCGCATTTATGAACGGTGATTTGAACGTAGTCATTTATATGCGACTTCCAGAGGTTTTTGGACAAGGTGATAGAGTGTGCAAATAAAAACAAAGCACTTTATGGACTGAAACAAGCATCGCGTGCATGGAACGAGAAGTTCAATAATTTCACGATTCGAATTAGATTCAAGCGTTGCCAATCAGACCAATGTTTATACGTGAAGGAGCAAAATGGAACCATATGTTATGTTATCATATGTTATTATACGTCGATGATACATTGATATTTTGCCGAGATATCAAAATGATTGGAGCTGTGAAGAAACTTCTATCAAATGAATTTGATATGACTGATGTTGGTAAAGAGATCTCATTTTTGGGAATGCAGGTTGATCAAAACATCGAAAGAGTTAGTCAAGATATTTGGAGAAAGTTTTGCAAAAGGTTTGAAAGCAAATTTGTAAACCTAAATCGACACCAATGGAAAAGGGTTTACAGGTTGATATGGGTCAACATGGAAAATGTTCGGATCATCCATATCGTGAATTGATTGGGTGTTTAATTTATGCACATGTCACTATCGGACCAGATTTGTATGCTTCAACTAGATATTTCATTCGTTTTCAAAATTGTTTCAGTGAAACTCATTTCAATTATACGCAAAACGGATTTTGAGTTACATTCGTGGCACCATTGATATGAAAATGGTTTATAAGAAAGACGCCGAAGCAAAGACATTGGTTGGCTATAGTGATTAAGATTGGGCAGGTGATAAAAATGATTCGAAATCTATAGCTGGATATGTGTTCAAGTTATTTGGAAATACAGTCAGTTGGTCAACACGCAAGCAGCCAGTTGTTAGTAAATCTTTGACTGAAGCTGAGTACATTGCACTCTCTGAACATTTTTTACTGTGTAAAACCGTGTTTTAAGTTAGTCGTTTTTATCTGTGAAATGCTAACCTTTACGCATCTCAATAAAAACCATTATTATAAAAAATCTAATCTCTCATAATCGAACAGATTAGATTAACACCGTTTACAACTTCAGCTTGTCAGCATTTACAAAGTGTTATGACTTTAGGCCATACGCAACGTACCGCTTTTATTTCTTCACCAAAACTGACAAGAGTTCCGATATATAGAAAACTTGGCACACCTTCAAATGTGTTCATCACTACTAAAATTCGTTGCGTCCTGTTCAAAAACCTCTTACTATATATTTTGTGATGGACTCCTTGATATTGTCCTAAGTTGTTGAGTTTCAGGGAGCATTTCTGCAAATTTTTACTGAATGGATTTAATGAATTGATTTCGTTTTCAAATTCCAACTTTATAATTCATTTTTTACACTATCTTTTGAGGTCCCTAATGAGTTTCATCTAAGACATTTGATTACTATTGGGGTCGTTTAGGCAGTTGACGAGATGACGTTCTCCTTGCTATATTAGCGTGTAACCATTTTTGCCCACCAAAAATAGTGAAATCAAAAAGCTGCTTGGTAGTTACACATTTCGTTGAGATGCCAGCAAAGTTTTATTTCGATGTCCCATGAAACCGTATGACTAGAAAGATTCTGTAATATTTGTTGATAGTCCTGATCCAATTTATTTAGCATTATTTGGTAGAGACATTGGTGTAATTGCTAAAAAACGGTGGATTTGATCAAGTTTAATTGTTTAATTATTTTATTAAAATTCGATTTCTAGTGTTTTTGGTTTTAAAGTAAATATAAATAGGATTTTAATGCAAGTACATTGTGTAATTGCTAAAAAACGGTGGATTTGATCAAATTCAGTTGTTTAATTATTTTAATAAAATTCGATTTGTTGAATTTTTGGGCAGTTCAACAAATAAATTAGGAAAATGTAGTTTGCAAACATTTTTATAATCTATATACAAATAAATAAAATATATTAAATAGATAAAATATTTCTATATTAACTAATAACTCTAAATTTATTAGTATTTAAGTATTTGTAATTCTTAGGATCTTTAGGTTTTGTCTGTTCGTAATATTTGGGTGGTCTGTTTTAGGGTTTAAATTAAAATTTATATGTTGAAAGATCAATTTTATTTAATAATATGAAGTTATATAAATTATATCTGTACCAGAAAAGCTTTGAAGATTTTGTATAAACCCAAAAAATATCCGTATGCTCAAATACGTGACGTTGTTGAAAGCTATCATCCCGAAGATTATGGATGCTGGCTTTTCCTACAAATTACATGTTTTAACGAAGATCTTAAGGGCCGTAAAATAATAAGTGACGAATCAAGTATCGCTGCTCCATTTAATTTGCGTACAAATGCCGATGTTATTTAATTAATTTCTATATCTTTATATTTTATATTCTGTATATTCTTATGTTTCAGATTTGAATTTTGGTGTTTATATTGTTATATTATTGTATGTTATATTATTTCATATCTTTGTACTGTTATATTATGGTTTATATTACCACTATAGTACGGTACTAAATTAACACCTAATTTTTAGCGAAAACGCAACGGAACGAATTTCAAGGGAAACTAATCAAATTTATTACAGCATATGGATTGCAGAATTATAATTTTATAATATTATAATTAATTAAATTATAATTTCAGATTGAAATTAATTCTATTTCTTACAGCCTATGGCTAAGAGCAATTAGTGCATTAATAGATTTTGTTTTCAGGAAACCTCTGCAGATTACAGATGAATGGTGGCACATTGGGGTTGCTGATAAGAGATGGCAGAATGCAGAGCAGTACAACAAAACTGTGATTGTCTTACACTAACAGTAGTTTGAATATTGGATACCGAGAAATCGGACCAATTAAGTCATAACTAACATACTTTTCCTTTCCCTAACCCACAAAAATTTACTAACTATTGGCCGCCAAGGTGTCTGTAACCGGGTCGATCTCAATAATTTAACTAGTATCCTTCCATATCCTTCCAAGTATATGTAAAAACGGGTGTACTGTGGGCCCGGCGCTTTCCGGGATATCCTGCTTAATGCTTGGCAGTACATTCAAAATCAATCAATCAATCAATCAATTATTTGGTAGAGACATTCCACGTTCGATTAAAATGAAAAAATGTAATCTGAAAATAAGTAGAATTTTTGATTGATTGATTGATGAGAATGTGAGACCAAGCGCTAGTCAAGTGTTCCGGTTAACGATGGTCCTAGTCCTAAAGCCTAATAAAAAATGGTGTTAGCTTAAGACTATTTTTTATTAGTATTTGCCTGAAATTTAAAATTAATTAATATATTACATCATTAAAAATATAAAATTATAAAAATTATAATATAAATTAGATTTTAAAATAATTGATTGAACATTACAAATGAATTGAATTAACCGTTTTGTGACCAATTCTAATAGGATTATAAGAAAATTGAATATATAATTATTTTGTTTCGTGGTTTCAACCAACATCTTGTCATTCAAAGAGACTAATTCGGTTGCATATTTGCTTGACCCATCAAATTTCGAAGTTTCATGATTGAATTGTCATTTTTCAACTAAGCTTATGTTGGCCTGCTGTCAATTTTGAGTGACCTGATGCCTCAGTATCCTTATATAATTGTAGTCTTAGAACGTTTGAGCCATTGGAGTTCCTTTTCCACTTCCCATTAAATGGATTTCGCAAATTCATCTTTATTGATTCGGTTATATTAAAGTCATTGAAAACTCTTAGGTTAGATTAGGTAAGGTTAAGGTGGCCATCCTTAAAGTCATGGCATAAAGATAATTGGTCCGTAGCCTTACATGTGAAAGAACACCTAGTCTACTCGCATGCTTACCAATGAGACAGTGTCCAGTAAAGATACCTGTAATTATGCTAATATTACGCCATTTAAACCTAGCACACGGTACTTATGTAGCAGCATAGTGTGGATATGAGATATGATTGGGAGTACCCCGCCTAGAGAGTTCATCAGCTTTAATATTCCTCGTTATATTGAAATGCCCTAGCACCCATGTAAGCTGAATGTTGAACTATTCTGCCATCTCGATAAGAGATGAAAGACCGTTCTGGGCTATTTTCGACGTGACAAAGCCTGATCGTAAAACTTTATTAGGAGCCTGACTGTCCGTAAAAATGCCTACATCCTTTAGATATATAAGAATATACTTCATCTTGTCTATGGCTTCTTTGATTGCGATAAGTTCCGCCTGAAAGACACTACAGTGATCAGGGATTTAAAAACAGACGTTTAAATTTAGTTTTTTGCGGAACACCCCACAACCTGAAGTTGATTGTACCAGCAATACAAACTGCATCACTCTCCCAGTCCTCTCTGGAAGGTATAATAGTCAGTAATTTAACTCGAGGTATGATGTCGAGAAGGCAAGGGTCACTAGCTTTGGAGATTTATTAGTACAGGTTCACAGGGAAATTGATCCTAATATCTGTACACGCAGCCATATGTTTAGCTAATAATCAAAAGGGATTAGATGAAAGATAATTTCTAGTGTCTGAGTTAAAGTGGTCCTGAGTGCACCGCTAATACACAGGCAGGCAGTTCTTTGAACCTTCATAACCAGCTTTTGGTTTGCCACTGTATTTAGAGTTGGCGACCTAATTGTAACTCCGTACAGTAGAATAGGTCTAACTACAGACGTGTACAGCCAATTTATGGTTCGAGGATTTAGTCTTCAACCTTTCCCAATGACATTCTTACAAGAGTATAGCGCTTTTATAGTTTTTTTTACCCTGTCCAAAATATTAGGTTTCCAGATTAAATTGATGTCCACAATAAGGCTCAAGAATTTCATTTTATCTATGATATCCAAACCAACTCCGTTAAGAGTGGGTGGGTTGAAAAAAGGAAAGTGGGTCTTCCTATAAACAAGAACCAATTCAATTTAAAGTGGATTTATACTTAGGTCGCATCTATTGGTTCATTTGGTAAAGATACCATCATTTTGCCAATGGCAACATCATATGCATAAGCAACCACCTTTAGGTTAGGAGGGGTGTGTCCCTCTAGGTTTAATAACAGTTCATTTATAACCAAATTCTAAAGAAGGCAGATAATACACCACCTTCCAATGTGCCTTCTATACTTCCAAATTTCCGAACGAATGCCTCACCAAGATTAGCCAAAAGGACCCTGACCCTGAGCAGTTGATCAATCCAGCATCCAAGTGAAACACTCAGCTCCAAATCTGAAAGAGCGTGTGTGATCACCTTTAGTTTCAATTTTTGCAATAGGGCTTAAGCGGAAATATAATGCAGTTTCCACTAAATTCCTCTTGCAGTAAAAATTCTGAAATGTTGCCGGCTCAATTTAGCCTTTAATAAAAGCTTTTATCTGTCTCTCTAGAGTTTTCAAGAAGTACGAGGATAAGCTAATGGATCTAAGGTCTTTTGGGTCGCAACCTTAACTTCGGTCTATTTGCTTGGAACTCGACGTAGCTCCACCCTATTTTTAAAGATCACCTCAAGCCAGGGAATCATTAAGTCACTGGACTGTTGGATGTCAGCTGGAATAATGCAATCCGGAACTGCTCACTTAAAAGGCGTAAAGCTGTTTACTGAAAACAAGATGTTCCTTTTGTTGAAAATTTGTTCATCGAGTCCAGTAGCCCTATTGGTTTTAGGCAGAACAGTCGGGATTCGGAACATCTCTGGAAATGAGTTTCCAAAAGGATCTCTAGAGATTCCATCTGTGTTGTAGTCCAAATACAATCCAGTCGTTGGAGATAACTTGGAATGTTAGGACAGGTAAATAGAGTCTTACGTGGCTGCTTCAGAGGACTCCTGTTTGTTGTCACAGAATAGTCTCTAAGCTTTGCTTTTTGCACTTCTTAATTCGTGTTTATATGATTTAAGTACTTCCTTATAGGAATCCCAGTCCACGCTAGCCTTTGTTCTCTTCGCAATTTTGAAGAGCTTCTTGCATTCCAGCCATGTTACAAGGAGTTCTTTTGAGCACCATGGTTGACAAGGATTGTCTTTAGGCCTACTAATAAAACAAGCATGAAATAGCTTCATTGAAAGTATTGGACACCCTGTCGACCAATTCCTGTGCTGATTCTCGAGTTTTAGGGATCAACTCTGTTAAGAAGTTGGTCCTCCTTAAGTTTCTAAAGATTGGAGTTTTAGAGTATTTTAAATCCAATCCATAAATTATAGATAGCAATGATCAGAAAAGGAATGTTCTTCGGACACTTTCCGATTAAAAATAGGCTTACAGCCTTTATTACAGATAGAAGGGTTAGTACTTAGAATCTAATTTAATAGAATTTAATTAAGGAGTGACTCATCTCTCTCGTTCGTATTGGTACTTCCCCAAATCGTGTAGTGTGAATTTGCATTGCAACCCCAATTTCGACTTAATACGTACCTGAACATTCTGTAATAAGCTGCGCACACTATCCAGATCACCCATCCTGAATTTGGAATGATATCACCCATGATATGGTATCGAAGGATCTGGTACAGGTACCAGGGAGTTCTCGATTTTCTAGCTCTTTTCACAAGTTACATGAAATTTTGAGGATGGTATTACAATTGATAATTTGATGACAACTAGAGCTTTGATTTAGAAGCGTTCATTTTAATCAAACCTTGACTGTATGGTTAGCTTTACTTTTTCTTGTATCATTCTAGGATTTGTTTCTGACATATCCTGATTTAATAGGCTTATACACCTTATGATGATAGACTGAGAACCTGAATCTAGTAAAATAGATCTAGACAAGTTGGTGAAGGAGAAACCTTCGGCTACCTTTTCCAAATTAAATCTAATAATTTTGATTTGGATCATAAAACCAATCCACGAATTCCTCTTGTTTAAGTTCTATGTTTGCGCAAAGAAACATAGAACTTCGTGTTCTTGGAGCCTTTTCCAAAGATTATCAAGTCGATTTAAGCTAGCCTTAATATAACTGCTTATCGTGTCTTGATTAACAATTTCTAAATCATGATCAATTCTGCGAGAAGATTTACATTTTGTGATTTCTATAAAGAAATCACAAAACTTCACTATTTCTTCAGAACAAAGTGTGCGAAGGTGAAGAGCGAGCTTTCAAGCAGCGATTTATCTACTTAGTATGTCAGACTACTTTGAGGGTTGAAAAACTAAACTAATAACACAAATTAAAAAAAAAACAATCTCAAGAAAATATAAATTAAAAGACAACAAAGACACGCAATACAACACTAAATAATAACAAAAAAAAATTGATCAAAACAAAATTATTGTTCTGTACCAGCTTTAAGTTGTTGTTCGTATTCTTAATCTTATAATCTTCTCATTTCTATAACATTTTCTTTGTTTCAAGATTTTTATTTTTTTTTAATGTGTTTCATCTCTCGTTCACAATATTGCCATCCACCAGGTTTTTTTTATGATATTTTACTGTCCAAACTATGTTTCGTTTTATTTTTGCCCAAGCTATACATAACTTTGTTGTCCAATATAATCTAGCGCTCTTTTGACTAATTCGCTGATTTTTTTTTTCGTGTTGTACGTATTTTCACCACCAACAACAACACGAAAAGCTTAACATACATTTAATAAAAAAAAATGCAATTCAGTTCGAAACATAAACAAACGAATATGTATAATATAAGACACATACACATGCGCAGAAATATGTTTCATGTGCATAATGAACATAAATATTATGATGTTTTTTGTGTTGTTATCGTTTTTGCTCCGCTTGATGATTATATGTATAAGAGTACTGTGATCGGAGACCGTATATTGTGTTGTTGTTATCTCAAGACATAAAAATTACATCGAATTAAAGGATTGCATTTTTTTCGGTGGGTACGTTACTTATTATTTGGTTCCCAAGTCTTATGACGTGAATTATATTTGAGTATTTTTTTTGCGCCCAGTTTTACACATCTATCATCTTTGATAGCAATATACTTAAGTCATGATAGACGTATACTTCTGGAAGTGTTTTTGGATTTTGGATAAATAAATAAACATCCAATCATCTAATGAATTTTTTGAGCGCCTTTTTTCATGTGAAAGGCTACTTAGTAGTCATAAAGGGTTGAATCGTATAGTCACTGATGAAGAATAATGCGGATTCACTATGATACCCCAAAGCAGCAGAAGTCATGGAGGCCACTTGGGTATGATTCAACATCGATAGTTAAGCAGAAGATTTATGGAACAAAACTCATATTAAGTATTTGGTGGGATCAGCTTTGTGTCGTTAATTATGAATTGCTCAATCCGAATGAAACCAATACTCTAATTGAAGGACATGAGCCGTGCACTCAAGAAAAAGGTGCCCACTACTACTCCAGATTCAACAAAATTATTACCCTGCATGATAATGCTCGTCAATCAACACCTATACTTGGAAACACTCAATTGGGACTTTCCCGCTCGCTGTATTCACCAGAGAACAACTTTTTCAGTTTTTTTCGGATATAAATTACTCAATTGGTTTGGAGATCGTTGATATGTCCTGGAATACCAGTGTCTTTAATTTTGTGAAGTGTGCTAAATCTCTGCACATAAAAGGTAGAAATAATTAAGTGATCAAGCATAGAAAATAAATGTGATAAGTAAGCTATAGTAAAGCCTAATTAAGTTAGGCTGCGGCGATTATTGGTGGCGAACTAAGTCATTTCACCACCAATATACGTATACAACCTTACTTAACACTACAAAAGATGTTTAAGTTCGACTTAGGTTGGAAGTTGTTATCACATTCCCAAATTTACGAAAAAAATGCAAAAGCTACGAAAAATTATGATGGCAAAGCAACATTCAGAGGATACATTGAAGTGGGTAAAATTTATTGAATGCGCCATTTATGTGATCCATTTGAATCTGTCATTAAAACATCGAGAAATTCTAGTATTGAAAGCATGCACTGAAAAATGATATACAGCTCAGGCAAAAGAGTCAGTGGACTTCACTGAAGCAATTTGAAGTTGCAACGGGGAAAACTACGGTTCCACTAGTCCAATCGCATCTCTGAACACATACAAATATTAGATGGATTTAACTTTTATTTACGAGTTCTCCGACAAAATGCTTATAAATCATTCGATGACTATTTGGCACACAAATATAGCATGTATCTGATAGTGAAATCCTGACGTCCAGACATTACTTTCTATATGAATAGGCATACTGAAACTAGAAATTTCAACAACAAAATTAAGAGTCGAATTTTATGGGTTTAGAAATAACAAACAGTAGCTCTTCCTTTAATGACTTGTCAATGATTAAACTCGTGGTCCGATCTCGTCTCCGTTTTGTATTGTTCCAGGTCAAATACAAATTGATCTCATCAATCAAGCACAAACGTTTCATAAACATTTTCTTAAACACTATAGTTATGTATGTTAATTTGATCAGATCATCATTATAGGCCAGTTGGCCTCCTTCTCTTCTAGTGCCACATTTCGTCTGTGGAGTTCAGCATACTGTGCACCTCCACAAAAATATATTGTGCAATACGCCCACCATGGATCACGGTATGTTTCTCAATTTCTTCATCAACTGTCTCTATCTTTGCATAGATCCCTATGCAGACCATCATTGCTTATGTACCATGGAGCATTAACTAAACAACGTAGCGTATACCATACCCCAATTAAAATAATAAAGACTGTACCTCAATTAAGACAATAAAGAGCATATCAATTGAGGATCATTTACTAGTAGGGAATGTCAGACGACGAATACAAAATGGATACCGGTGAGCACAAACGAGTAAACCAAGAATCGATTAGGATCAAGTTGCAGTCATTTTGGCCACAGAACTCGCGAAACTGGTTTAATGCCACCGAAATCGTTTTTGACATTAAACAAAAAAAACGACAAGATTAGGTTTGGCCACATAATTACGTGCCTCCCCCCCGCAGTGATGTCAGAAATCTCTGACATCCTACAAAATCCGCCTACAGAAAACAAATATGAGTTTATTAAACAGGCGTTGATTGACAGACTGTCTCCGTCATCTGAGGCATTAAGATATTTCCGAGGAATAGCTGTGCCGGCAATTTCAGAATTCGGTGAAATTCAGAAATTTTCGCGATCTCGCGACAGAACGCCCAAGCTGTCCACTTCAGCATATACCCAACAGGGTCAACCTGAAATCATCAGTCGATCGACAACGATCGAAGACCGGGTACGAATTTTAGAATCAAGGATGCCTTCGATTCTAAATCGCCTCAATCAACGGAGTCGCTCGTACTCGAGCAACTACCGTTAAGCATCAAATTCTCGGAACCGCAATAATTCGCGATCACGGTATAGGCCAAACAACAATAAAAGCCTGTGGTATTTATTTTCATGGCAAATTTGGAACCGACGCGACAAGTTGCATAAAACCGAGCACTTGGGTTAGTCAATTGACACCCAGCACAAATGCGGTCAACGAACAAAAAATTAAAGTCGGGTGGATTCGGTGACCGATAAATAGTCGGCATCGCATCGTTTCAAACAACCGACTTGAATCACCTGCATTCCCAAACTATAAATCGAAAATTACCTATTTAGCCAAAGGTGGAGTCAATTATCACTAGATATCACGCGTAAAGAGCATGATCTATTATTATCGGCAGCAAATAGAACTACCATTAGCACTTATGGCACAAAGTTGCTTAAACTCGATATTGGGCTAAGACGTTAATTTACACATGCGTTTATTTTGGCTGCAGTGAACCGTCCAATTATCGGTGCCAATTTTCTTAATAATTTGGTCTGCTAGTAGATTTAAAACAAAAACGGTTAGTTGATTCAGTTACTACACTGTCGGTCAACGTCACGACAATTTCGGATACTACACCTCTACCACTTCAATTTGTCATTGTCAATGGCTTTGGCCAATTTTTGAAGAAATTTCCTTCACTTATAGCAGAGCCAAATCATAATCTACCAATTACACATAATGTGGGTTATCATATTGTTACTGAGGGATACTTACCAGTATCAAGACCACGTCAATTAGATCAATTAAGGTATAAAGCCGCGTACACAGGACTCCAACATATATGTCGAGCCCTCTTCACTTGGTGAAGAAGAAAGACAACGATTGGCGACCATGAGGAGATTATCGTAGGTTAAATACCATTAAGATACCAGATCGATACCCGATCCCCCACATCCAAAATTTTAACATGCAACTTAACGGTTGTGAGATTTTCACAAAAATAGATCTCGTAAGAGCATATCACGTAATTCCAATCGTATTCCGTAAGATGTTCATAAAACAGCGATTACAACACCCTTTGAACTATTCGAATTTACCCGAATGCCATTTAAACTTCGTAATGCGGCTCAGACCTTCCAGCGATTCATGAACGAGGTCGTTCGAGGCTTAGACTTTGTCTTTGTTTGCATCGACGATATACTCGTCGCTTCGAAAACTGAGGTAGAACGAAAACTACACCTTGAACAATTGTTTCAACGTTTAGTTCAGTTTGATGTTTATATTAAAGCATCCTAATGCGTTTTTGGAGCTAGCAATTCAGCCACAAAATAACCCCCCCTGGAATACTACCATCTACAGAACGAACCAGTGCCATAATGGATTTCCCAGCTCCGACAAACATTAAATTTATCGAGAGATTTCTGGAAACGGTAAACTACTACCACATATTTATACCGAAAATTACGCACATTCTCGCACCAATAATGGTCATTTGGCGGTTTTATTGCGTAAGCCCAAGACACAAGACAATTACTCTTGGACAAACGAATGTCAATCAGCATTCACGTCACGAAAAACTGAATTAGTGAGAAAACTGAATTAGCCAGCATCGCAGTCGGGGTGGTTTTACAACAATGTTGAAATAATCTATGGGAGCCGTTGGGATTCCAAATGGCGAGTTTGCCTTGGATTGCTAAACGCAATCCAAGGCAAACTCGTCATTTGGATTATATTAGTCAATTTACAACTGACACACAGCATATTTACGGCCAAGATAATGTAGTAGCGGATACGCTATCACGAGCAACAATTTCAGAAATTTCCAAAATAATCCATCTTGATTACAACACGATAATCGAAGAGCAAAAGAAAGATAGTGAACTTAAGATTTTATTATCTGGTTCTAGACGTCATCAGTCCGTAATGAGACTTGAACTCTTGAAACTCCCCGGACTAGAGGTAGTGTGCGAAAAAACCACGCGAATCAATCGCCAATATATTGCAGAGCCAATTAGGCTCAACATTTTTAAAATGTTGCACAACTTATCCCATCCTGGCATACGTGGTACGCGTAAATTAATTTCAAAACGATATGTTGGGCCGAATTTGAACAAGGATGTAGCCCATTGGACTCAGGCTTATTTAGCTTGCCAAAAAGCGAAATTTCAGCACCATATAAAATCACCACACGGTCTATTCAAAATTCCACCAGGTCGATTTAAACATATCCATATCGATACTGTAGGACCACCACCACCATCGAATAGATATACATACTTATATTAACCTGTGTTAATCGTTTCACTCGCTGGCCAGAAGCATACTGCATGACAAACATGTCCGCAGTGACCATTGCCGTGACATTGGTGATAAATTACGTATCTCGGTTTGGTGTACCTCTTCAGATTACAACTGATCAGGGGTCCCGATTTGAATCCAAATTATTTACAGAGTTGACTAAACTTCTGGGATCACACCGAATACGCACCACTGCTTACAATCGGTTCCATAGGCAGTTAAAAGCTGCGCTCATGGCCAGAGAAAACACAATTCACTGGAGCTCTGAAATCTCAATTATTTTATTAAGAATTCGAGCCACCATAAAAGAGGATTTGAGGGGTACACCGGAGAATTTTTCATAGAAAATCCTTTAAACAATTTACCCGATCATAACACAGTAGTCGACCAGTGTAATCTAAAAGATTGACCAGTGTAATCTAAAAGATTGTTCTACATCTAAATTAGAATTTCAAATCAATAAATTTGGCCATCTCATCAGGCTGCAGCGACCAAACTACAAAAATGATTTATGGGGTTAATCTTGTTCCAGAATAGCTAAAAGTTCAGTCTTCACTACGATTATCTTGCTCCCTCGCTTATAAGGGTGCTGCTGGTCTCTTTTACTTATAGGGCTTCTGCCTCTTTTCCTACGTGTCAATTTCCAGATGGATATTATTTTAAGGGAACAAAAGTCGCTTATAGATGCTATCACAACTCCTTATATATTTTATCAGATTTTAAATTGACTCGCACGCACAATAACAAATTAGGTAAATCATCAACAAGACACGTTAAAAATTGTTGACTAATTTTTAAAATAAAAAAGTAATTGCATATTCATCATACCAGCCTCAGGTGAATTTATTGCCCAAAGACGATGGGATTTTTTTATATTTTTTTGCTTTCATTTTCTTGAACAAGTGTAAATATTTACAAATTATAAAACCGTTTGAGTAACGGGACTCAAGACAAGATTTGCATAATAACAGGTCCTTAAAAAAATACAGTTTTTCTTGCATCTTTCATTTCACTGTTTTTAGTTTGCTAATTAGTTTGAATGAATTTCAAATTTTTGAATAAATTTCAACTCATCCCGTTAAAAGACACATAACACGTATTATATAATTATATACTAATTTATGCTCTTATAAATTCAAGGCCATTTCATTATTATTGATTTCGCATCTTCTTTTGATATGTGCATGAAACATGCAATCTCTATAAATCAAATATTCAAATTTTCCCAACAAAAAAAAAAAAAAAAAAAAAAAAGAAACCGCACAAAATCAAAATCAAGCCAAAATTTAGTCGAGACATAATTAATTTGTCGTCTGCTTCATTTTCTACATTTAAAGTAGAGTAGCAAGAAAAACTAGAAAATTACAGGTAAATTATCACATATGGTTGATTAGACCTACGTATATATGCATTTACAAAATACCCTGTGGACTATAATTTTGTCGCAACATGACGACCCAACATAATTTTTAGCCAAATTTCACGTGATTCGATCGATCAATGAATTTTTTTTTAGAACCATAACAAAAAAAAACAGGATACTTAGAGATTATCTATCTCGAATCTAGCCACTTTTGGAAAACATGCAAATCTAAACTGAAAAAAAAAGCAAACATATTTTGGTCTTCTCCATTGAAAAAGAAAATTTTAATGATGTATAAATTTGCATAATTTTGTGTTTGTCTTTTCATTTTTATATTATTTTGGTTGGATTCTATCATTTTAATATGCATATCATGAATATATCGCAACATAAATAAAGACGGGTAGATAATGATTTTAATATCGTCGAAATTTAATTGGTTTACGCTGGTTGCTTTGCTACTCTCCACCGTTTTATATCACGTTTCTGGGAATAATGAAATAACAGCTCATTTAAACGTAATAAAATGGTGGGTTGGGCCGATGGAGGCGGAATTGTTCTTCATATATTTATATAACTATATATGTTCTGTGATTGACTTGAGAAGCGTCTTGAATTTATAATATATATATATTTATATATATATATATATATATATATATATATATATATATATATATATATATATATATATATATATATATATATATATATATATTTATATATATATTTATTTATATATATATATATATATATATATATATATATATATATATATATATATATATATATATATATATATATAAATATATATTTATATATATATATATATATATATATATATATATATATATATATATATCTTTATATATATATATATATATATATATATATATTACATTTCATGGGACCTCCAAAACTCATGATTTTCATCCTTTGTTATTAACCTGACCAAAAAGAAGACAAGTTTTTTTTGATTTTGAAAGTTATTTGTTTTGCAATTTTGGCATTTTTGAATTTTTTAGTACATTCTTCATTTATACCAACCGTATATAGAAAAACAAATTTTTAGAGTAATCGCACTTCTGTCAAAAAACTATTTTTTTTTTTAAATTCTTAATTCGAGTGCCACAGTCATCATTGTTTTGTAAATAATATAATTATTTATTATTTGGTCGGATTAAACAAAGTTGGGTTTTTAGAATTTTTAAAATATACATTCAACAATTATTTAAAACTTTTTTTTTAAAAATATAAAAAGCTATGTTAGTTTAGTTTAACAATTAAATCGAATTTATAATTATCTCGCATTTAACAGCCAAAAAACAGACATTAAACAGACGGTTTAATTTTAATTTTTTTGAAAGAACTCTAAAACCAATTTAAATCAAAATTGGCTGTCATAATAAAATTTATTTACCCTTTAAAACTGCATAACTATTTTTAATATCCATTCGTGAGCGAAAGAATAACATCGCAAAGATTTAACAAAATTACATATAAAGACTTAAATTTAGCTAAAAAGGTCGATGAAGGGACAAGATTGAAAGCTTCTACGAAGTTTGTTAATCAAAGCTATACAATGGTACCAACAAAATGAATAAATACCCCAGGTGGTACACCAATGTCAACATTGGTAAATGGTAAATCCACTCTCTATCGAGACTGGCCCTATGGATTCTGGGGAGGGCCTTTTATTGCATAATCAAGAAACTAATAATTCCTTTCAAAGAATATTTTGAGATTTCCTTCAAAAGAAACAGGAAATAACTCTGTAGTGGATCAAGCTTAAATGATCAACATAAACTAGAAAATGAAAATCAAGAACTAAAAGTCATATTATCCAAAATGAATAATGAGCTAGTAAAACTCAAATGAATGTAAAATTATTGAAATAATACTTCAGAATTTGAAGGTTGAATAAGTCAAAGCGAAATAAACATATTCGATTACAGAACTGATAAGAAAGAAGTTAAAAAGAGTAACTAACTGGATCATTAAGAGAAATGAGCCAAACAAAAGACACTAAAACAGGAAATCAGAGTTTTTTCCAGTGCAGGAAGAACCTGAAGCAAAAACAACAAAAGTAAAATGACGGCCTTGAATAATAACTAAAAAAAAAAGAATTGCGAGAATACGAGAATTAAAATGTTCGCCCTTTTAATGTTATGGCTAGCGGACAAACCCTGATCTATCTAAGTAAAGACAAAACCGATGACCTTTAAAATAAATTATTCATAATTTAAGATGCTGTGAATATTTAAAAAAAAAAAAGAAAAGCACAGGAGAAGTTACCCTAGAAACTGTGTCAAAAAGAAGGCAAACTCTTTCTGCTAACGTTTAATAATTTCAAAGATATTCAAAACATACTCAGTATAATTGAAACACTCAACGTGACAGTAAAAAACGAAGCAGCTCAAAACCTTAGACCAAAATTCGCCAGTTCAAAAAATGTCAAGGTTTTAATCAGAAGCAAAAATACTAAGAACGAGAGACGAAGTTTGTAAAATGTGCTGGAAAGTATCCAAATAAAATATGCAAACTAAGCGTAACACCTTCAGAAAATAATGACCACACATAACCGTTGTATGATAAATACGTCATATAATCGCACGAACATCTAATTTATTTGACAAAAAGCTCTATGGTTGTGGCATAAGGCATCAACATGACGCTTACGTAATAATGCTTTATGTTCTAAGTTGTAGTCAAATTCTTGGAGCTTCAACGCCTAACCGGTGATTCTTGAATTTAACTCGCGTTTTGTCATTGTTACAATTTTAAGACCCAAAAAGTAAATCCAAAATTTTTTCAAAGCATTGACTATAGCAAGAACCTGCAGTTAATATAGCAGTAATTTTCTTCGTATTTTGTTGTTTATTTACTGTAGGGAAATATTGAACTCAGTTGCTGATCCGCACATTACAGCTTTGTAAAAGGATCAATCCCAAACTAATCTTAAATACGTCGGTGTGGAGTTCAGTTTCAGTGGACACGAAATATAATTTTAAAACTGGTTTACACGATAACTTGGGTTTTAAACATTCAAAGGTTTCTAGTTCTGGTTTCTCAAATTTAATTTTGTTATCTATTCAAAGCAGATCTGTCAATAATTTAGCCAAAATTGCACAGTTATGGATTCATTTTCTAAGGAAGCCAGTTAGTTGGAAACTTTCTTATGGCTTCAATCTTTCCACTTTTAATATCCAGGTTAAATAAATTCATTTTCGATTTCATATCTTCGATTTCGTATATAAAATATTGAAATGCGGCTGGTGAATTGCAGAGCCTAAATTCATATTGACTTTCTGGCGTAACGAACACAGTAGGATATAGAAAAGATACTTTAGTATCAATTTAATTTTCCATTTTACATTTATTTTGGAACATTTAGTTGCGATATGGCCATACTCATTACATCGGTAGCATTTTTGACCTTTTCCTCGAATTGAGCATTATTATTTTTTGTATCCCATGTCACCGCACTCAAAACTTCGATCTAATTGTTAAGCCTACTCGGTTTACAATTTGTTTAGACGTTTTATGTTAGCATAAGACGTCAGCTGGTTCCGTATGTTTGTTACCACCATTTTCTCGTGGATAGTCAACATTTCTTTGAATTTTTCCATTGGTTTGGCACCACATACAACTGCTTTATTATTCCTGTAGTTGGATATTCCATTGATCACATAGTCGGAAATATTCTACTATTGCAAATTTACGAAAAATGTAAATAATTTCTAGTGTCATTTAGTGTCGACGTGTATCATCTATTTAACGGTTATTTTGTTTAATTTTCGTGCTAAATAATTTTTTTGAATCTAATTTATATAAATTTAAAGATTTTGTGTGTATTAAAATGTGTATTTTCTTGTAATTACTATGACGTATTTGGTCAATTTGACAATATGGGTGTAACTTGTAAAATCTGTTGATATTTGTCCTGGCATTTGACGTTTTAATCAAGCCACTAACTTCGCAATATTAGCACTTTAAAAATTAATTATCGGATAGTCTTTTGTTAAAATTAAACTAAATTTTATTGGCGTCCAATCAACTTAAATATGAATCTAATGTCATTAGGTGTGCCGAATCATCGAAAAAAAAGATCAATCAGACATTTATAAACCGCACTTCAATAAAGAGGCGTTTATTGGAAGACTTTTCTTTCAAGATAAATTGACAACATTTCAACCAGATCTGTCAATAAATTCGCTTTTTCTACCTATTAAAAGAATTATAACGTTTTTAATGTAAAACACCCAAATTAAAAGACAACGCATGTCTTTCGCATCTGGTCCATTTAACATCTTTTATTATTTTTTTTTCTTTGGTCATATTTCATAATTTCCACTTAAGAACTATATTTCAATGTCATCCTTTTTCATATTTTTTTTTTTTTTGCTTTATGTTTTGTCTTAAGAACTTTTCAAATTCTTAGAGTCATATATGTGTAATCTTCCGTTCTTCTTCGTCATCATCGTCGTTCACTCCTGATGTATTTCAATGGTATATAGTGTATATAATATGTAAGAAATCAAAACTAAAAATCAACCGTCATTATTATTTAAAAAAAAAAAAAAATAAAAATTAAGAAACAATTTAAGACTGTGATGGGAAACAATGAAATCACGTAATTTCTTAAACGGGTAGGCGGAGTAAAATCATTACCGATTTTTTATCATTTTTATTCTGCGCTTATTTTGTGAAGTTTACTTTGCAAAAAGGGAATAATACATAAAGAGACAAGACAGGCTGTTACGATTTTTCTTATAACATTTTTTCGTTTTTTTTTTTTTTTTTGTAATTTCAATAGAAACGCTTATAAGTAAGATGGATTTTAAGGTTGATGATGTTAAATTTATTTTATACTTTTAGTGTCAGATGGTTACCATTTTTTTTTTCGTTCATAATAACATAAAACTAAATAAATTACAACATTTTGCTGTTCCTGTTATTATTGATTTCAGTCATACACATACACACACAAAGTATATAGTAGTAGTAAAAAACTAATATAATTTGAAGACATTGATGAAGATTGAAATCTATATATGTATCATCTTTAAATTTTAAAATTATTGATCCAAAGATGGTCAATATACACATTTACGACTTAATTTATTTACAATGACATTTAAGAAAATGACCTTTTCCGTATCTTTGCGGCAGGTCTTCAATAAACAGCTTAACAATATATATATATATGAACAAGCAATAATTAAACAATTTAATTTTTAACTTATTGTTTGTTATTAATAATAATTCATTTAACGATTTATTTCGAAGCTGCTGGTTCATTCACAATATGTCCTTATATATTGTAATATATAAGCGAGAATATTTTATTTATACAACAAAGTAATTTAAATGTAATTATATCTATTAATTCATTCGTAATTGAAATGCTTACGGCGGTATTTTTTTTTTTAATTTTCTTTGGTGCTGGTGCTTGGTAAAGTTAAAAAACAAAAAATGAGAATCGGATTTGGATGTAATGGATATGAAAGATAATTAAATATCATTAAATTTTTTAAATTTTTTTTTTTTTTAAGAAACGTGTGTTTATTTACTTAAAACTAGGAGATCGTAATCGCGCGTTTAATTGAAACATTAACACGTTACGGAAATTTTAAAGTATCAGGTGGTTTACCAATTTCTTTTTTTTTAACTTTTACTTGTGAGCAGAATTTGTAACCTTCATTGAGCGCGTTCTTGGATGGCTCGTTCTCCAGTCACTCGAAAGGAAAGCCAGACTGTTAATCAAATTACCCGACAAGGAACTAAGCTTTCAAAACTGAATAGTCTTTAGTATATATATTTCTTTCCTAGAGCAGCCATTGTCGTTGACAGTGATCTTTGCGTCTGCCAAATGGCAGTGATAATAAATCACTGCAACCGCCAATTGATTAAAATCGAGAATTGTACAAGTGGATTCAGTATAACTCTTTCATACCGTTGCCAACCCGTCTAATTAGATGCGAAGACCTGGCTGGTCCGACGGTATAACTTGTTCCTAAAATGTTCCATTTTACTAAAGATAAATTCCAACATGAAGTTAAAGAGTATCGGGACAAAGCATCTCTGGGGATAGGGCTGCTAAGTTAGGGGCACTAGAACCAGAAAAGGATACTTCCGCAATGCACGAAACCTCAACGCTTGCCCAATTGATACGCAGTCGCATCCTGAAAAAACAGAAGGAACGACTTTGGACACTGAGTTGCCTTTATCAATGGAGTCACTTGGCGGACTCGGTTTGGAATCTGATTCTACAGATTCTTTTTCCACTGTAGGGAGGTTGTAACTAATCTTAATGCTTAAGTTTATTTAAATCAGTCTTCATCACTGTAAGGCAGCGTCAGCTGCTTTGTTGCTCCAAATATGAAAAGATGACGTTGATGTTGTCTTGGTTCAAGAACCACTTTCAAATTTGGGGGTGGATGTGAAACTTAGAAGCTGGATTGATCAAATACTCAAAGGCAGAGTCATAGCGGTGAATCTAGGTGTATCATCCATCCGTAGATTTGTAAGTAGGGGATAATACACCACAAGGTGGTGTATTATCCCCCTTTTTTGAAATTTGGTCATAAATGACCTGTTACTAAACCTGGAAGGGACTGGCTTTAAAGTGGTGGCTTATGCAGATGATGTTGCTATTGGCGCTTTTGGTACATAACCTGGTATCCTCAGAGATGTTATGCAGAATGCTCTTGGCATTCTAACTCAATGGACTAATAGTTGTAGTCTTAGTGTTAACCCACTGAAGACTGAGTTGGTTCTTTTTTCAGGAAGTACAAACTTCCTCGTTTTGACCCTCCAACTATCAATGGAGTGGTTTTGAACATCGCAAGTAAAGTGAAATTCTTCGATCTCGTTTTGGATAGTAAACTAAGCTGGAATCAAAATATTCTAGAAAGAGTAAAAAAGCCTATGATATAGTACACTACTCCTGTAAAAATGCCATTGGAAAAGGATGACAGCTAAAGCATCACATTGTGTATTGGCTTTATACCTCTGAAGTTAGACCAGTTCTAATGTATATGGAGTTACAGTTTGGTGGCCCATCTTAAATACAGTAGGGAACTAAAAGTTGCTGATGAAAGTGCAAAGAACTGCTATCTTGTGTATTAGTGGTGCACTTAGGAGTGCTTCTCAAGCACTGGAGATTTTCCTTCATCTCATCACTTTGGATAACCTGGATTAGCAAGTGGCTGCTAGTACAGATATAAGGCTTAAATCAAATTCTATGTGGTCCTGTAACATTATGGGACACACATCTATTCTAACGAACAAAGAAGTCCCTAAATCTATTGACTACGCCATCTCAACATCATACCTCGAAGTTAATTTTATAACTGATATTCCTTCCAGAGGGGACTGGGTGAATGAAACAGTTTTAAAGTCGGGCTTTATTAACTTTTTTACAGATGGCTCGAATATTGATGGAAAGGTTGGCGGAGGGGTTTTCTGCAAAGAACAAAATGTAAATCTGTCTTTCCGCCTCTTGATCATTGCAGTATTTTTCAGGCAGAGCTAATAGCAATCAAGAAAGCCAGTGACTGGAGTTTTTGGGAGCTCACCCCCTGTGTGATCTAACGGATCTCAGTAACTTGAGCGTACGAGATATCTACTGCTTCGTAAGAAGCTCAAATTGGTTACAGTAGGGTAGTGCGGTAATTTCTGTGGTAAGGCTACGGACCATTTGTGTCTATACCTCGTCCTTTAGTTGGGTGGCCACCTAAAACTAACTAACTAACTATCTCCTGGTTAATTGTATCTCTAGAGCTAATTGCAAAAAATCCAGAGAGCTACCTTCTCAACTTTGACAAAGGATTGTGAATGCATTTGTGTCAATTTGCATAAATGCACGTATTTTTCAGGAATTCCTACTTCCCAGACATCCCACAGTAAACAAGCTTTAAACAATCCAAACAAGTAATAGGCTTGATGTAAATTCAGGAACACGTTTTGCACATCGCAAAATGTTCCAGAATATTTAGAAAGGATGTTTAGAAGATCTTTAGCAAGAAAACTTGATCCAGGACTGACCGATTCGAACGAAATCCTTTTTGGTAGACACTTATAATTTCTTCCATCAGAGTTGTGATTTTCGTAATCAGTTTTATGTAAGAGAATAATTTGTATGCTGTGCAAAGGAGGGCTATGCCGCGATAATTTTTGCATTTTGGGCGATCATCTTTTTTCAGGGGCTATTTTCAATTCATCAGGCATAAATTCGTTTTGCAATACTAATCGAATAAATCTGAAAAGATAGTCCCTTAAATTATCCACTCGGGATATCAAGAGCTCATAATTAATGCAACCAACCCCAGTGAAACGATTTCTATTTAGTCTCTACATGGCTAGTGTAAATTCCTCGTAAGATGAGTCCTCTATATGGACATATCCGAATTGTGTATTTAAAAACCATCAAATACAGCTTTTGACTCTTCTTGAATGGTGATAGACCTAGGTCTGAAGGTATGGTGCAGTCCGGTGCTTCTTTTTGAGAAGTTGTGTGCACTGTACTCATTGAAGAGTTGTTGTACTCTTAATAGTTTAGCCTTCCACCATTCATGCTTTTTCCGTCTACAAATTTGCTTGGTGATTCTCTTAGCAAGGATTGCTTTGTTCTTCCGATCCGCTTGTAAAATGTATTTCCGATTCGTTTTAGGCTATATTGTGTTGCTCAATAGCAAAACGACTTCATTTAGTCTCCTCCTTCGACAAGTAAAGGGAACTTTTATGTTTCCTGCATTCGTTAGACACGTAATTGAGTGAAAGGGTAATAATTTTTAAAATCAGTCTCGATCAAAAATCTTGATTGCAAGTTTTCATTGCTAATCTTTATAGTCCCTAGGATTTTAAACAGATTCGTTTTAATACTTTTTACCATGGCTTCTCATGCTCCACACAAATGCAGTGGGTACATTTTTTATTAAATGTCATCTCCGCGTCCTCGTAATCCAGATTCTGATATTCTTCGTTCATTTCGATACCTTTAAAATTGGTACCAATGCTGGTGTACATATTTATTCGATTGTCCCGTTTTGCACAAAATCGAAGAAAATTGTATCTTGGCGACACTTTAAGATGTACTGGTCTTATGGTTCAGCAAATGTAATGCTTTTATAGATCATAAATTCATTAATGATTTACAGTTTTGATGGGCTATAACCATAATGTTTTTTCGAGATTTTGGGAATTTCCGTTTAGCTGCATAATTTTACAGTTTTGATGGGCTAACTATCATGTTTTTCCAGTATATTGTGAAGTTTTTTTTTGTAGGTATTTTCAAACCAAAAATTGTCATTTTTGTGGTCCCACCACATGACGAGGGCTTTGTCTCCAATGGTTTTTTTTATCACAAATTTCATTAGAATAGGTATTGTGTTTGCAATCGATAACAATTTATTACATGCCTGGCATAATTATTTAGCTTCCTTGTGGTGTTTAAATTCCTCCAGAAAGTTCTTTGCAATTCTGAATCCTGCCCCTTAATAATTACTTACTGTATCATTGCCTGGATAATATCCTATAATGGCGGTTCGCTTGTCTCGAAATTTGAATAGAATTTTAATTTTGAGTAGAGGCTTTATCACTCCGCACCGACATCTGCACCTGATATTTGTGGTGAGACAAACATTGCATCTTTCTCCAATTAACTTTTTCAGCCATTGCAGGCAAATATCACATCAGGGTCCATATTAGTCGAAATGGTCAATCTCCTATTCTTCCATGGTTCTGTCATTCGAAATCAAATTTTCAGCACCATCGATGCTTAAGAACTAATTTCCAATGGTGTGCACAGTTCATCGCCAAAAACTTGGTACCTCTCACCATTATGGATGTTCATCTGTTGACCATACTACCTTGTTGAAATGTATAATCTGTTATTTGTAAGGTGTGACCTGATTCTGGAAGTCTGCAAGGGTTGAACGACCAAATCGATTGACATTTTAATAGAATTGTTCAGCTATATCACTTGTTGAGTAACAGAGTATCCAGCTTAAAATCTGTTCTGTTCCACTGCGCTGTGTGGTTCTAATAGGGACTGGAGTCTATTGAGAATAACAATAAGCTAAATTAATAAATAAAGTTAAGGAGGAATATTGAGGTTACATTTGCTTTAATAGAAAGGTATAGTTTCCATGATGGCCATGTTTA
Source organism: Tipula confusa (assembly GCA_963556175.1). Taxonomy (NCBI): domain Eukaryota; kingdom Metazoa; phylum Arthropoda; class Insecta; order Diptera; family Tipulidae; genus Tipula; species Tipula confusa. The sequence continues at coordinate 177,336,275 of OY744476.1, forward strand.
ATTTATGTTTCAACCATTAATATATCATTTAATGATATTCCTGATGAAGTTTTAGCTGACGCATCGAGAACTACGCGGAATTTGGTAGAGTTCCTTTCTGGCTTCAAAATGAAGTGATGCGGCATATAATAATGATAGTCAGCAATGTTTTAATTGTCAATAGGCTTCATGTGATCAAAGGTTTAATACTCTTCAATAAATTTTTGACGTTCCAGCTCCAAGACAATATTTTTGTTCAACTGGATTTCTCGAGCAGCAGTATCATTAAAATGCCGATCATAAATTGCATTCTCCAGAGTGAAAATAGATGGTGGTGAATTTAAATGTCTCGATTTCCCTAGTTCTAAGGTCAAAGGTAGGTGTTATGAATGTTGCTCCTTTAATGTTGATCTTCCAGAAATAACCCAGCCTAATACCGTATTTTGCAATATAGGTTAATCATCGGACATTTAAAGATGACCTACAGGAAGTAAATTGAAAAACAGGTGTACACCAATTAGCATGTCAACCTTCTGAGCGGCATCGAAGTATGGATCAACCAACTGAATATTCGTTGGATTTTGCCAAAATAATGCATTCCTTCTTCATTTGAACTATTTTCAATTACACCATGAGGTTTTACAAGGCGACCGCTCTGCGTCTACGTGCAAAAGGGTGTGATATTTCCCATTGCCGACGATTTAGAAAATTGAACAACTCCTCTTGTATGCATAAACAGTCAGCTGGAGACAATTGTTGTGTAAATGATAAGCACTATCAAATCGATCCATTGTTGAGTGGGTCTGCCGAGTTAGGTTAATGACCATCTCGAATCTTTTCAGTTTTGCAATTGATTTTAATGAAAAAATGGATATTATATGTTCCATACAAATCAGCTTCTTCTTGGTAAACCACTTTGATAAAAGATTGATAGCCTCATGATAGTTTTGCTCAATTAATTCAAGTTGGTCTTTCACTCGAGCACTATACTTGTTAAATAATTTCTTCGGCATTAGTATTTGGCAACATCGCACTACATTCTAACCGCAAATAAATTAGAATTTCAACTTAACTACAGGGACACGTGATCTAAGATTTTAGTTATAAAATCCGTTGTGACTTTACATTTCTCTCCGATTCGGCCGAGTTACTTAATTGCGGGTAGTTCATAATAATTATAATCCCTAGGCTGATTTTAATCCTTTATTCCAATAAGTGGTATAAATTAGTCAACACGTGGTATTACTTTAAAGCGAGGTACTACTGTAAACCAAATTGAATATATACGATATGTGATGCAGGTCGCATTAAAATCACTGTATACGCTCACGTAATTATTTTTTATTATTTTAAGTGTTACAAATACGATTAGAAGACAATTATATAGCAACAACAAAAAAAAATCTTAAAAAGTTGGTTCCCATAAGTTCACAACAAAAAACCAAAATATTACACCCAGTTGGGTGCCATTGATATGCTATAAAAATCTATAAAAAAAAAATAAAAAAATTTCGACTTTGTATTTTAATGACGAGTACACTACACAGAGCTGGTCATTTTCTGGTATTTAAATTATCTTCCTTCATATACACAATGTACACGAGTGTACAGTGTAGAGAATAGTAAAGTAATTGTCCATATTAAAAAAAATAAAAAATAAAAAAATTATTGCCACACAAAGATACATATTGATACACAAATTATATCTTGGAGCGACTTTAAGAGGATGATTAATAATTTTTTTGTATATACGGATGATAAATTTGTTGTTTCCTGTTTATATCGAACGTCTTTGAAAATTAAATTACCAAATCTAATTACGATCAAGGATGCAATATGAATAGAAATACTAATGGAATAAATTTAAACGACAAATTTGGATTAGATATGTTCATGATCGTGGTCATGATATTATTTAAGATTAAATTTTATGTTAGGTACTGGTCTCTCTAAAGTACCAAGCCAAACAGCACGTGCATCAAATAGATTCCAACGAAAGGCTTCTGCGTTCACTGTGACCAAAAGTTATTTCTGTGAACTTTTTTTAGCAATGTCGACCGAGTCGTTTACAAGTAACGCAGTCACAATCTACATCTTCTCATGCCAGTACTAAAGGCCAAGTGACGTTACCAGCGAATTTGACGCAAGTTGGACGAACAAGTAAAACTAAATTTGTATTTTTAGCCACCGCATTAGTGGATATTTTAGATAACCAAGGTAGGAAAATCACGACGAGAGTTCTATTAGATTCAGGGTCCCAAATAAATCTAATGGCACTATAACTAGCTAAACGTTTGGGCATCAAACTACCTCCTCACATTTGAGTATTAGTGCGGTATCGGCGGCACTCCAGTAACATCTTCACGTGGCTCCATGATAAATATTCAGTCACGCATATGCGAGTTTTCTACAGTAATCGAAGCTCATATTTTAAAAAATATTTCGACATACCAACCGTCATTATACTTGAAAAATTCATGCTGGTCATTCCCAGCTAATATCAAGTTGGCCGATCTTCAGTTTTTCGTATCTCGACCAATTGATCTTCTTCTTGGAGCGGAACTCTATGGTGAATTACAATCAGTAGGGCAAATTCAATTAGGCCAAAATCTACCGATCGCATACAAAATACCATCTTAGGTTGGGTTGTAATGGGCGCTACGACAGTAACCGCTCTTGGATGTAATAGTGAAGTAGACTCATGTTCCGAAACACAACGCTTAGATGAATTGTTGGAGAGGATGTGGGAATATGACCACGGTGAAACTGTTGTTAGGTTACCGTCCTCCAAGTCCCCAGCACTATTAAGTGATTCAGCTCTATGAACAAAAGAGTTTTCTCAACATGGAAAGTAGGCTAGACCGAGATCCTGAATTGCGTGCAGCTTAAAAAAAAGTCCACATTATTTTTTACCGCATCACAGCGTTGTGAAGCCTGAATCCTCTTCTACCAAATTGAGAGTAGTCTTTGACGGCTCTGCGAAGACGTCAACTGGGTACTCTTTAAACGATATTTTAATGACGGGTCCAGTGGTACAACACGAATTTTGTTGCAGTACTCATTCGATTTAGGTCACATAAATATGCATTGAGTGCTGATATTTGCAAGATTTACCGCTAAATACTCACTCACCCTAGTGATCAATAATATCAGTACATCTACTGACGTTACCACCCTGCAGAAGAGTTGTGCTTTTATAAACTCAAGACCGTCACGTAAAGAACTACAACAGCACCGTATTTGGTTACTCGCTGCTTGCCACAACTGGCACTCAAGAACCAAGATAATGATCCGTTAGCAAGTGCAGTTCTTCAACATGACGTCTATGTTGATGATCTGTTGTCCGGATTAAATTATGCTGACGAGGCAGCTAGATTAAAGATAACTCTTTCAAACATTTTGCTTTCTGCGAGAATGAATTTACGAAAATGGTGCTCCAATCATGACAGTATATTGCAAGACACCCCAATCGAAGATAGGGAAATGTTGACGAAAATTAAGAGTGACCATTGTGTAAAAGCATTAGGCATATACTAGCAGCCTACTCTAGATAATTTTATCATTCAGGTAAATTTATCTATATCGGAATTCAAGAGACTCAAAAAACGAATAGATATCTCTCAGGTTACCAGTATTTTTGATCCAAATGGTCTAATCGCGCCAGTCATAGTATTAGGGAAAATTTTTCTACAAAAAGTTGTGGTCGTTAAAGGGTCATTAGGATGAACGTCTCCCAATGGTTTATCATACATATTGGATTGATTTCATCAACAATTTGCATGACTTATATATGACAAATCGGGTATCAACCATAATCACAATCTAAGTCAAAGAATTGGTTACACGTAGAGTCCAAATCAAATCCAGCAGTCCCTCGAGGCGTCATTCCCAAGGCATTAACGTCATCCGAACTGTGGTGGTATGGACCTACATTTTGAAAATCCTCTGATGAACGTTGGAACAATGATACTTTTAAATTTGGTAAGCGTATTAATATTGCAGAGCAACGGAACGAGACGGCTATTGTAAGCATACTTACAGGGGACGTCGATGAACGCCTAGAGCGTATTCATGCAAAAATGTATACAACCGGGTCTGTAATTCATAGGTGTTTGTAGCTTAATTCCTCAACAATACAAGCGAAAGCATCATCAAAAGCACTGGATCGTTGACAGTACAAGAAATAGACCAAGGCCTTACGATGACTGTGCGCTCTATTCAATCCAGAGTATTTTTAGTCCCTTAAATCGTTATCTATATTTTTAGATGATCAGAAAATACTTCGAGTTGGCGGCAGACTGCAGTTCTCATCATTAGCATACTCATCAAAACATGCTATCCTTCTGCCAAAGGATCATATTTTCACACGTACGTTAATGATTCACATACATATAAAACACTTGCACGTTGGTCCTCAAGGATTGTTGGTAGCCGTTCGACGGACGTATTGGCATATTAAAGGCAAACAGTTAGCTACGAAGGTTTGTAAGGATTGTGTGCTATCCACATGGGCTAGATTAATCTTATTACAACAACGAATGGCTAATTTACCTGAGGAGCGCGTAACGTAGCGCCACCATTTTACAATATGTAGCAGTTGACTACGCTGGACCCGCTATATATCCACTATCATATTCGAGGTATAAGCATCCGACAAAAACTTACTTAGTTGTGTTTGTATGCTTCTCAATGAAGGCGATTCATTAAGAGTTTGCTTCTGATTTAACTACGGCCTTAAAATTGGGTACATCACGACGACCCATAGGCTGAACGAGAGAGGGAATAGGTGCACCTATAGCCTTCCTATGATAATGCAGATCTCTATCATGGATGACCGTTACTTATCGTGCTACTCGTAGAAATTAAAATGATAAAAAAATAATAACCTAACAAAATTAGAAAACAGTATCAAATGCACCATCTTTGGTTGCCTATACCCTCGATGTCAGGTGGGTTCAACTATTGCCAACTAAAGGGAACAATTTCCCTAAGAGCACGATAATGTTGAGATCACCAAATCCATAATACACACATATTACTACCATGGTGTGTTAGCCCATTGACGTGCTAGATGTCGCTACTGGTTTCGTTTTAAAATAATCAAAATATGTTTAATCGCCTAAATGTCATATATTTATCCTAAATGTCATATATTTATCCTAAATGTCATATGTTTCTTTAGGGGGTACGTTTTACCGGGGTTCGAATGCCTACAAACGATCAAAAAGAAGACGCAATGATCAAATGACAATGGAATATGAGTTACTCATATAAAGGTCATTTAAACAGCAATTGCATAAATTTAGGCATCATCTAAACAGCTAATTGTTGTAACGTTTTCAAAGACGATTATAATGCAGATGCTGAAGCTGCAGCTACATTTAATGGTCTGAACATTTTGACAATGTTCGATGCACTGACATAACGATGTTTCTTTCATATGATCAATAATGCAGTTAAGTTGTGATGCAGAACTAAATCGAAATACATTATTTCGTTTATGAATAGGCCTGTTGGTGCTTTGCAGGAAGAATCAAATACTACTCTGAACTTCGAGGCTGTGCTGATTTTTTTTTATAGGTCCTTATTCTAGGTTAAGCTGTTGGGATGAATTTATGATATTGACTTTTGAAGTCTTCATTCTTTTTGAATCGTTTTTCAATTCAGTTCTGCTACTGCTTTATTTTTGGAGTCACTTACTGGCACTTTTCCTCATTCTGTAACCTTTGTAGGTTTACTCATAGTTCTATATGCTCACTGTTTCCCTTCAGCAGTCAAGTTTGTTTCGCTATTGTAACGTGGCTTTTAATCTAAAGATCAATAAAAATTTATTTTCCTTATTACCCTCTTTAAAATATCAATAGGTTCGGAAGTATCAATAGTAGGCGAATATTACTTTTCTTTGTAGTTCACAGTCCAAACTCTATATGCTTTTTCCGGAATTTATTTGGTATTATGGTCCTGTTGATGCTTAAAACCCGGTAATTTTTTCTAGGACCTTTATTCTTGACAAGTCAAATTGTTATTGAAAAGTCCGTAAATATTTTGTATTCTAACTAGAGCTGTTGGCAAATGTATCAGGTCAGAATCCTGATATATTTTACTTTGCATAGATGTTCTTTCTCAGCAATTTCTGAAATTAGGTTGTACCTTGAAATTTCCTTGCCTAGCACTGGGGACAAAATTATGTCGGAAAACTGTTGTTTTTAATCCGGAGTTTTTCAACCGTCAATACGTTTTATAAAGCTTCCCATTTTTTTTATTTGTTATCCTCAATTTAAGAGCATAGCATATTAAGTCTACTAAGCTGGACTATGGTTTCATTTCCATATCATTGTTATACCACTTGGAGGTTTCTTTTTAGTGTTTGATCAACCCATCTCTATTTCCGTTTTTTTATTTCTTTCTCAATGCATGACTTCGTGATTCTGTGCAGTTTAATGTTTGTTATTGTCCTCGGCCAGAAACACTTTAATATCCGTCGAAGGCACTTGTTTACGAACATTCGATATTATTGTGCAGATCTGGCTTGTTTTATGCTTTTATTGATGTCTTCATCTTTTCCATCTATTTTTACTACAGTGCAACGAAGGTTAATGAGTTGCAGCCATATTGCACTCCAATTTATCACCTATGTAAATAGCAAAATAATAATTTTGTTGAGGAGGAAGATCCAGAATTCCAAACTGCGTTTGTATTAACTATATTAATGCGTTTGCAGGCGGCTATACTGCCTGTTTCAGCAACTTTATTTATCTTTACTTTACCGAACATTAGTGGTTGGGTGGTATTTGCTAGTATCGGTAGTATTGCCAATTGTTGTCCTGAGATTTTCGCCGTTATCATAATGATGTGAAATCCATGTTGGCACTGCTGTGGTGGCCAACAGTTGACTGCCAACATGCAGAGATGCGTAAGCCCATTATCCTGGGGTTATAGACAGAGATTGTGAAAATTTTCAATTTGTTAACCTTTTGCCATGCATAGTAATTGTTTATGAGGGTAAAACAAAGGGTATCTCGGTGTAGAAGAAATTAAGTCACTGCTCACTTGCAGCGCATCTAGGATCAATTTACTGGTTGTACACATAAGGAACATTTTATGTCCACAAAATGGAGGATTACTGTATATGCGTACACCTATATGTATCTGCCCACTTACTTGAGTAATGATTATTTTTCTCTCCCAACAAAGTTCATCATCAATTAGTATGTGATCTTATGTAAAAAATCACGAATACATATCTCTTTTTTTTATATAATATTTTATTTAAGCAGACAGCATGTCTTAAAATCATTTATCTTTTTCACTGAAAAAAAAAAACACAAACAGAATTTGTATCCGAACAAATCGAACAGACGAAACCAAAAAATTCAATTAAAATAAATTTTTATTTCATAAAATTTTGTCAGATGACTGATTGATTTCATCAAAATTTGACTTTTATATCGAATTGATATTAATGAGGTCAATGTTTATACATAAACGTGTATACACGGTATTTTCATAAATTATAATTAGATGTATGTATGTGTGTGTGTGCTGTGTGTGCACATATATGATCTGATCCTCTATATACTTTACATACTTCTTTAATACTTTCTTTCAAAGTTAAAAAAAATGTTACTCCGTCTATTACACAGAAGAATTAAATATTTTTTTTTTATAAAGACACAGTTGGTGATCAATATTGATCATATGTCATGATCGTGTCTGATTGAATATCAATATTTTTTGTTTTCTTCTTTTCTGTTAAGATACATAAATACATACTTCGTACTTAAGTTAAAAGAAATAAAAAAAAAAATCGACATCAACTGATTCTGACGAGATAAAGTACTCCGCGGTGCGGTGGGAAAAATTAAAAGTTTGATGTTCTTTGTCAATTTATTGATGCATCTCATACTGTGTGTGTGCCATGAACATTTTTTTTTCTATTAACTGCGGTCATTTTACTCCTGGGAATAAATTTGTTAAATTCACTTTTACATTTCTCTATATACACACATAATAGCCAACCAACATAATATATCTGTAATTGATAATAACATAACATTATCACTTTTCGTTTACGTCAATAAAAATGGGTGGTGCCGCCGCGTATATATACATATATATATATGTTCGAATCGAGGGACAGTACTACCGCGCGCATTTGGAAAGAATTTGTTGTAATACATATAATTAATTGACGTGCATTTGAACATTTTGTTTATAATTTTTTCGAGTGCGCACATTTAAAGAATGTGAAATGTAATATTTACATAAACTGTGTGTGTGTGTGTAAGCACACAAAATGTATAATTGAAAACATTTTTGTGAAAGTAATCATATATACCGATAGATTTTCATTCACGATTTTCACCTCTGGATATCATGTTGATGGATGAACTAGCGCTAAGTTGGTTATTTCAATAGTATACATAATTTTTTTTTAGTTCTAAACATTTCAATTTATAAAAAAGTTAAAGGTTTCAATGGAACGTGTACTTATACTTAGCTAGGTGAGTATATGATCAGTGGCTACACCCAATAGTTTTATACTCATGATTCGTGTCATAACATCTAAAAACTTCGATCGAACTTATTCCGTTGTTTTTGAAACCTAAAACATATATAAAGCGTATCTCTGTATTAGCCAAACGGCGGACTGATCTCTAACAAAATATTTGTCATTCGAGCCGTTAAAAAAAATCGCATATCTAACGGTACATCTTAATAATAAATCACAAACAGAAAAATCTAAAAGAAAAACATTAGCTAGTTTCCAGCTAGCAATCACAACCACAGACATGGCACACTTACTGAAAAAACACGAACAAAATGCAAGAGAGAGCAGTTCATCTGAAATTAAAAAAAAAGACGCTGTTCGAAAAACTACGAAATACGTGGAGATCAAATAAGAGTATCTTAAAAAGGCTTAAACGACTGCATTAGGTCTTAGGTCTTAGGTTAGAGTGGCTGCTAACGCACGCTTAGACCGGTGTCAGTCCATTGTGTAACCAAAAGATCCTACTTCCCTTTCACTTTCATTGAAACTATTCAGACCTACTTATGTAGCGTGAGATATCTCGCACCTTGCAGTTCTCAAGATCCATACGGCCGTCAAATCAATACTTGTCCAGATTTTGTACCACCTATAAAGCCGTGCATGAGCAGAGGAAGTGGCTCACAATCTCTTCACAGTCCTCCTAGCATGCTCTCCAATAAGGCGGTGTCCTGTGAGAACCCCCACGACTTCGTTGAAGAAGCCAGCGCTTCCTCAATCGCTACCACCTTTGTCTGGTACACACTTCAGTGAACAGGAATACGAAATGATATATTCACATTTAATTTGTCACAATGGACTCCAGCTCCAAATTGTCCATTTAGCTTGAACCCGTCAGTGTAGAATTGTATACTTTCAGTTTCTGTTATTGACCAGGATTCCCATTAGCGGATAAGGGTCCGGAAGCCTTTTTCAAAGCATACAATCAGTATTGTGTAGTCACTGTTCGCCAAGTCTTCCTTAAGCGAACTGTCAATCGTTTAGTTGCCTATCTGTAGACATTTCCACTCAAACATGGCAGAAAGTCGTGCAGCCGTAGTTTCCGCCCTCTGCTTACCAAAGCTCTCGACAGGAAGAAGGTAAAGCATCGCCTCCAGAGCACGTGTAAAGGTTGTCCTCAGTGCCCCGCATATAAGCAAGCAGACTATTCTTTGTACCTCCTCTATCATATTTTTATAAGTTTTCTTGTTTAGGCTACCACACATTCACCCCATACATCAGAATCAGTCTGACTACAGCGGTGAAGAGCCAGTGTACCAGCTCTAGTTTTAAACTAGAGTACAGAGCCATTGTAGACTTCTTTACTCGCTCTAAAACATTTGGCTTCCAATTTAGCTTACTGTCCAAAATTATTCCTAGAAATCTAGCCTTATCAGTATAGACCAGTGCCGTGCCTTTTATGGTAGGAGGGGCGACTACTGGAATTTTATATTTATTGGTGAAGAGTACAAGCTCTTTTTTGGATGAATTTATACCCAGCCCACATTTGCTGGCCCACCTTGTATTGATTAAGAGGGCGTATTGCATGATTTCCCTAATCGTGCTTAGGTACCTACCCGAGATCACGATCGCTACGTCATGTGCATCACCTCTATTCCTTCCCTTTCTAGTTCCAAAAGTAATCTATTAATTACTATGTTCCAGAGAAGGGGTGATAGGACACCACCTTGTGGAGTTCCTCTAACTACTCGTCTCAAAATGGTGGATTCCCTTATCTCCACGTTATCCTTCATTCTAGCATCTGATTTATCAACCTCCTCGAGGGGTAGTCCACATCTAAGAATAACAGTTCTTCCTGAACTGTTTCCATCCTGACATTGTTAAAGGCGCCCCCTATATCGAGAAAGGCTACCGTATACAGTAATCTTTCGAGTGGATTGATTCCTCAATTGTTTGCACCAGGGAATGCAGAGCCATGTCCATAGATCCTCCTTTCCAGAACGCATGCCGAAAAGTCACCCAATAACTGGGTTCTATTTTTGCACGTATGTACACACGATTCCCAAATCACTGGACCACCATACCGGTTTCTGTGTCCCCTTAGGCACGCAGTGTCCAGGGACAAGTTACAGGCGCTTGTGATTTCCTCCACCAGGAAATCCAGCTCCTTCTCTGTAGCTGGAGGCTTCGGAGCATCGATCGGTAGGAGTCGTACTAACACTTCCTCGTATTTGTCCCAGTTAGTCCTGAAGGCTTTACGGGTAACAGGGTGAATGTCAATATTAAACGTCACGTACCGATGGTCCGAAAAGAAGAGTTTCTTCGCCACCCTTCATTCTTTGACCGTATGCATAATGGAGTCTGATGCAAAGGTAACATCCAGTACCTCCTGCCTGTTACTGATAATAAAAGTTGGATCCTACCCCACTTTTTGCACACTACAAGGTTAGTCTCCAATAAGTAATCAAATAAGTATTCATCCCTATCATTGATGTCGGTGCTTCCCCAGATTGTATGATACGCATTTGCATCACAACCCAGTACTAACTCCTATCTTTTCCCGTTCCGCTTCGAGTATCAGTTCCTCCAGGTTATCCAGCTGCATTTAGAGTTTTAAACTACCTGCTGTCGCGGCAGAAGTTTTTTTTCTGCCCTTGGTGGGACGTCAACAGTCTTGACGCTTTCTTCAGGTCCACCTTGTTTTCTCTTTTTGACCATCTTCCCTCTTCGACTCGACACGATCTTCCTCGTCCAGGGATAGACGACTACTAATAGCCGTTAATCGATCCATCGATGAGCTCCCAACATTCCGCATGCTAAAACCTTCGTCTCTTTATTCCTCTTATATTGGTAGGTCTTCCACAATTGCTTCGACCTCATCCTTTTTAAAAACCTTTAGGGTATTCAAAACCAAAGCCGATTACCCCCTTTGTTCTAACTAAAGAGGCTAGAAACTCTTTGCTCACCACTAAAATGGGCAACCTAGAGCCTCCCTTCGCCTCCTCTTATTTAATGATCTTCCAATTGTTCATCGGAAATCAACATTGCTTAAATTATTTCATCCGGAAAGGATGACTCAATTGGCAGCCAGACACATGCCCTTGGGCTGGTAGAGATCTCGTTCCTGTCAACCATTGCCAGCCTCGCGCCTCCCCACACTTCCCCTACTTTAGCTACGGCCAGACGATAAAGGTCTGACGATCTTTGATCGGTGCACGCCGTTAGCTTCACGCGCCCTTGGTCCCATTCTCCAAGATAGAGATGGCCCCGGATTTTCTCCGAGGATCGTTAGAAAACGGAGTTTAGTGCGTTATGAACTGGTCTCCATTTATCAAGAGTGATACTCCCATTTTTTTGACTCCTGTCAATGACGGCTAGTATCACTGGATGCTCCTTAAGGATGTCACTGAACAGTTTTGCCCACGACTGCATTAGTGATTGATTGGTTGGACTGTAGGACCAAGCTGAAAGATTTTACATGTTTGATAGCCACGTTTCTGCATTATCATAATTTTGTGAACTAATTCCTTCGCTGAAGATAAAAAAGACATTTTATGCCTGGAAATGATATTTTGTAATACTCTAATATTTCACAGCAGTATTTATGCTCATACCACCAGAACTTTTGATTAAAGTATCATTCATCAAAATCATACCAAGAGGCTTACCCTTTTGCTAATTACTAGCTCAAAAAATGACTTTTCAAAATTCACAAATAATTACATCCAAAATTAACTCAAAAATAATAACCATACTTAAAGAAGTTAAACGTTTCAGAACGTCTTTTATTTTTACTTAAGATTTACTTAACTCTTTAACACACTTTGCAAATTCCTCATAATTAAACTTACACTCAAATCAAAATTTCACTAAAAGAAATTTACTTGTTATGCTAAAAAAATTTAGCTCAACAAATGTTTTTACTGTTGAAGGGATTAAGATCAAAAATTTCACTCAATTTAAGAGAAGTATTAATTATATTCTGTCAATATTACACTTAAAATAAACTCAATTTATTGAACCGTAAGATCCACCTATATTCTGGATATCAACATTTCCCTCAAATTAATTTTTATTGGTTTTAATATTTTTACTTTTCAGTACATTTTAGTAGACTGTCAATATCTATAATTCACTAAACACATTAACTTTTGAGTGGTTTTCATTTTTAAAAACTGACTCAACTGATCCCTTTTTTTTTTTAATTTCATCTACCGTGTATGGAAACATTTATATACTTTCGTAAAGGTTAAGAAATGTTGAAATCTGTTTATGTTTTTGAGATTGAAAACTTATACTCAACTTAAGCTTGGTATTGATTTTATCTTGTCTATATTACACTTTAACTAAAATCAAAATTTATTATCATATTTAGAATCATTTTAAGTTTTAGAACTTTACTCAAATTTAATTTTATTGAATTTCATTACTTATACTTTTGAGTGATTTTTAAATTTCACTCAGTTTAAGCTATAAGTCTATAAAAAATTTAATTGTTTTCTTATGCAAAATATTATTATTTTGTTTTAAATTTTAAATTTAATTTCTTAGAATTTCTCTCAATTAGCTTATATAAACATGAAGAACTTTGACTGTAAATATGGTAAATATTGTAAATTTTGTTCTGTATATAGTATATAGATTATTGAGTGATTTTCCATTTTCCATTTTACAACGAATGAAAATGTGTTTTTGCAGTTTGTCCTTATGAGTTTAAAAATTGCACTCAACTTTTTGAGCTAAACTCGAGATTTAAAACCATAAGATTTATTGCATTTAGAGTAGTTATGCGTTGCAGAACTTTACTTTTGGTAAAACACTTACACTAACTTTGTTACCAATGTATCGCTCAATAAAAGTCTATAGAACTTAATTCCTATTCTAGTGAGCAAAGCTTTTGAAATTTGTAATTTTAGCTGACAGTATCATCATTTTTTTAATCATATCGACAATTTTTTTTTTGAAGTAAGAGTAAACACTAACTAAATTTTTTTTTTATTTTTAGGTAAGTGGAAGTTTGGTGGGGCTACTGATTCGACACTGATTTAATTCAGAATCAGTGAAAGTTACGTAAGTTCAAATAATTATCAATAGAAATCAGATTTGGTTACCGTCACAATAATTCTAAGGAGCAACAGCCCGTTTATATGCTGGCAAAGGAAGCGTTCGATGATAATATCATCAGTACAAAGAAATGCAACTTCTATATTGTCCGTCATGGTATCCATCAATTGTTAAAATATCCTGGGAGCCGTCTTCATGCCTGATTGCAAACGGTTGGCCTGAAACCGGCCAAAGTACCAGGGGGCCTAGCAAGAAGTCACTATTGCATGACACTAGCTAATAATTTATCTCAAGTGCAACATTGAGACCTGTCGGCTGTGATACGTATGGGGCTATCCTTTTTTTTATGACCATGATCGCTCTGCATGGTCTTCAAAGCTGATTGGCATTATGATTCGCTGGTACTGTAGATGGATTAGTTCATCCTCTTTTGACTTGGCTGCTGCATGTGGCAATATTCTTCCACAGTGCAAGGTCGGGTTTATATCTGAATTTAATGGCAGCAATGCCTTCATCTGGTTGCAACGCCTAAATTTTTGGACGAAAGTAGAGAAAATTTTACTTCTATACGGTGTGCTTGAGAGGTGTTTACGATCTTCAAAGTTGCCTTAAAACAACCGAGAGTTGGGATAGGTTTTCAGTTTTTCGCTGTCATGCTGCAGCTTAACTTAGGTTTCGTTAACGCGGTTACATTGACAAATTGGGTTGGTTGCAGTCGTCTCCAGATGCGAGGCTGCTGCTGAATAAAACATCGCTTTCATGACTCACGTCATTGCACAGCATGTACCTGGAAAAGTGGCTGCCCCTATAGTGAATTCACAGATACGGTTCGCATTTGCCGTTTGATGAGATGCTTACATTTTGCTGTATTGCTAGTCCTTAGGACTTATAATCTCGTCTGTGTTGCCTTTTCTTTTAAACCACCAGGTCTTTCTGTTTAACAGTTTCCTGATATTCTACCATGGCCTTCCCCTTGTCGACAGTTTGCATTCGGTGGCAGGTGCTGATCAATGCATTAAGGTTCTACGTTGGCGCTATTTAGCAATTTCTTTAGTATTAAAGCGGCTTTCACATGAACCGAACCTTGTGTGACTGTGAGCATGTCTTGATCTTTTTGCCGAATTTTGGAACTCAAATTTCACGAAATCCCGCCTCACTCAGGGCGCATAGATCGTGTCGTTTTCATCACAGTCTTTTCTAATTTTCTAGCCTTTTCTAGCGCACCGCCAAACATTATTTCTTCTGCTCTAATTTCTTTTGAGTTATTTGGCTTTGGCTTTGGCTTTAAAAGAGCAATGCAATGTGCAGATGAATTTCAAATCTATATTTGTGCGTCCTTGATTTGGCGAATGAGTTGGGAGAGCTTCGGCCCAGAAAAAATTGCAGGGTTTAGACACAAAAAAAAAGATGTAGTCTAAAAAACCTTGCAAGATAATTACTCGATACTTTAAAATAACGGTTTTTTTTGGTTTTTAAATTATTGAAACTGCTTATTTTTAGGTTATATGGAAATTTTAGTAATTTTTTAGAAGTCCCATGCATCGACCCTCAAACACCATTATATTTAAAGTTGGCATTACTCGACTGATAGCTTATATATACGGTAGCGTCTTACTAAGCTTACAAATATCTCAAACATATCTATTTATCGCACCTATAAATAAATTTATATATAGAAGTTACATTCTACTGCCATGCCTGTCCTATCATCATGTCATCAACTAGTAATCGGGGTCATATTTTATTTTCAATATCATATTACATTCGTACACATATCATAACCTTCACTCTGCACTTATATACATATACTTAATGTATGATACATAGCGTATACAAAAAATTTATGATTGCTAACTTAAGATAATAAAAAAAAAATTAAATTAACAAATTAGAAAAATAATAATAAATAAAATTAATAACGAAACGAAAATAAATTAAAGATTCATAGATTTTGATTAAAATTTTAATTTTGTTGTTGTATATGATTTTTTTATGCCGCGCGCAACACTGCTAGAACATAAAGGTGTACACCATAAGTGATGAATTTTTATGGTGAATTGTAAATTAAATGCGCACTCCGCAAGATAATAATCATTGATTTATGTATTTTATTGCACTATGACATTTTGACGGTTTTTGTGATCTTATCGTGCGCGTATATTTCAATGAAATTACTTAAATTACTTACGACTTACAAATTGTAATTTAAAACAATAAAATTATAATATCATTGGGATAGTATTATATGGTAACTGTGTAACCTGTAGCAGTTAGAATATTCTAATCTAGATATTCATAATTCATAATTTTATACCATTTCTCAGTTTATTTATAAAAAAAAACTAAACACCTAATTTATTGGTGACCTCAAAACTATAAACGTCAACATTACCTTACAACTACTATTTTCCAAGGAAGTTGCAAGTCTCCTAGTGGGCACGGCCTCCGGTGGCGGATAGAGGAATGCCCTCACTGGGTCACCATTGGACAAGATTGCATCCGTTCCTTATGTAAGGGGCACCTAGTTTCTTACCTGACATAGAATAAAAATTTCTAAATGAAAGATGCCTCGATCAAAAAACCATCTTACGATGCCCATCATTCGTAAAAAGTTCGATGCTTAAAATAACCATCCAGGGAATATAACTAAGCTATTTAGCAAAAAATTAAAATGCCGTACTCCATAGTTGGATAATCCTTGCTCCAGATTTTCCAAAAATTATTATGCATCCTGTCGCCTCCTTAATAGTTGTGTGTTTAACTGCAGGGCTGATTGATAAGCGGGCAAGCATATATTGTTGTCTTTCAGGAAATGTTCTGGGGTTAGGCATTTATTCTCGATTGGATCATCTGTTAAAGGGCACAGAGTTCTAGAATTTAATGGTGCTTGCATTCGATAAAGTGGTCAATTCTTTAAAAGTTAGATGTTCCAGAATAAGAAATATCATCCGAATAGATAGCCTGCTGATATTTATTTGCTGTAACCACATTTGTCGAATGAAGAAAACAGCGTTTTTTCTGGATTTTTGACCCCTGGTCATTCAACAATTTATGGAGCAGGTATAATCTACTCTCATGTGGGTGAATGTTTTTGATGGTATCACCTTTGGTGATGGAAGGTTTCCCATTAATTGGGTCGCTCGACCAGCCTTAAATTTCAAGCACTTGTGGCAATGGCGATAATGTTGTATTGTAGCTCTTTTGCCTTGAAGAATCCAAAATTGCTTAAACCGAAGTTTTTTTAATCTCTTTAGCAAACCACCTTCAATTTAATTTTATTTTATCCGGCTGAAATATAAAAAAACGATGTTGCCTAAGTAACCGTCGTCACTGTCACTTTATAACGACGGCGGATCTGTTTTTTCGTTATTTAATTATACAGATTAGATTTGTCCGAAGCAAAGCTCAGTTTCGATCTGATGAGGAATTTTAGTTAAAAATTAATTGTCATCTCATCAGGCCATGTCAACCGAGTGCTATGTGTAAATGATATTTTACGCTCTATATATATTTATGTACAGTGTACATGTAGCGTTAGCAAATTATTTGAATGTGCACGAAATAATTGTTTTTGTGTTTGTGTAGCGAAGTCTCTATAGTACTCCTCTGCGAGTGATTGTCCCTTTTTCTCTGATTGAAGTGATACCGTAAGAATATAAAGTGCTTTAGTTAAGCTTAACTACTCTTTGTGAAAGCCATCGCGATCTCGTAGATAACCAGTGGTTAGGAAGATCTCCAGATTGGCTTGTTGGGGTATGTGACGAACCCATGTCGAGTTAAGAAAGGAGAAGAATAAATCAGAAGAAGTGTTGCGTGTTGCGTGTTAGTGGTGACGTGCGTCGTTATTTTAATTTTTCCGTAGGTCAAGTCTTTTACAAAGCAGCGGAACAATCAAGGGACGTACAGAGAACTTACATAACGAATTATGCGAGAATCATAACTGCCATTACGGTATGTCTTTTAAAATTCTACGAATACTTTTGAATGGAGAGGAATTTAAATGCAGAACAGTAAAGAAAGACTAGTGTCATAGCCCCCACCAGCGGTAAACTTCTAATTTGGTGTTTAAAATAAAGAAATATTTACTATGATATATAAGGAATTATTGTGGTGAAAAGTGAACGGTGTTAAAAATGGAAATTAGTGTAGAAGTGTTTCGTATTTCTGTGGTGACATTACATATTTGTGGAATTCATTCACAGTCCAGCAATAAAAATCGTAATAAACAAAAACGTAACAATTGGTGACAGCAGTGGGATTATAAATAATAAAAGAATAGTGACTTTATTAACGTCGTGTAATTGTAAAGTAGTTGAAAGAACTGCAATAAAATGTCATCATGAGACGATAGTAAAAAGTCTGCAGGTTTGCCCCGAAAACTTGGGCATCGATACAACAACATGGAACGCAAAATTAATTCCATTGTAATAAAATAAGAGAACCCTTGAGATATTTAACCTCGTGGATTTCTTAACTTCCTCGAAAGTCCTTTCTAATCGCTAGAAGCAACCAACATTCCAGCAAGAGGAATTATACAAAATAGAATAATTTTCGCACTCCAAATTTCTCTTATTTCGCAAGAACTAAGAAGAACTTTTGCTATAACTAAAAAAATAAGCAATGTTTGAAAAACATGACATAATAAGATACTCCACGTTTGTAAAAATGAAACACCTAGAAAGATCCAAACTTATAACAGGGAACAATCTAAGAATCTAAGATTTATCCTATAACTTATAAAAGTTTCTTCAGGAGCGTTTAATGCTTCTTTCCACACAATATTATACACGCGACTTTTATTTTCAGGTGGCATCAGAACTTTCAAGCTATCTTTTCGTTTAACACAGAAAAATGCTACGTACAACATACCATGATTAAAGACAGGTGTATGAAGGTGGATGCCAACAAATTCGAACGTTTGCCCTTGAGATTTATGCACGGTCATCGCAAACGCTGGTCGAAGCCGAAATTGATATCGTTGTATTGTACATTCAAATTGACCTTTACTGGAGTCGAGCGTAACTCGAGGAATGTGTACTTCTTATCCTGTTTTAGCCCCAGTAATTTATTTTGCTTTAACTACGTTGTTACATAATTCGGTAACAATCAGGCGTGTTCCATTGCATATACCCTTCGAAATATCTTAATTATGCATTAGCATAATTATCGTATTTTTCTTTAGTTTAAATTCATAGGGTGGCAAATCAGCAATTTCAATCGAATTAAGAAATTCTGGCGTGTTTTAGGATTGTGTGATGTTTGTCTAGCAGGCAATAGAGATGATGCGATTCCAGTAAATTCCATACATTTTACTCTGTGATTTGGCCACAAAGTAAATGATACAAAATCTTATATACGAAGGTTCTACCGGTACCGTCTGGTCCATCTATGAAAAAACATTTTGTATCAACATAGTTAGAGCCATTGGCTCCATGTAAAATACTGGCCACAACTTCAATCGGTTTTCCTTGCAGAAGCCGATACATGAGTTCTCCAGTAGCAGCTGACTCATCAGAATTTAGAACGTCCATGTTTTGGTCATCTTCGTAATTGTCAATGGCGTCCATACCAAATCGTTCTATCCAGAAACGAAAATTTCGACCTTCTGGTGTTGTCATATTTAACTTGAATGCAATAATACGATAAGCACGTTTGGTTGCAGCGTCCTCAGATCTATTATTTCGTCGTGCTTGCAGAATAAATTCTTCAGCCGACTGATTTTTGAATGTTTCCCAAAGACCTTTTGGATCTTCGGGATATCCAAAAATAAGAATCTGATCGAACAGTATTTGCATTACCGACGGCACTTTGGACAGTGCTGAATCTTCTATGTCGCATTCTGGTTGAGCAACATAATTTACATTGTGTATTCGACCAATGACACGCAATCGACGGATTCGTGGTTCCCAGGGACTCTTATTCCATTCCATTTAAAATATTCAGGCATTTGCCAATAGTAGTAATAATTCTGGTTTGTTTGAATTTGCTTCAACGCCAGGTAATGTCGCAAATACGTTTCTAACATTGAACTTTTTTAATAAATATCTGCCAGATCTTTTTAAGTGACATTGGAATTTTTTCAGCAAATAAGCTTTATCTTTTCGATATACTGCAATTAGGTCATGTGAAAATTCTTTTCGATTATTTGGTCCAATTTGGGGTCCTAACGATGACGATACTTTGGTTTTTTATCATCCGCTAGAGATGTTACTTTTTTGAATTGCATTGGGAAACCGAAGCGGCCCTGTAATTTTCCATTTTTACTAACCATACTCCATTCCTACGGATTATGATTTAACTCCACTCCACACGGATTATGATTCATCCACTTCAACACTAATTCTCGCAATTCAGTGTCGTTGATATTTGGAATTTCAGCTGAAATTAGATCATCAATTTCTTCTGGATTATGAATTCGATCTTCAGGATTCATGATCAACAGCAAATGAATATGTGGTAGTCCACGTGGCTACCTTTCTAAATATTTGTTTTTGATTCAAATCATTGATAATTTCATCCAATTTTTGTTTCGCAACTCGAGCGACGAGATCGGGACAATCTTTAGCGGACTGCTGTATGATAACTCCATTAGCAGATATAGTACTCGCTGCTTCTTTAATTGCGGGCCAATCGGGATTACAAATCATGGTGATGAAGAATTTTGGTGATCCAAGACGACGAACAATAGCCATTGCACCTTCAAAATGTAAAGTAACGCATTGATCCGGTGAATGATGATGATAGTATTATTTTTTCACCAACAACTGCATTCTTTTTCGCTGCTAAGTCGTTGATAAGTTTGGTAATACCTGCGTACTGATGAGTTAAAAGTTTTTTGTTTAAATTTGATCCATTGGATGCAATCACGTTCAACTCGAATAAAAGTATCGACGAGATATTGTTGAAAAAGTCATCCACCAAAATGTAAAGCGTTGAAAACTGTGTTGCAGGTCGGGTGTTAAATTAGTTGGCAATGAAAGCTTTGTATCATGAAGTGGCTGACACCTAGTGATTTTTTTCAAAACTGCGGCCAAGGTAGTCAAGTAGTAATAGTTATTTGGTAATCAAACTTGCCTAGTTCTAGTTGAATTTGCATTTTGACATATAAACAATTATTGACCTTATAACTATTCCAAGTATTTGTGACGTCATTCATTTAAAAATATTTTTTCAAAATTAAAGCCCTAAACTAATTTTAGCAAAATCGTGACCTATCTACATCGTAGCCAATTTTTAGAAAAAGTTATAGTGCTGTTTTCGAGAATACTAACGATGATACTGATGAACGATTCTTGGATACTGAACAATGATTGTGATGCTGAATCTATTAAAAAGCTTATAGTTGCCTTGGATATCCAAAACAAAACCTGCTTTTGAAGGCTGTGGCCAATAATGGAACTCGCTTACTCTTATTGGTGCTTGTGAAATAAGAGAAATTTGGAGTGCAAAAATTATTCTATTTTGTATAATTCCTCTTGCTGGAATGTTGATTGCTTCTAGCAATTAGAAAAGACTTTCGAGAAAGTTAAGAAACCCACGAGGTTGAATATCTCAAGAGTTCTCTTATTTTACTGTAATAACTACCTCAAGATTTTATGCGAATTAGTGAGATTTTCATTTTCGTGCACAAACCTTCCAAATCTTCTAGAATTTCGTGAAAATGTTCCTCATACAACTGATCCATATTGTTTCCGTTATTCGATTAAAATTAAATGGCAAAAGTGGATTAAAATTACAGTAAATTAGAATTACGGTTGTTTTTTTCTTTAAAATGTATGCAACCGCAAACAGTTGGTTAATCTCGTTCCTTCAACTACTTTACAATTACACGACGTTAATTTTATAGTCATTATTCTTCTATTATTTACAATCCCACCCCTGTCACCAATTGTTACGTTTTTGTTTATCACGGTTTCTTTTTGCTGAATTTTGAATAAATTTAATAAATATGTATTGTCACCACAGAAATACGAAACACTTCAATAGTAATTTCCATTTTAAACACCATTCACTTTTCACCAAAATAATTTCTTAATTACCATAGTAAACCACCGTATTTTAACCACTAAGTTAGCAGTTTATCGTTGGTGGGGGCTAAGATACTAGTTTTTCTTTATACTTCTGCATTTACAATTCAATTCCTCTCCATGTAAAAATATTCGTAGAATTTTAGAAGATATACCGGAATGGCAGCAAGATTATGTTTCTCGCATAATTCGTTTGATATGCAAAGTTCAACCTTTCAATTAAATGTAACCAATTATAAGTACATGGTTTTGGTGTAGCTTAAGCTTAGCACCTCGATTTTGCTACAATGTACAATGCGTTAACCTCATAAACCCACGCCGGTATTTTATTTTGATTTGTGTTACCTGGATCATAATCGTCATATTACATCCACTTTGCTCACCCTTAATTCTGTTATTCTTAATATATTTATATTCTTCTCCAGCGTTGTAACGTGTAAATTTGTCAATGTGGAACAACTTCGTCTTCGTCTTAGACTATGTTCAATGCAGCACACAACGTCATGCATCTTCTTTATTACATTAAATGTATCTTCCCAACTCTGCTGCAACTTCGGAGATTTGCCTTCCCTTATGTTTTTGGATTGTATAGTCAAACCAAATCTTTCTTCACAAATCTATTACTATTTGACTACTGTTTTAACCTTGAACAATTGAAAATGAACCGCAATTTCTGTGCTATTTGCTCGACTAGCGCTCCAACTTTGTATTGTTTCATTTTTTCCTCTTGGTCTTTTTTGGTAACTGACCTGTTACTTTGTTCAATGTTCTGCCTAAATATATTCCATTCTGCTGGAGTTCTTTGAATCGTTTTGCTAGTAGCAAAATTAGAAGTTTAGGGCTGTTGCCGTCAGTCACAATCCCCAAATTTTTTATAGTTCTTCACGGTTCATAGCTTTTTACGGTCTCTTTTTGTCGCTTTTTTTGGTAGTCATCCTCAGGTCGTAACATACAACATTATCTTTTCACTCTTGTGATGCCATATCAGGACTTATACTCGATGACGTATGCTCGATTAGGAAGCTCCCATATCTAATGTAGAAGTGCATAATTCTCACTCTAACGTGTCGTTAACAATCAAATTGTTTTGGTCCTAGTTTAGTTGGTCCATTAGAACACTGCTATTTTACCGCAGTATCACTGGTTGTTTTTTCTGATTTTCAAACCGTTTCTTGGTCTTACAATCGCTGATAAGATAACCAGGCTTAAACCACCTGATATTCCTAAGAGATACTGGTACTTACCTTTCAGTTATTCTATTCCGAAGAATTCTTAACTCCATGTATGGAGTCTATAAAAGTTTAATTTTTAACGTCCTACCGTACGCCATCTCCACCCAAATCGGGAATACATATACACTGAACGCAGTATTACAACTGACATATAAAATACTTCAGTAGGAGCAGTGATGCAATATTATAATAATGACAGTTGGGAACCTTTGGGATTCCTTAGTAAAAAAAACTCAATTAATAAAAATAAATTGCAGGTGTTTCCTCCTAAAATAGACTATCATCAAAGATTCCATTAAATCATAGTTCTGTCGTACAAGAAACGATTCGCTAATTATTGATTGATATCGATTTTATCTGCCGGCCATCACATATTTTTCTTCATTTTCTGTTGAATATTTCAAATTTTTTTTAGTTTTGTTCTTCTTTTTCGACTCTTCTTAATGGTTTGCCATTAGTCTTGTTATAAAAACCTAAACACTACAAACATTTTTTTTAATCATTCATTTCCTGGAAACGGGGCATATACCAAGCAACAACAACAAATATATGTATATATCCACTTTGTTGTCCTTTAATTGATTTCCTTCAAAACATTTCGTATATGTCAAAATATCGATCGATTGGCGAACAACATATGCGTTAGTCGTGTGTAATTGAAACACACTGTTTGATTAATAATTTCCTTTCAATTAGGCGAAAATGAACAGCAACCTTTTCGGGTATTTATTTCTAAAAACTAGTGTACGTCTCTCTAATAAGGCAAGACGAGACAAAATTATCAACAATAATTTGGCGAACAAGGAAAATTAAGATGAAAAATCACTCAAGATTTTGTTTTTTGTTTTTGTATTATTCAATTTACCAAAGTTCTTTCAACCCTTTATTTTCCATCAAACCATCATCGACTTAATTTCTCGATAACAATTTTATTAAATTTGCCTTGTTTGGTTTTTAATTTCATTTTCTATTATTATTACTGTTATTATTGATTGTTATCGAATTTCCAACTTAGTTTTTTTTTTTCAAAAAATTGCCCTAAAGGGTGTCACGTAAAACAATTGTTTATCGAAGTAATAATACAACAAAAAAAAAATTCTCTTTGCTTATAAATAAAATATTCTCAAATGTCAAATATGTTGTTGTTGTTGTTATTATTATGATTGTTGTTGTTGTTGTTGTTGTCTCCTTTCTATTTCGTAAAATGTATATATACGATTTAGCTTGCAGAAATAATGAAAATGATATAATTGAATCTGTAAGACATTTTCGTTTAAAATATTTTCTTTTTCTTCCAAGTATGGTACATAAGATGAACATAAATTATGGTTAGACCTGTAATTTATGACAATCGAGAATGAGGTGCAATATACCATGCGATATTATTTTACTTATGATATATTTTATGTGTGTGCGGGGTTTTCCAAATGGATTTCCGAACTTTTCTCACTTTCTAATGAATTTATATGTGTCGTATGCTAAACGTCTCGCCGGCCATGAAACACCGGATTTATTAAAAGGAATTATGAAAATCTTTGTAATATTATGCATGCATTATCTTCACTGTGACAACTTGTACTCTTTCTGCAGCTCCCGCATATGTAAAACTACGTGACCAAGTTGCCATTTTTCAGGTGGGAAGTTTGTCGATAACTTTAACGTCTGGTTTTGTGTTTTTTCATTTAGATTTGGAGTGTAAATTTGACTGATTTTCTGCATGCCAATATTTCTAAAAGTAAGTGTGTAATCCGTTGTTCCCCGACTGCTCTTTCATGCAGTATAGAGAAATTCTTCGTTCCAGTCTACTTTGTATAACCATAAACCATTAAATCTTCAGCCTTATTAGAACTAGGGATAGACAGCCATGCATATTGAAAACTGAACTAATATCTGAAAAGTATATGTTCTCTTATGGAACATATCAATGGAAAACAGTTTAGTGATTCTTACAGTGTTGAGTTTTAGTCTTGAGTTTAAACAGCTTTGGCATCAATTAAGCTTCCATAATACGATCGTCTGCATAATTATTTCTCTGCATAGCCAAACATTCAGATTGGTGGTCTCAAATTGCCTTGCTTATTGATTTATATATAGGGTTTCCCAATAAGAAGTTTCATTTTGAATATCCTGCTATTATAGCAGCTGTCAATTTTGAAGCTGCCATCTTTTGACATTAGACAAAACTATACGCCATTACTAAAAATGGTACGATACACGATTCAACAACGCACTGAAATTGTTAAAATTCACTAGGAAAATGGTAAAAATTTTGCAGTCATCGTGCGCAAAACTAAAGCACCTTTTGTTCGTCGTGAAGCACCTGCCCGACCGGCAATAGTGAAACTGATGAAAAAATTTAAGCTGTTGGGACAAGTTAGTTATGTGAAGAATCGAAACCGTGTGCGTCGCTCGGGAACAACTGAGAATATTGTTGATGTAGCCCGTAGCGTTTAAGAAAACCGAGGTTTGTCAATTCTTTATCGATCTTTGGAATTAGACATTCTACAAACGACATTAAACCGTATTTTGCAATAAGACTTAGGTCTTAAGGCTTTTAAAGTTCAGTTAATACAAGAACTCAAGCCCGATTATCATAAACGTCGTATCTTTGCTGGTCCTTCAAATGCATCAAAATGATCCGGGTTTTCATCGAAAAATCATTGTTAGTGATAAGGCATATTTTCACCTCGGAGGCTACGTTAATAAGCCAAATTGTAGCATTTGGGGCTCAAAAAACCCTAGAATGATTGTTGAAAAGCCTCAACGTGTCCCTGTTTGGTGCGGTTTTTGGGCTGGCGGTGTGATTAAAAATACTCGTTTTTATCAAATATAAAAATGAAACCTCTTATTGAAAAAACCCTTTATTATGTTTGGCTATAAATGATGCCACTGTTGTATCTGGTCCTTAGGCGAATGAATTAAGCTAATAAGCAACAATTTTTCATCGGAAACTCCACCAAAGTATATGATTGAATTTCGGGTTTTGGTCATGTAAAACCGCACCACCTACCTGCACCTTTTTCCGATGTTACCCGGTAGATATCTTAGAATTATCTCGTTTAAGCAGGGCTGTACAATTGGCCATGGCGTGGCATTAAACAAGCATTCTGATTAATCTCTCCCCATATTCATAAAAAGCAACATAGAGCCGACTTAGTTCTATGGGTTTCAAAATGCCTTTCTATTATTTTCTGACAGCGTAAGGATAAATTGTGCGTGCTGGATAATTTAGCGGCATTTTATTTGAATAGAATTTGTATAAAGAATCTTTTTTTATGTGGTACGGTTTAAGTTTATTCGTAGTATATCGAAAAAAAATTTGCTCTACCATCGTTAAATTTATTTCCGATGTGCCTGGTGCCTTCTCTATCTCCGAACACTTTATGAAGGCAGCATCGACATCAATAACTATAAAGAATGTTGAGGCTGTTCCACTTGACTTGGTATTCTGAGCTACGAGTTTGAAGTAGATAAAAAATGCCAAATACAGACTGCGAAAACGTCTGATTGCATTAATTTGGAACTCATGATATTTGAAGGACACACTTTGTGATCTCTTTGATCTTGTTCAATTATAGTGTGGTATAGAGTAAAGATTTGCCTGGTTAATAAAGCAAAGCATACATTTAATATTCTTCACAAGATCTGGAACAAGTCCATTCTGTCACGAACTGCAAAGTTACGCATGTTCAATGCCTGTGTGAAATCAATGATGCTGTATGTCTGTCAAACGTGGAAACACACGCAGACGATTACTAGTAGACTCCAAGTATTTGTCAATAAATTCCTTAAGCATTTAATAAAATGCTTCTGAACAGATACAATCACAAACGAGGCACTTCTGCAGCAAACCAGACAAATCGAAATTGAGCGTGAAAATTAGAAACAAAAATGAAAATGAATTGGATACACACTAAGGAAAGGTACCAATGATATAACTTGAATGGAATGAAATCCGCAAGGGAAGAGGATTTTATTAGATGATAGATTCGTGTAAAACCGTGAGGTCCACCATGTCTCAAGTTCGATCCTGGCCATTTCCAAATAAATAATTCCATCTTGTCAGGGGTGACCGAATCCACTGCAAAAATACCACTTTTTGAATTTGCTAATTATCTAACTCGCTAATCAGCAGAAAGAAAATGTATATGGAATTATTTCTGGAAATTGTAAAACTACATATTGTCCTGAGATTAAACTAAAACCGAAAAACTTGGTTAATTTCAGAAGAAGTTATTCCATAGAAACGGTTGTACTCACAGTGGAGGTGGTGGCACTGGAATTTTAGTTTTTAAAAAATCCCCCATTCAATAGTGGCCACTCCTAATGGAGTTAAGTCTTTTGAAACAACAATTATAAAAATGAAATATTCACTTTGACAAGTCCTATTGGTAGCAACTTACTTCACCGCTAGTGTCACTACTAAGGCTATAAATACTAAAGATATAGACGAGATTCTGAAGGTCAGAATAAATATAGACTCATATTTATTAATACGAGGGGATCTAAATGTGAAACACAGTGTATGGGGAAATACTATAGCAAATAATAACGAGAATAGACTATTCAAGTAGTTTAGTACCAAGTCTCTTACTGAAAAACTAATGCTGCTCAACTCAGATCTACCTTCATACCAAGTTAAAGACTAGTTCCTATATTTATCTCTATAATATCTAATAACATTTCAGTTCATTTTGATGCTCAAAGTCATACTTATGTTTACCTAGATGAAGTGTGTAGATGCCAACGAGAAATAAAGTATATCTCAAACGTGGTGGCGCACGGGAATTGCTACTGTGGTTTGTGAATAAAACAGTGTTGTTTCATTTGTATATTGTTGGTAGAATAATAGTGTTGCTTTAACTTTTGTTTTAAGCAAAAGTGTTACTTATGTTCCCTTGTTATAGACTACCGTAGTCCAGTGTCTTATAAGTTTGGGAAGTTGCACGGTGGTGCGCAGTGCTCAGTTGCTTCACCGAATCGCGAGTGGTAGTAACAATTTGCCGGTGTTGGTAATTGTTTACTCGTATTACAACCCGATAGGTGGTTGTTATCGATGACCATAGCCGGTGGCGATTGTTTTGACATCTGTAAATATAAAATCATGTGTGTGTTATGTTTGGAATAACTTTCACACTCGTATACGGGTTGCTCGGGGTTTTCTTGTAAGAGAAAGTTTCTCCGGAAAGGATCCCGAATGCCAGTTTCAATCTATCAATGCTGACAGATTGATGTTTTTTTTACGTCCAGTACGAAATGTTTTCGTAAGCATCGAATGTCTCTGTGTGGGCCATCCAGTTTGTTTGGATACACGAGTGTTGATGGGCACTTGGTTGTTCATACTTGTTCGCAGTTGTTCGATCATAGAGTCAGTTGTACTGAGAGGTTTACAAAGAATTACCTGGCAGCTTCAATGTTTGCCCTAGACAAGCTCAGCTGGGGATCAATTGAGGGTTACATCGGGCTTTTAGGGATGCTTTCAACTGTTGGTGAAAGCGCTCAACCATGCCGCTTAATTGAGGACGGACCACGAAGTGGTTCGGATCCTTGTGACCTTGCATATTTGCAAAGGTAAACAGGATTTCGCCCAGTGGGCTACATCCTTATTCATACTGGGCCAGAAATATCAAGTAGATATTAGCTTCCGAGTGGCTTGAATGCGACATATTATGCAGTGCAATAAAAATGGTTCGTCGCAGAGACTCTGCGATATACGGACGGTTGTTGCCCATTGAAGTTTTGCAGTAAATTGCTAAGTCAGCTAATTTAAAACTTTCTAATTTCCAAGTGGGATTTGATTGGTTTAAGAAACCAGAAAGTATTTCCTGAAGTTTCGTCTCAGCTTCTTGCGATTTTGCAATTTGCTTCATGTCGAAGTGAGTCTCGACAGCTGAAGTTTTATGGTTTGATCCTCGAGACAGTGTATCGGCAAATTGACTGTAAAGTCTCTTTCTTCGATATAGTATCAAAAATGTTTGATCGCTTGGTGTAGCTAGTAGCTCTATCGAATGCGGAATATATTTTTTCGTGCATTCGAAAGTTTGTTCAAAAAGAAATCAAGGGGCTCCCAATCCTCATTATTACGTTAACGCCAGAATGGTGTTAATTCGTTCAGTGGACGGCAGAATACCATTCGAAGTAACCTTGTGACTGAGGAAGTCAAGGAAACTAGTGCACTGTTGATGTTCACCTCGTATTCAGAAAGTTTCTGAAACAATGTTGTTCCTCCGAAGTTGAGGCTACAAGGATGTCGTCAATGTAGACAAATGCAAAACCATATCTTTGACGATCTGGTTGATGAATCGTTGGAACGATTGTGAGTCATTGGGTATTCCAAATGACATTCAAGTAAACTCGAATAAACCAAATGGAGTAGTGATTACCATCTTGTGAATATCCTCAGGAGCGACTGGGATGAGATGATAAGCTCGGACTAAGTCGATCTTCATGAATATCTTGCAACCTTTTAGGCGCATGGAGAAGAGATTCTAGTTGTGTGAA
The DNA here is from genome assembly GCA_963556175.1 of Tipula confusa. Lineage (NCBI taxonomy): Eukaryota > Metazoa > Arthropoda > Insecta > Diptera > Tipulidae > Tipula > Tipula confusa. The sequence goes on from OY744476.1 coordinate 177,365,566, forward strand.
ATAGGGTAACGGTCAGATACCGTTATCATGTTCAACCTGCGGTAGTCCCCACATGGTCTCCAGTTTTGGTTCTTTTTTTCACCAAGTGAAGTGGACATGATACTGATGATGTCGATGACCGACATATTCCCAGTTGTATCATGTGTTGGAATTTTGTTGTGGCCGCTTTGTGTCGGATCGGATCCAAACTTCGTCATTATGTGGTGTACTACATTATGCTTAACGGCCGAATTGTAATTCAGCGGGTAATTCTGTTAAGGAAGGAAACTTCTTTAATAGCTTGCCGTACTTGTTGTCAATCAGGAACTGTCAGGAATTCATCTTGACCACAGTACCTTTAAGGAAATCATCAAAATTACAAAAAGTAAGACCTACTATAATATCCCAGTCCTAATAGACCCTTCACCAAAAACCAAAAAAAATATAAACTACTGGTAAGGCTAATTTGCTAGGTCAGTTTTTCAAGAAAATTCATAGGCAAAATAGAGAAATTGGATGACCCATAATCACTAAAAGTACAAATTTATCAAAGCTGTAGAGCCTCTTAATTCCCGTCCATTCTGATAACGGAGTAAATGAGAAAAGATAATGTACAAATTATACCCCAGCTTTAAACTTGGTTAATCCTACTCTTAGTAAAGCCCTTATAAAATCAAGGAATAACAAAAAACCCGCCGGTAGTGACAAATTGACTAACCTTTTGTTAAAAAAAAAACTATCAAACAAATTTAAAGAAACTTACATTTATTATTAATCATTGCTACGATATTGCTATTTTTTGTTAGCCTCCTGGTGTCGAGTAGCATAAAAATTTATAATTTGATCAGCTAATATTTTTTCATTGTTAAGCCAAGTGTCCACTATAGAGTTTTTTCGGTAGAGCGTAGAGTGTAAAGTCTCTACAAGCAGTGTGTACACTATAGAGCGTTTCTACGACTCTACCGCTTTTCCGTAGAGTAGCCGTAGAGAAATGTTAAGTAGAGCTATACCATGCGCTCTACAGACTGTATACACTCTAGAGCTATTTTGCTCTACGGTAGAGCGCTCGGCTACTACTATATTTTATTTTCTGACATTTTATTTTCAGTTTTTCGTTCGTCAAAATCAAAAAAAAAATCAAACTAAAATGAGCTTTTGCCAAAAACAAACTGCTAGTGCCGGTATTTTTTTAATTGAAGAAGAAAACAAGAAAAAAAGAAAGTGTTGGGAGTGCTAGTGAGATTTTATCGTGGGCCAATGAATGAAATTGAGGAAATACTAGACTATTACAAACGTCTATGAAAATTTTTTACGTAGTCATATAGTAATTTCAATATGTTACTGCAACTGGTTATTCCGATCATTCAAAAGGAAAACGCACACCTACGAAGGTATAGGTATAAGGTTTAAGTACAATGTTGCATACGGTTCAAGTACATTTGTAAAATCAGTTCAAGTACATTTGAGGAATCAATGTAGGGAACACTTCCATGTCTCGTAACATATTTTTAAACAAAGATGCTACTCTTAAAATTCCACCACAGCCTCGCTTGTCGTAAGAGGCGACTAAAAGGTTAGATCGCTGGACTGTATACCCGCATCCGTAAAAAACCTCACTGATCAACAAAAGGAAATATGAATACCGCCAAAATGTAAACCGACCACGCTTTGTGTTAACGAAAACACAATTAAGGATGTAGAACGTTAAATTAAGGTATGTAGAACGTGCAATCGTTAAAAAAAAAGCAGGCGCATTGGATGGCTCTATATCAACCATGAATGAGTATCAACTGGAACTCTTTGCTCTCCAAGAAACTCGATGACAAAAACGTGGAGATCATGTGTCCCAAGGTCATATACATTGTTTTACAGTGAATATGACCTCGGCAATCATGGTGTTGGGCTAAAACGCTGTTATGAATTTCAATGCGGTTGATAAAAGTAAGTAAAAACTCCGCTTATGCATGCGACTACCCAATCTGTCAATAATTTATGTTCATGCGCCCTCTGATGTAAGCCAACCCAAAGATAAAGACTCATTTTCCATTTGGATAATCTGATACCGGAGCACGACGTCAGAATATGATTGACGACATTAAAGCTAGAGGTGGCAAAAATCGGAGTGACCTATGTAAAAATAAAGAACCTTACTCCCGATACGATCTAGCGACACGATAATGGATAAATAATGTACTTTCTCTGAGCATTTCTCTGAATTACTGAATGTTCAATGTGTATAGATGATCTATCTTACGAGGAATTCACACTGGCTATATGCAGAGACTAGAAATAAACCGTTCTCCTAGGCTTGATTACATTAACTCCGAACTCTTGATATTTGGAGGGGATACTTTATGGAACAATATTTTTGAACTTGTTCAATTAGTACGGCTAAGCGAAGTTATGTCTAATGAGTGAAAAGTGGCTGCCTTGTGCCCTATTTTTAAAAATGAATTTCTCAACTGCGAAATTGTCGTGGCATAGCTCTCCTTTGTACAGCAGACAAATGTTTTACATAATATTAAACAGAATCACTGTGTAATTGGACTGAATGGCAACAATTTCAAAGAACTACTGTATCCACTTGTACGATTCTCAGCTTCCGTTTGTCTCAAAATCAATGAGTTCAAAATAAAATATATGATCCCTGGTTTAAGAGATCAATACGCAGAGGATTTAAGTAGTGGCGGCCACACATTTCAAGAAGTAACAAGTTTTATATACCGCGGGTCCCTTTTCACGCATGATAATTGAAAATACCTAGCAAATACCAACAAGCTGAAGTAGTACAAGGTGTTGATCAGACCCGTTTTATTAAATGGATTTAAGAGCTGAAGCCTGACGGATGAGCTTAAGAGATGGTTAATGACATTCGTGAGAAGAATCATGCGCTTATGGCTTCAAATGCGACTATTACCGTGTTTTATTTAACCGCTTGATCAGAAAGTTTATAGAAATTTCTGACCTCATCCAGGAAATAAAAGGGCAGCAAGTACGCTGGTCCAACCACGTTCTGTGAGGCGATCCTAAATGGATGATTGCGAGAGCAGAGACGCCATTTTGCAGGGGCAGAGGTTTGTGACCAATTTATGCCATAGATCGATAATTTCCAAAATTCGAAAAATCCAGAAAACTGTAAAATGAATTTCAAAATTTAGAAAAATCGTGATGGTTAGCCTACCAAAACTGTCAAATTTTTGCTATAAATCGAAAATTCTCAAAATACGAAAAATTCAGAAAGAGCGTATCAAAATGTTAAAATTTAAGTAATAAATCTATTCCCAAAATCCAGAAAAAACGTCATCCTATCAAAATTATAAAATGTATGCAATTAGTTTTACAGTCCTATAAGCAGATACATTACGGATATTATAGGTGTGTTTTGAAAAAATTCAATTGGTGCCCAATATTTTAAACAACTATTTTTAAACGTTTCAACAATATTGAAAGCGAATGACCATAGAAGTGCAAATAGAAATGTCATTAAATATTTAATTGTCAATGCACACAGGTGTTTGAAAGATATGACCAATTCAATTTTAAATTACGTGGACCTATACATTTACTTTCTCTACTGTAGAGCAAACATTAACAAACATGCCAGATAGAGTGTAGAGCTAATGTAGAGCTCTACAAAACCTAAAACAATAGCGTATACACTGTAGAGTTTTTTACGCAATAGAACTCTCACGTAGAGTGCGTGTAGAGCTCTACAGGGTGTATTCACTACTCTACGCGAGAGTTTTCTCTACCTCTACGTAAAAAACTCTATAGTGGATACGCGGCTTTAAATAAGATCGTGGCTTAGCCACAGGACTAATGAACCTTAGAACGGAAATAAAACCAGCAATGACTTTAGATTGTAATCAAATGATTTTCAAACGAATATTTGATTCATATCACAGTATATATATATAGTAAAGCTTATGGTCTTAATGACTAGTTAAAATCTTAAAAATGTATCCTTCTTATATTGTACAAACTCTTCGAATCACAAATTCACAGCAGATTTAAATATTTGAATTTTTTTATTTTATTTTTTATTTTTTTTTTTTTACGATTTAGATCGAAAATTAATTTTTTTATTGTACTATTTCGAGTTTTGGTGAAATATGTAATTTAAGAAGAATACAAATTCGATTTATTTTCTTGAAGCGCCATCTGTTTCAATGATTTTGTATAAAAGAAATTAAAAAAAAAATCAAAATAGATGAATTGTTATTAAAATATAAGATAAGACCCCCCATTTAGGTAATTATTCTTTTATTATTTTTAAGAAAAAATAATAAAATAAAAACAAATCTTCAATTTAATATAACAACATTCAAACTTTAATTATTATTTTTATGTGAACCAAAATAAAAAAAAATCCAAAAAAAAATTGTTATAATTATTTAAATTTTTTTTTTTTTAGTTTAAATAAAACTTTGTAAATATTAATAATAAATAATTAAATATTAAATGATTGGTGAAGAGAAACTCGCGTGCCCAAAATTATTATAATTTATTGGATTGCTAAAACTATAAAAATTACCAAAAAACTTAACCAAATTATTATTAGTATTGTTGTTAATTATATGATTAACAAATTGTGGATTAATTTTTTATATTTTTTTGATTAATTAATGTGTGCTATTATTTTTGTTTTGTAATTATATTCGCTACATATATTGTGGCTGGTAAGATATGCGTATATGGGATGATCTTTATTAAAAGAAGATCAAAAGAGCTTTCACCTGAATCGTATATGACTTATGGATATTGATGATCTACAGGGTGTTTTGGAAGTAAATTATTTTACCAATGAAAATAAAATTCCTTATTTTAATTATTGTTTTTCATCCTTGTTCTAAAAATCATAAGTGTGTTGAAGGCCACACGTGAGCTCACAAAATGGCTGAATTACCAGCACTGAAGAAACAAAAACTATCAATAAGGTGGCAATTGGTATTATTCTATGATGCACAAGTTTCCTTCTCTGGATGTGGTAAAAAAATTTCAACATTTAAAGAAATAGCTGCGACTTTGCTGCACCACAATAATGTCACGAAAAATAATGACATTGGTGCAATAACCTAACTGAAGGGAAAATTATACACAAAAACCATATCTCCGGAGCACACATCCAATTGTATGCCACTAAAAGGGTTAAAGCACACGTCAAGTGAGGTATAATACGAGGACTCGAGGCATTGGGGGATGTTGCTGAGATCCGTAGCTTATTTAAGTACTCGTAAATAAAATGGATGAAAAGTCCAAAGGGCTGTGGGCCCTTATATTCTTTTAGAGTCATATTTTTGGAAAGGGATTCAATTAGCCGATCCACATTTTCACAAGATAGGGAATTTGGATATCCTCATTGGAGCACAGATCACTTTTTTACTGTACTCCAAGATGGTCACATCCAAACAAACTCACACATTTGTTGCAAAATACTATTTGTGGGTGGATAGTTTACAGGAGATCGAATGACATTAGTTCTGGAAAAATTCTGGGTGCTTAATACCGTCAATGAACAGAATACCATTATGTTTCCAGAGACATACGCGAGACACATGCGAGACATATGCGAGATATAAAGCGACGAGTCGTTGTACGGCCTTCTTTTAAAGAATCATCCACTACCTTGGGTGATTCTGTGCTTCAAGCTTTTCAGAGGTTAAGAAGAGTGCAATAGTGCAAGGGATTCACTTTTTTCAAAATTATATCACGACTTTCTTAATGAGTATGAGCACTTGAAGCATGTAAGTGAAATTTCCCCTAGAAGAAGTAACAACAGAAAGATTTTATTTATCTCACCAAATTTGTTCTCTCTACGGATATTCAAAACATGGTCATGTCAGTTAGTCGAATTACCCTTTTACACTTTGGGGTGGGCAGCTCCTAGGATTAAAAACAAAAATATATTTATGCAGATTATTTGGAAGTTAGACTGAGTCGATCCGCTCCTTTTTAAGAGAATAATTGCAATAGAGAACCTCCAAAGTTAATTGTCGTATATTACTTTTATTACAAAGTGTAGTCAATTTGCCTGGCTTCTGCGACGCGAGTGAACAGGTCTCATCTAAGACCAAGTTTGCACTAATTCAGCAACAAAAACTTCCTCGGCTGGAATTATGCGCTGCTACTATTTTATTACAATCCGATCAAGGGACTCCATCGGGAAACTCAGTCTAATATAAATACCACACGTGGATGGACTTCAAGATAGTGTAAGATTGGTTGGACAGTCATCTTAGACGTTGGAGTACTTTTGTCTGCATAGTACTGCCGAATATTGGCCAACTCAACCAGCGATCCGCACTAATCTCAAAAAGAAAAATTTCCACTCTATAAGTACTGCCATTTCCCTCAAATTCAAAAAATTCTCAAAATGTAAATAAGGGTTAAACCGTTAAATCAGTTTTCCTCTTTATCGATTCTATGTATGCTCACCAAGTTTCGTCTCAATTGATCTACTATTTTCAAAGTTTTGGTTGATGGCGTGGATCACCGTGAATTTGGATCACTAAAATCTTGATTTAATTTTTTTTCATCCATAGTAAAAAATTAACATGGCTATCTCGGGAACTAGTACAGCTAACAACTTGAAACTTAGTACACACTCTATTTTTGAGCTAATCATTACATAGCATTCATCCTTCAAGAGATTACAACGAGTGCTGTGTTATGTGTTCAGATTTATTGAAAACGTTACCAAAACGAAGGAACTGCGAATCATCAGCGTTTACTTGCGACGACAAGAACTCTTTCACATTCTACAAAAACTTTTTATAGCGAACAGTGAAATTACCACTACAAAGACATAGTGTGCACTACCAGCAAATGAAGAAGTGAAGAAAGGTAGCATTCTAAAATCACTAAATCCTTTCTTATAGATGTCAGTGGCATAATGTGGGTTATTGGTAGACAATAACCCACATTATGCCACTGGTAGACATAACAGTTCTGCTGGTAAGACCAAGCCAAAAGAAATGGTAAAGAAATGCATCAATTGTAGAAAATTTAGGATGCATTGTCAGCAACAGTTAATGGGCAACTTACCAAACTCTCGAATTGAACTAATACGCCGCTTCCTGAAAACGAGTATTTATTATGCCGGACCTATCTCTATAAATCTAGCAAAGGGACGAGGTCAAAAACTCATAAAGCTTAATTATGTTTGTTTGTGTTCTTATGATCAAGTGATGCATTTACAGGAGCTCTAAAACTATTTAATGCTAGTCGAGGTATCTGTCGTGAGCTGCAAAGCACTAATGACACAAATTTCGTTGGCGCTGATTTAAAATTACAGGATGAATTTGCAAAAATAAACAGACTTTTGGATAACGTGTCCAAATTTTTTTTAAGATATCGCAAAACGTGGCACTTTATCCCACCCAGCTCACTTCATTTTGAAAGCATCTGGGAAAACACCGTAAAATCGACTTAATTTGATCCTAGAATAGTGACCGGTAATAAAGCATCCTATCACTAAACTAAATGAACACACAAACCATTAAGTGTCAACCATTAAATGAACATTAATTCACTTTTGAAAATCACTCAATTGTGACCACTTGATGCTCTTTACAAAACATATCACAAAGTTCAGCACTGCTGTGCGCACAAAACAAACATGTGGCATTCTTTCGACGAAACATTGGTGACTCACGAATTCCGTCATTTGAAAGAAAATGTTTCTGAGCAATTTGGATTGTGGTTGAAACTTTGATGGTTGAGTTGGTAGACCCCGTTTTTTAATTTTAAGAGGGGAGGAATGTAAAAACAATTTTTGCTTTTTTTATCAGAAACTTTTTGAACGTGGCACGGCCTTCCATCAGCTCATTACCCCACTTTTCGTCATCCAATCAAGTTTAAATTTATAATATTTATTTATAGGTTTGTCCCCGATGATAATACTTTCTATAAAAATAAGGAAGTGATCCAACCACAGAGCAAAGAAGACATCATACAATTATGTTTACGGATTATAGAGGAAGATACCATTTACAGATCGCACATTAATAGTTTAATGTACAATCACTGAAGGTTTCTGTTGAACTCATAGTACATCCCTAAATGTACCTGCAGTTTCAATATTTACCAAAATTTTGATATCGACATAAAATTTAGAAGTTATATGCAGTCATATTTAACGCAACACTTAATGAATTATCAGTTTTAATAAAACGTGACGGCTGACGGACCACCAACATCTCGCACATCACGGCTTTCTCTGTAGTGCCAAGCTGACTCCAAACGACAAAATAAGTTGCCAACATCTCGTAAACCTTAAAATACAAGCCAACGAGCACTCAGTGTAAGGTATTTTGTGTAAAGGCGTACTGGAACCACGCTGAATGGTGAAATTCCTCAGTAAGTCACAGTTCTTACACAAATGGAAGTTCATATATAGTTAAAAAAATAAAGTCAAACTTTAACCTTCTTGCTAAAAAAATTGCTAAGCGAATTTATAGACAGAAAAAGTGTGAATATTGGAAAGCTGAAGTTTTAAGAGCATAACCACTCGATACTACGAAGCAGCTTTTCTCTGACTTATTAAATGTTCAAGTTTTGTGATATACTTTACAAAAATGTTGTCAAACATGCAGACTGTGAATTTGTTCATAAGGGACCCACTCTACGCGAAACTAACAATGACTAATAACAAAAATGTAATCAAATTTTTTTCTGGCTGAGATTATAGTACTCTCCAAATATTACGAAACATCCCGTAATGTAACGTTAGGTGTTCCTGGAAATTTTTTTTTAAACTCCTTTATTATTCTTATTAGTAGAATTAACATTATTGCTTATGAGATAAGCATAAACTTGTGTGGATCTGCTGAACCAGGGTCCAGTTACATTGAGATATAATATTTATACGGTTAGTTCATGTGGTTTGATTCGTTTGAGCCGCCTTACTTCGTTTGTATTGTCCAGTAGTTGTACGGCCTCAAAGTAGGCATAGGTAGGAGGTCTCTTACCCCTCGGGATAACGTCATCTATCAATTATATTTTTAGATCATTGTGTATTTCCCTGTTAGTCACAAATCGGTAAGCGTTGGTGAACACCCGCAAAAATTGGTTTTGACTATGTTGTATAATGTCTCTATTGGATTTATGAGAACAACCCCATAGCTGAGCACCATACATCCATATTGGTTTGTCTGGTAGACTAGTATTTTGCCACATTGGACTATGTATTAATCGTATCTATTCATATTTTTGTCTCACGTGATGTTCCCAGCCTGCGGAACTTGCACCCATTGGAGAATATGTGTAGACTGTTATTTTTGTGTCGGGGCATAAATTTCACAAGGGTTCATTTGAGCTCATTAAGCATGATTTTCCAGTCAATTGTCTATTTAGTAACATTGTTCATTGCTCGTTGAAGATTTTCCACTGCAATTGGTTATGATTCGTCTACTGACATAATTACAGTATCGTCAGCAAACGTGCCGATGAAAGTTTTATTCGTTGTAAATATATCCGCAGTATAGAGAAGTTATAGGATGGGTTCCAATACGCTTTCCTGTGAAACTTCCACTAGCGTTGGATAAAAGTCAGAACATGTTTCCTCATGGATGACTCTGAATTAACGATCAAAAAGGTATGATTCAAGCAGCGGGCAATAGTTTTGTGATAGCATTTTGCTCATCTTGAATGTCAGTCCCTTGTACCAAACCCTATCAAAGGTCTGGGATACATTCAGAAATACGGCGGGGCAATATTTATTTTTTTAACGCTTGCTCAATTACCGAAGTTATTCGATGGGCCTGATACATTGTGGATTAATTATTTCTAAATCCAAATTTAAAATCAGGAACATTTACCTTTGGCTTTAGACGTTTTAGTAGTAGTTTTTCAAACAGCTTTGAAATTGGTCTATATGATGTTACTTCTTCATCTGGTTTCAATTTCATAAAGGCAATGATATTTAAACAATTGTTTTAAATTTTAATTTATCTTTATTTTAAATTTTCAAATAAAGTGTATATAACTTAGATTTTCATGCGATTACATGACGTATTTGTCATAAAACGGTTAATTTGTCATAAAACGGTTAATTCAATTGATTTGTACTATTTAATCAATTTTTTAAAATTTACTTTGTATTCATTTTAAACTTTTTATTATATTGCTGTGTTAGGATGGAATTGCACTAAGGCGCTGTTATACTTTAATAGTATTATTATATTATTATTATATTTATTATATTATATTAGATTTTCGCAAATATGGAGATGAAAAAATTAAATTGTAACTTACAGGCGGAAACTGATGCTATTAATTACAATATATATGACTAAAATGAATAATTTCACGAACATTTTTGTGTTAAGGGAATCTTTGCAGATTACAGATAAAGGGTAGTGCACCGGAGTTGTGGATAAGAGATTATAGAATGCAGAGCAGCTTATTATAATTGTGATTGTCCAGTGCTAACAGTTGTTAAATATTAGCTACTGAGAAACCGGACCCATTATATCATTACTAACCTACTTCTTCTTTCCCAACACCACAAAAATACTAACTATCAATCGCTTGGTGTCAGTATCCGGGTCGAGTCTATCATAACTAACATTCCCTCCACACCTTCGGTTTTGTTATATGTAACACGGGTGAATAGTGGTTCCTGGCATTCTGGGAGCTCCTGGTTCGTCCTTGGCCGTACAATCTTATCAACCAATTTTCTAAAGTCTTCTTAATTATATTAGTTATTCTATGCACTTGATCAATAGTACAGTGTTCACTGCGAAAACCAAACTGGTGATTTGGAATTAGGTTATTTTTTTCAATTATTAGTTTGAATCTTTTTAATAGTAACTTTTTAAAGAGTTTAGACATTATCGGCCGCAACAATATAGGTATTCGGTTTTTGACAATTCACTCTATTAAGGGAAATTTCAAATACAGTATTCTACCAACTAACAACAACAACAACAGGACTGTCATAAACTTATTTTAATTCACTTCTTGCAAATCTCATTCAACAATGAGGTTGAAATATATTTTCAAGATGATTAGCAAATCTTTCAGCTTTTTCTTTGTTTTTCCTTGCCAAATCCTTGTTCCATCCATTTTCCTGATAGGGTGAATCGGATCAGAGCAAATAATCCCTATTTCTGCCATTCGTCAACTTAAGTAGAAATTAACTGACTCACTTTTGATTTCTGAACTTCTCTTGTTAATTGCTGAGTATAACTGTTTAGTCTTTTTTTGTCTTGCGGAGCTTTAGTTTGGTGCCAGTTTTTTCTGGATTTATTTCTAAGGACATTTCTAATTTTTATTGGATAGCTACTTTCTTTTAGCTTTAATTTCTGGTTTACTTTCCCATCCTGATTGTTAAATATCCGTAATAAAGTTTTCTACTTTTATGTCCATAGTTTTTAAAGGAACTTTCAAAAGTATTCTTTACTCAAAGTGTTATTTCCATTGGGTTATTTCCTTTTTGGATGGAATACTTGCTTAGAGCTAGGACTATTGTAGAATTATCTGGGCTCATATCTTAGCTTTCTTCGTCTTTTATAAAATTATTTGAAATATTTTTCGTTATAAAAGTCGATCATGTCAGGAATTTTAGGGTTAGTTGGCCAGAATGTTGGTTTTCCTGTTGAAATGGATTCACATCCATTTTTTTAATGGCAATCAGTATTTTTTTTCCTTTAGTTGTAGTTAATCTAGCACCCTAGTGAGTATTCTTCACATTTAATAGCATGTCTTGGTGGACAGTACAATCCTGCCATAACTATATAGGAAAGTTGTTGGTTTTTATATAAACCACTTTGGCCAGAATTTCTTCTTTTTCATACATTGCTTCTTCAAAATGTGGAATTATGGTGGCTATACTTCCTCCTTTGGTTGAATTATCTGGATGAATAGTGTTATATACGCGAAAGCCTTTAAATGTTATATAAAATTGCTTAGTAAAATGTCCTAAATATAAGACACACATCTATATTCTCAATGTCGAGGACTGCTTATAGGTCTTGCTGATGCCAGAGCAAACCATTAGTATTCCTTGACATGATTTTCATTGTACTGTTAATTTCTGTGAAGATTTGGGTTAATGCTCTAGCTTCCAATTTTTGTAGCCTCTCATCAAATTTTGTTAATTTCATGAGAATATTTTGTAATGTTTGACTGATGTCTACATCTATCAGACATATAGACGACATCTACCGCAAAATTTTGGTTTGATTCCCTTGCCTTATCATATGTTGCCGAGGTCCAATAGGTTTAAGTACCGTCACAGGTTCTTTATTTAAACGGACATATTCTTGTCCGTTTCAATGAAAGTTTTTTTGATTAATTGACATATTTGATTGATTACCTGTAATTGTGGTTCCAAAGGGTGATTTTAGTTGTGAAAGTGTCGTTCTTGGGTCATGCATTAACGACAAATTGGCTTGGTATTTCCGTTGTCCTGCTGTCGGTGTAGTGCGATATTTTATTAAAATATTATCGAATACCCGTTGTATTTCTGCTGTCGAATAATGTCCGTTTTCAGGCAAGTATTTCTGCAAACTTGTTTTAATACTCTGGACAGCTCGTTCCGCAATACCATTACATTGAGGTATGTATGGTGGACTTTTTAATGGACCAATTCCTATACTTCTACAAAATTTTATAAATTGAATAGAACTGAACGGTGGACCATTATCGATTACTAGCTCCTGTGGTCATCCATAAATTCCAAACAACTGGCGAAACCTTTGGATCACATCATTTGCTGTTAAGCTCATTAAATAAACGTCAATCTATTTCGATTAATGAAAAAAATCAGCATGCAACCTACGCCAAGTTAAATTTTGTTTTGGTTCCATTTTTGAATTCGTCCACATTCATGTTTTGCCCGCGTCGACAAATATCACACCCCTTCACTATTCATTCCACGTTCGCATCGAGTCTAGGCCACCAACACATAGATATACTTAACATTTTCATACGTGAAATACTCGGATGTCCATTATGGAGTAACTTCAAAATGTGTTATTGCATTTTAAGGGGGATTACGACTCTGTTCCCCCTAATAATGCATCCACTTTCTACTGAAAGTTGATTACGTTGAATTCAAAAAGGTTTTAGCTCATCATCTACGCTATGTGGCTATATATTTCATATATTTGTAAACACTTTTGCCAAATTCACATCTACTTTTGTTTCTCGAGCAACAACTTCATATGACATGGGAATAACGTCATCATCAGGAAGAGACGTCAGTGGTTGATAATCCGTAATGATATAAAAAGCTCGTCCAAACAGAAATTTGTAAAATTTCTTCACGGCAAATATTATTGCGACCGCCTCTTTTTCCAATTGAGAATAATTTTCTGCTCCCTTTAATGTCGCGTTTAATGTCGCTTTTTAAACCCATTTATAAAGTGCGTTAAAACAGCACCAATGCCGAATGCACTTGCATCACACGATAAGTAAATCTCCCTAGTTGGGTCATAATGACACATCTGATAACAAAGAATGTTATCATTAGACAGCATTTCCTTACATTTTTGAAATGCTTGTTGACATGCTTTGGTTCCAAGTAAACTTGACTTCTTTTTGAGTTAGCCGGTATAATGGCAAAAGTTCCAATGCCGTCATAGTAACAAATTTTCTATAGAAATTTGCTAATCCAAAAAAATGACTTTGGTTCTGTTACGTTTTTGAGGACTGGAGCTTTATCGATTGCAGCTACCTTCTCTGGACTTGGTAAAATTCCATGTTTTTATATGATGTGCCCTAGGTTTTGCACTTTACTTTGAAAGAACAGGTATTTACTCAAATAAACTCGGATATTATAATCTGGCAACTTAGCTAATACATTGTGCACCAGTGTTTTACATTCATTTATATCCTCCCCACGATCAAAATATCATCCAAATAACATATGGTTTTTGGTATGCCATTCAATATCTGATCCATCACACTCTGAAAAATGGTCGATGCACTTGATAGTCCGTAGGTTAAATGAGTGAATCTAAATAGCGTTAATCGTAAACAAAGAACTAGATTTTTCTGCGACTCTTAGTTGTTGGTAACATTCCGCTAAATCCAGTACCTTAAATACTTTACAGTTTGCCAAACTGGCGAAGAAATCCTCTATAACAGGCAAAGGGTATTGTTCAAATTCAACCCACTTATTGACACTGACTTTAAAATCGACGCATATTCGTAATCCTTTACCCTTTTTAGGCACGACTACAATAGAACTGGCCCACTGACTATGCCCATTGACTGAAAAAATAATACCGGTATCCACCATTTTATGAAGTTCTTCTTCCACTTTTGCTTGAATCTCAATTATCATAAAATACAAGATGATCCCAATTTAAGAATCCTTAAAACCAATCTCATCGAAGAGTGGATTGCCCAATGTTTCCATTTGTGTACCGCCTTGGGATATTTCTTCCTTCTGTCTTACTCATTGCATATGAAATTTATAGTGTAATGCACTCGCCTCTAGTATTTAGCTGATGTTTAAAAATGTTGCCTGGCTATTACATCGTGTAGGTATACTAGACACATTTAGTGGTATTTACGTAGTTGCAAAGTTGGAATACCAACGAAACTTACAGCTATTGACGGTCAACTTCTACTCTATTAAAGTGCACCCCATTACTCAAAGATGAGAACACCTGGGATTGAAATGAAACATATTTTGTGTCTATATAAATAGACACAAAATATGTTAATCAGGTAAATAAATTTCACCTAAAATACAACAAGTTTACAAGACTTGGCAGTTTGACACATTGCATTGCTTAAATCATTCCCTAATGTTAATCATTCAATTCTCATATTATTCGGATACATATATAGGAGCCATGTCATACTATTCGATAATAAATCTTAATTTTACAAGTCTTTCTCTTCCTAATTTTCTCCGCTGTAAAAAATCACAAAACCAGGAAAAATAAAATTATAGCGAGAGAAAAATGGTAAAGTCCTAAAACTGAAACAAATGAAAAAAATTAAGGATAGACACATAATATAAATTGAATATCCGAATCGAATAATTGAATTACAATACAAATTACACCCGGAAAATGTATCAATACCCTTCAATGTATGTTTCTTGTACACACCTTCGGACAGAAACCAATAAATTGTATAACACTCGGTTTATCATCTATATACTAGAGAACGACCCTCCTCTATCCTACATTATGGTGTATATATACGGGTAAGTAACCACATTTATAATCAAAATTCTAAAAAAAAAAACTCACCATTTTTGGAACTTGTTGGGTATATGGTAAGTGTGTGTGTAATCGATCTGCATATAAATAAAATATTTCTAATTTTCTTAACATTTCAATTTCTCATCTTATGGTATACGAAACACAATTCGATCGGTGTCATGTTATCTATATAAATTCCACACACATGGATGGACGAACAACGGATCCGCGATTCACCGTACACATAAAACATGTATATATATATGTAATGTAAATAAAACATAAAAGAATCAATCAATATGCGAGACTACATACATTCGATGTTGAATAATCTAACAAACCATATCTAATTGATTAAAATGATTCACAAATAAAACTTATAATAAATAAGAAATAAGAAGAAATGTATATAAAAAAAAAACTATTGAGTTGCTGTTTTAATTCTTGACTCGATACACACACACACATACTCGCATACATACATCAAAACTACAGTAAACTAATGTTGAGTTAAAGGGTAGAAACATGTATCTCTCTTTACACATATTTTTTGCTGTTGTGTATGCTACATCTGATTAAACCTACTTAATGGTTTTACATTGGATATGCTTGAGATATGCTAAAGAATCTGCACTATTAAATTTCTTAGAGATATATTATGAAAAAAGAATATACAATATTTGTGTCTTGTGAACGATTATGTTAATTTTATTGTGGTAGACGACGTGCTTTTCAATAAAATTGAATTCCTTCAAATTTCCATTTTTGTAAAAACAAAAAATATCTCAAAATATTAAAAGGAAGACAAACATTAAATCTTGTACTTTGTGGAACCTATGTTACATGTTAAATTCTAACGTGCAATAGTCATGAATTATTAACTTGTGGAACTTATTTTAAAACTATTTGTTTTTTTTTACAAGAAACGAGTTTAATAAACCAATTCCGTTTTTCATTTGTTTCAATGAGATTAAATCCAGGAAATAAACTGTGGAATCTATGTTTAAAATGTTTATACTAATCTAATTATAATTAAAAACATAATGTAGAACAAATATTCATGAATAATAATTTACAAAACAGCTTTACCTATTTCTAATTAAGGATTAAGCAGTTATTTGTTAGGTTGTGGAACTTATAAACCAGTAAAAATTATGTGGATTTTATGTTCGTCACAAAACATGTATTATAAAACTTTATTTATCAGATTGTAGTACTGATAAACGTAATTGCATGTATTTATAGGACACCAATATTAAACACCGATTCGTACTGTGGAACATATGTTTAGTTTTGATGTTGAAATGTTTGAATGTTTTTTAAAGGTCTGTAACATAGTGCATTAAAATATTAAAATATTCAATGAAAGCGATTTAATCACAAAGCTATCACTATGTAGAACATATTGCTGAATGATGATAAACATTAATATTAAAAAAGTATGCATTTGGAAAACAGCTTAACTCGTGTTTCTAATTATAACTAATTTTTTTTACACATAATTTGTTAGATCGAGGAACTTGTTTTATTACCCAAATTTTAAAACGATAAAAATATATTAACATAATGTGGAACGTATTGAAACGTAATTGTGGTAAAATAATTTCATTAAAGTAAAGGAGTGCAGCTTAATCTAAAAAATATAGAATAAAGTTAAAAAGCTAATGCTATCAAAATCGTGGCAAAACACCTTTAGCGAGTTTCATAAGGTCTGGATTAAAAATGAATATACAATATTTGTGTCTTGTGAACGATTATGTTAATTTTATTGTGGTAGACGACGTGCTTCTCAATAAAATTAAACTCCTTCAAATTTTTGTGAAAACAAAAAATATCTCAAAGTATTAAAAGGAAGACAAACATTAAATCTTGTACTTTGTGGAACCTATGTTAAAAGTTAAACTCCAACGTACAATCTATAAATTCTAAGTACGTTTCTAAATAGACTATGATCTCTCTACCTAAAGTTATAATAAAATTATTAATTTGTGGAACTTATTTTAAAACTATTGGTTTTTTTTACTAGAAAAGGGTTTAATAAAACAATTCCGTTTTTCATTTGTTTCAATGAGATTAAATCCGAAAATAAACTGTGGAACCTATGTTTAAAATGTATATCCTAATCTAATTATAAATGAAAACATAATGTAGAACATATTTTCATGAATAATAATTTACAAAACAGCTTTACCTATTTCTAATTAAGGATTAAGCAGTTATTTGTTAGGTTGTGGAACTTATGCAACTGGTAAGATTTATGTGGATTTTATGTTCGTCACAAAACATGTATTATAAAACATTTTATCAGATTGTAGTACTGATAAACGTAATTGCATGTATTTATAGGACACCTATATTAAACACCGATTCGTACTGTGGAACGTATGTTTAGTTTTGATGTTGAAATGTTTGAATGTTTTTTAAAGGTCTGTAACATAGTGCATTAAAATATTAAAATATTCAATGAAAGCGATTTAATCACAAAGCTATCACTATGTAGAACATATTGCTGAATGATGGTAAACATTAATATTAAAAAAGTATGCATTTGGAAAACAGCTTAACTCGTGTTTCTAATTATAACTAATTTTTTTTACACATAATTTGTTAGATCGAGGAACTTGTTTTATTACCCAAATTTTAAAACGGTAAAAATATATTAACATAATGTGGAACGTATTGAAACGTAATTGTGGTAAAATAATTTCATCAAAGTAAAGGAGTGCAGCTTAATCTAAAAAATATAGAATAAAGTTAAAAAGCTAATGCTGTCAAAATCGTGGCAAAACACCTTTAGCGAGTTTCATAAGGTCTGGATTAAAAAAGAATATACAATATTTGTGTCTCGTGAACGATTATGTTAATTTTATTGTGGTAGACGACGTGCTTCTCAATAAAATTAAACTCCTACAAATTTTCATTTTTGTGAAAACAAAAAATATCTCAAAGTATTAAAAGGAAAACAAACATTAAATCTTGTACTTTGTGGAACCTATGTTAAAAGTTAAACTCCAACGTACAATCTATAAATTCTAAGTACATTTCTAAATAGACTATGATCTATCTACCTAAAGTTATAATAAAATTATTAATTTGTGGAACTTATTTCAAAACTATTGGTTTTTTTACAAGAAACGGGTTTAATAAAAAAATCCGTTTTTCATTTATTTCAATGAGATTAAATCCGGAAAATAAACTGTGGAACCTATGTTTAAAATGTATATCATAATCTTATTATAAATGAAAACATAATGTAAAACATATTTTCATGAATAATAATTTACAAAACAGCTTTATCTATTTCTAATTAAAGATTAAGCAGTTATTTGTTAGGTTATGGAACTTATGCAACTGGTAAGATTTATGTGGTTTCTATGTTTGTCACTAAACATGTATTATAAAACATTATTTATCAGATTGTAGTACTGATAAACGTAATTGCATGTATTTATAGGACACCTATATTAAACACCGATTCGTACTGTGGAACGTATGTTTAGTTTTGATGTTGAAATGTTTGAATGGTTTTTAAAGGTCTGTAACGATAATTTTTCGATATGCAGACATATTTTACAATAGTGCACCAATAATTAAAATATTCAATGACAAAACAAAATTGAAAAAATGTGTAGAACATATTTGCTGAATGATGGTAAACATTATTAATATTAAAAAAGTATGCATTTGGAAAACAGTTTAACTCGTATTTCTAATTAGAATTAAAACATAATTTGTTAGACCGTGGAACTTGTTTTATTACCCAAATTTTAAAACTGTAAAAATATATTAACATAATGTGGAACGTATTGAAACGTAATTGTGGTAAAACAGGTTTATTGTTCGTGTTAGGATATAAGCGAAATTAAAGACATATATAATGATGTGGAACGTAACCTAAAATATTCATTGCCGATAATGGATGTAGATGTTAATAACATAGATTTAATTTTTGAATTTTTGAAACAGTTATGTGATAAATTAATTTCATTTGTTTATTTATTTATTCATTTATTTATGTATATATATATATATATATATATATATATATATATATATATATATATATATATATATATATATATATATATATTTAAATATGGAATATATATAAATATAGAATCTTGGAATATGCAAGATTGAGAGATGGCATTTGTGAGGGTTCAAGGAACCTAAAGTCCCCACCAACCAATGCTTCAGGTATCAATTTAACTCTTTAAATTTTATATATATTTTTTTTAACCATGACGTACCCACGTCACAGCTTTCATTTGCCAGTTTACCTTCATCGTGTTTTTTTTGTTCTTCTAAAAACCCTACTTTTTCTTCTTCAAACAACCGCTAATTTAATATTAATTATATCACATCGGCAGCAGGGGTCGACTTAAGGAGACTTAAATTTTAAATTTAACCTATTAAAATTTGACGATATTTTGTAATTAAAACTGGACTTGTGGGTGGTTTCGCAGTACAATCTATGCATAATAGATAGGCTTAAAATACTAGTTAAATATCGCTGAAGAGT
This sequence comes from Tipula confusa, assembly GCA_963556175.1. Lineage (NCBI taxonomy): Eukaryota > Metazoa > Arthropoda > Insecta > Diptera > Tipulidae > Tipula > Tipula confusa. Next base: position 177,385,234 of record OY744476.1, read on the forward strand.
CGACTATAATAACTTCCATAGGAAGAAATACTTTCAATATGATCTTTTATTTGATTTACCTTTTCTTCAGTCAGTTTATGCAAAGGGGCATGGTGACCTCGTTGAACTTTCGAGATAATTACTGTAGATGCTTCCTTATTTTTGGTATATATATAGTTGGTAAAACTTTTTCGTTTTCACAAAACGTTTTAGAAAAACATTTTTGACATATACTTGTTCCAGAAATGACTTCGAATTCTTGGAGCTGCGGGCCTTTTAAGCTTAAGTTCAGTTTTTTTGGATGCATTTCAATTAAACCAGATAAGTATGCTTGCCGTAGTTTGTATTCTCGAAAGACCCCAATACTGCTCAAATATGTTTTTTTCGGTCATCATGTGATATTTTAGTTGCTCTTTTATAGGGCTCTAGTAATTTTATTTCTCTTTTGATATGAGTTGACCTTTAAGCGTTATGTATTCTTTTCCCAAATTTCTTTTTTGCTTCCTCAACTTTTGGTTGAGTTGTTCAATGTGAACTTCATTTGTTGAACTTGAAACTATGTCTTCATTTGTTCCTAGACCCATTCCTCCGTTATCTAATAAATTTCTTTCAATTTGGAGTCCACATTTTTCTATGTTAACATAATTTTCATAACCCCCAGAATCAATTTCAGAAATTGTTGGTATATAATTTGGATCCGCGTCACTGTCATCAAAGCCTTCGGAATCTAGTTCAACTGCTGGACTTCCATTGTTTTTTTGAATGATTATTTATGCAGTAGTAAATTTGATTTTTAACATACCCAAATCGATTTCATCAACCAAACTGCATTGGATTTCATTTCTGACTACTGGTTGAAATATATCTCCTTCTTTATGAAGAACATTTTCTCTTAAACTGCTTTACCCTAAATATTTTCGACGACAGAGACCGTTCGCAAGTATTGCCTTCCACCTTTCGTCGCCTGTCATATCTTTGATTTTCTGACTTTCTGCTAATATGTGTACAGATTTGCACTTCAGCACATAGATATCATCGCTATCAGTCGCTTTATAGAATTTAAATGCCTTATCCGCAACTTATGTAGGTTGGCCGGTTGAAAATTAAACACACATTAGGCCCATTGTAATTTTAAATGTGATGCTAATTTTTGAACAACTTTTCGTAAAAGTGTTGAATTGTTTAAATAGTCCTCGTTTTGACAATATATGGCTGTTGCACAAATATGTACTTGCATTGAAAATTTGGCTAAAGCTAATAAATTTTCCGGGTGGGTTGGTGGCCTTGATTCAACCTACTCTATCATCGAGTTGAGTACGACAACAAACTGACCGAAAAGCATTCGTAATGTTTCTATAATCTGAGGTACACTATTTAAGAAATAAAGTTTGCAACCATTTAATACTTTCATCAATTGACTAATGCAGCGGTTTTCTCTTATTTCTTGCAGATGGTTTACTTTGCATATGGTGACTTCGCTTCTGCTGTGACATTTCTTTATTATGCTAAAAATCTTATTTTGATTTATTAAGATCTCATCGTATTCCAAATAAACCTGCTTATTACCCTTGATTGTTGATCTTATCTGGAAATAGTGGATCTTTTCCTTGCTAGTCTTCGGCATTAAAAGGATGTACAGGATTGTAAAGTTATTTGTTGGCACGCTCGTTTCTGCATACTCTGTAGCTTCTATCGCGTTTGTATTTGCTGTAGTTTTTGTGTAAATGTTATGTTGATTTTATATTGTTCATTATTATTTTCAATTTTTCACAAATACTCCCACCCCAGTAGAATCAGTAATGATTTATCGATGACAGGTAACGTGAGGGAGTTCTAAACACCCGACCTGAACGAGATAAAGTACGTTTTCGTGGAATTGTGGTCTGGTTCTTGCCTGTCTATGTTGATATTAGGATTTTGAAGGTAACTGTCTTGGCACTTTTGAGTTTCAAGAGAGGTGAATTCGAAATATCTGTCAAAAGTGGTACTTTGGCAGATGATTGAGGTCTAATGTTTGGGTCATTACAGTTTTTTTCAAGGTAACACGGTTTAAGTCTATCCATAGAAATTTTGAGTCTTTTCCGTTTATTTCAATGTCAAAAGTCAAAAGTCGTAAGTTGTAAAACCAAATAAGAGCCAGTATAAGGTGGTTGTAATGATCTACGTAGTGCGTATCTTCTAAGAAATACGTGAGTACAGGAATTTAGGTCTTTACTAATAAAAATTTTGCTAGAATCATGACTGGATGCCGGAACAGGTCGAATTTCAGAAAAATGATCTTTTAAAATTTTGACAAAATCAGATTGCGAAACTTTAGTACTGTTTGATTCGAAAAATTGTACAGAAACTCTTAACCAAGTGCCAAAAACGAGTACAGCTGGGGTAGTTTGCAGTTCTTCATAAAAGTTGTCCGTAGTCCAAGCATGATCTTGAAAGGGGAAATGGTACGCCTCGAAACTTTCGACTTTTGACATGCTAACCAATTTTGAGCCATAGTTTTCGAATTTTTTTTAATAGATAGCAAGATGACATTTTTTTTCATTAAATTAGTAGATGCCCTTATACCCAGGAGGGATAAGTTATGAAATGCTTCAAAAATGTTTTCCGAAATTTAATTGGAATAAAAGGTGTTGGTATAGCAGTCGAAGTGTCGCAATAATTTGTTTTTTTAGAATCAAAATTGATCGGGAGTTGCTTAAGAGCTAAAAGCTCTCGTAGTTTTGCACTATTGGCTTGTTCATCTTCTTTTTGTCCATAATCTATGGTTTCAGGGATAGAAATTAGATTAATGCGCGATCAGGTATCTGCAACAATATTGTTAATTCCTGAAATGTGTTGGATGTCGGTAGTGAATTGATCGATAAAATCCAAATGGTGAAATTGGCGAGGAGATACTTTTTCCGGATTCTGATAAATGCGTAAATAAGTGGCTTGTGAACCGTGAATAGAGTGACCTCTCGACCTTCTAAAAGATATTTGAAGTGTTTAATGCCAGAATAAGTTGCAAGCAACTCTCTGTCATAAGCACTATATCTTTGCTGCGTATCATTTAGACGAACTGAAAAAAATCTAAGTGGCTCCGTAGTATAATGTTGCGCCACTGCCCCAATCGCCGTATCCGATGCATCGACTATTATTGCTAACCGACAGTCATTTTAGTTTTTGGGATATCAGATGGTTTAATTGGAATTTGGTGATAAGCTTGAATTAAATCCAATGAAAAAAAAATAGTGCATCCATCAAGTTGATGTGAAAAATCTTGAAGTTATGAAATTGGATATCGATCAGGAATAGTGACTCGATTTCACTCGATTTCCCTTGGTAATCTCCACATGGTCTCCATTCACCATTTTACTTCAGTACCAAATGTAAAGAACTGGACCAGAAGCTCTTACTTGGTCTGCAAATCTCTTGTGCCATCATTTTCTCGAACTCCACTCTCGTTATCAGTAGTTTGTCGGGTGCTAAACGTCAAGTTTTGCAGGTAATTGGTGGTCCAGTGGCTTCAAGTCGATGTGAAATGTCGTGTTTAATGTACTAAAGGACCAGCAAACCAAAGGACCCCTTTAGTTCGCTGGACGACTTTCGGAAATTTTGAAAATAAATTTTGAATTTCAACTGGTGAACGGGAGGGATCCTGGCTGGTTGATAAAGCACCGGTTCTATACAGAGAGTATAATGGATCGTTACGCCTTTGCCTCTGAATGTCAACAAGTAACCCAGATCTTTTTAGTAAATCCGCTCCGATGATAGGCATCGACACATCAGCAACTATATATATTCCCAAATAAATGATCGCCTTAGGCCGATATCTAAATTAAGAAATCAGTGCCGAAAGCTTTAACAGGCGCATCATTTACCGCGAAGAGATTAAAAGTCGAAATAGTTGAATCAAACGAATTTTGGGGGGATAATGGAAATGTCAGCACCAATATCAATTAAAAATTTAGTATGCGAATTTATTTCGTAGATTAATAGGCGGCTGGAAGAGTGACCATCAATGACTGCCATCTCCTGTTGATGGTTATTTAGTTTAAATTTTTGGGCGCGGCTATAAAATTTTCAAAGCATTCCCTAGAAACTTTATCACTCGAATTTTGACGAGCAGGACTTTTCAAATTTTTACGCGAATTATTTCGAGATGGGTTTCTTTCGTTGGCTCGAGAAGAGCTTCTGGATTTATTTCGGAAATTTGAATGATTTTCAACTAATGTCGATACTTGCATTATTAATTTTGAACAAAAATTTTTAAATATTTTTTCCAAATCAATTGTAGATAAATCTTGAGATGTGTTTTCCGTGTTAGCAGGATTTGAACAAGTAACAACTGAAACCTTACCGTGTATCATGGTCTAAAAAACATCAGCTCGCTCCGCCAACACGGACAACGAAACATCATTTTCGAAAGGTGTCAGCATCATTCGAACCTGGGTTGAGAGTCGTTCCAACCAAAGCTATTTAATTGCATTTTCGTTGAAATCACCTCCCGCATTTAATCGAAATGCTGCTAACATTTGAGATGGCTTTTTGTCACCCAGCGATAAACCGTGCATCAAATTATGCAATCTAGCCTTTTCGGACTGACCCAGATTCTTAGTAAATTTCGTTTTAAAAATGTGTATGGGTTGGATCCTTTATCTCGTAGTTTTAGGTCCACGAATTGGTTGTGAAGTCTAGCGTCTAATGCGCTAACATCATGACTATACATTGTTGCCTCTCTTATTATAATCAAAACCGCAAACTGTTGCTCAATTATCACAAACCACACAGTTGGGTTATGATTAAACAGTGGCTGTGGTGGTTTGAAAGCTACATGAGCAACAGCCTGCGGCAACGGAACTTGAGAAATAGTACCCACTGCTGGGTACATGTTGAGGACATTTCCGGATTCTCCAACGAACCTTTCTATTAAAGATCTCAGGAAAGCCTCAACTCTCTACTTCATCATACCCCATATATTTTCTTGAGTGAACGTATTCAGACCAGCCCCTACGTTTTGTCCATCATCAACCGAGGAGGACGTATTTGGGGTGGGTGTATTGAATGACATCATAATTTTTGAAATTTCAAACTAATAATTTTTTAAAAATAGAATTTGGATGTTGGTTGAACTAAACGAAGTACTTACAGTTTCCAAAATTTGATATGTTTTCTTTTTTCGGATTTCTTCGCTTTCTTGGGTTCACTCCTACTTCCTACGTTTTAATTTTGACTCTTCTTCTAAATTGGGTTCCCTGCTTCCTCTAACTCTTTAAATTTGCGGCTTCTTTTATAGTTAAAATTATTCCAGGTATTATATTAATATAACGATTTCGTCAGATTTTTGTTTACGTCGGGGTCACCAATTTGGGGATTTATTTGTGTTGTTCCTATTTTATTTACAGTATTTATATAATCTTAAAAATTACAAATTATATTTAGGTTCCATTTTAATATTCACAATTTTTTAAATTTTTATATTTTTATCCGTTTCAGATATTTTTTTGATTTACGTGTTAGATTTTAACAAAATTCTAATTCTAAAAAAAAAAATTTTCATTTTTATACCAAAGGCTTAAACAATTTAATTTTGTTGAAGTACTTTTAGTATTCACCCAGTTTGCCGAATTACAGTTCTTAACCGAAAATACAAAAAATAATAACCGAAAATATCAAAACAATTAAAATATCACCACTGTAGGCCTTACTTGCTTCATCCAAATGTTGGTCTCCATTTCGATGTTATTAACCCAAGAGACATAATGTGTCGAGTTTCCGTCAAAAACCAGTCGAAACTTGTTGCGTCGGATTACTCGTGTTGTTCCCTATGATCGTTGATAGTTGCAGATGGCTTACTCGTGGCACAACATCCAAATCACTGTCACTGTATATATATATATATATATATATATATATATATATAATTAAGTTGCAATCATTATAACGAGACTATTATGAAAATTGGAGTATAAAATACGCAACCATACATCTCCTTGACCTATTGATATAATATCGGTATTCACGATGTACACCACCATATTATCGGCCACACCCCAATTCATACAATACGAAAATCTCAATTAATAAAATATCAAATAATCAAGATTTTAATCAACCTTAAATATCATTAAGATTTGAAATTATAATTAAAATGTAAATAAAATTTTATTTCGTTACTTTATAAACACACAAAGACGTAACTATAATGACTTACTTTGATGTAAAGCGCGCGATATACAATCACAATACTACCTTGTGTCAAATTTAACCAAAAAAAAAATTTTAATCCTAAACAACAATTAAAACCTCACAGCACGTTAAACTCCACAACTCGTAATAATCGTGTATATATATGGATTAAAAGTTCACAAAAAAAAAATCGTAATTTTTTTCTTGCCTTAATCTGCGTTAACAATAAGACGGTTTCAATAATACAACAACAACTTACCACAAAAAAAAATCTCTTAAAATTAACCATACGAAATGTTGTAATTAATCAAAATTATTTTGTCATTCATCTTATTGTACCAAACAATCGAGTAAAAAAAAATTTAAAAATCGAAAATGTCTCTGATTTTGTTTGTATCTCTCGACCCGGAATGTATATGATGCGAGCGAACGAACAGCTAATCTATTATGACATTCAGAATATTATGTGTATCCCCGCGTAAATTAAGCAGTAGTGTTCATAATTTTAACAATAAAAGACCAAATCGAACTTATAACAACTTACTGTATTGAAATCTGTTCAGCACCATCCCCACTTCCCCATATACATTTTTAATACTTTGTTAATGTTGAACTTCATTCACCGCGCTTGCCTGCAAACAATGTAGTGATTGACGATCATCACGAATAATACGATCGCATTTATAAATAAAAAAAAAAAAAACTTTTTATTTGGTTGGCTGGTTGTTTGCGTCGTTCGCGCAGTTACCGATCTCATTATTTATACATCACACAAAATCATTTTAAGATTTCAGTAACTTTGCTTAAAAAAAAAAAATAAAAATTTGGTATTTACTGTCGGATTGTCAATAGAAAAGATTTTTTTTTTTTTTTTTAAGAAATTAAATCTTTTTTTGATTCATTTAGCTACCAACCAACGATCAAACCAACCAACCATGATTTCTTAATGGATTTTCGATTGATTTATATACAACATTACATACATATAAATAAGACAAATGAAGTGGAAGATCTTAATAGCGATGTGATGTTGATATGGTGGAATAAATTCGAAATCGATTGAAATCCAATCAAATATCAAAGCGAAAAATACAATATTGGATATGTTTTTTTTTTTTTTTATATCGTCAGATGCTTAAAGCTTATGTTGATTCGAAAGATGTTATTTAAGCTTCTGTTCCCATATTAGTTGTTTTAACTGTATAATTAACCGTAACGCCATTCAAGCAGATCTTGTTTACTTTACAAGGTGAACTAGCCTAAACTTATGTGTAAACTTATTATAGTATTCCAAAAATTGTTCAAAATTTTGGCGTGAAATCGAAAATTTTCGAATGTCAAAAATTACAATATTAAAGTTAAATATTAGGTGGTATACCAACTAGTGTAAAAAGTGTAAAATTAATGCCACAATATTGAATTTACCCAAATTCTTAAACTACAAGATGTCCATAGTCGACTAAAAATATAATCCATTGTACGCTATAGTATTGCTGTGATCTACATATTAACTTTATTTCAGGGTGCCCTCCGTTATATTTTCCACGGAATTATTGATCTTGTATATAAAATTTAAGAATTGGATGGAACTTTTGTAAATCTCGGTGCAATTTGAATTCAAGCCCTTGATGCTAAACACTGACAAAAGCTTGTGCAACATTTAAGATAATAATAATTTAAAATGTAGGAAGTGGTGAAATCGGCCTATACGATTTTAAATCGTTGGCTAATTTGCCTAGTTTGAAAACATAATTACTTTTGTAAGCCTCCAGTGACGTGGGACATATTTTAACTAATTTTTAGGTGAAATTTGGCTGTCTTAAGGGCAGCCTCCCATAAGCCACCAAAATTAGGAGAACTAGAAATAATGGAAAACTAGAGATACATTTACTTAAGATATACAGTACTTTTGTACCTCATTTTGAAAATGTTAAGTGAGAAATAAGGGTTAGATTGTCTTCTATTCTATTCGTGCGTCTATAAAATTTGTAGCATGATCTGAATACAAATGGTAACAAATTCCACAACGTGCAATACATTTTTTGAGACATGCTATATAAATGTATTCGACGACAGATCATGCACTGCTTCCAAATGCGACACTTTAACGGCAAAACATATAAAAACTTTTCAACATTTTTACCATACTAAATGGAATGTCTAAAGCATTTAAAACAGTTATTCAAAATTAAATAAATTGTCATATTGGATACTCATATAATAAAGGGTACCGGTCAAAACTGGATATTTTACAACTGGATTTGACGAAACAGGATAATTCAAAACTGGATATTTTAAAACGAGATAAGGTACAAAACGAGATATGGTACAAAACTGGATATTTCCAAACTGGATATTTCGACATGTGATTGAAACTTAAAATTATTTTTTAGGAATGTTCTGGAATATGGCCAATTAGGGAGAAACTCGGTGAGTTTTTAACCGATTATGATGAAATTCTATATGTAAAATGGGAATAGGATTTTAAAATGATTTTTTGGGAAAGTTCTGGAATATGGCCAGTAAAGAAGGGACTAGACAAGTTCTTAACCGATTATGATGAAATTCGATATGTAGGATGAAAATGTGATTTTAAAATGATATTTTCAAGTCAATGATTATTTTAATAAGATGAGAAAAGCAGCAATTAAAAAAAACATTAAGTGAAGGAAAATTCTATTTCTCTCCTTAGAAATATTCAAGTATTGAACCATACTGGCCTTATTCCAGAACTTTTCCAAAAAATCATTTTAAAATCCCATTTTCATCCTACAAATCGAATTTCATCATAATCCATTAAAAACTCGCCTAGTTCCTTCCTAACTGGCCATATTCCAGAACTTTCCCAAAACATCATTTTTAAATCCTATTTTCATCTTACATATAGAATTTCATCATAATCGGTTAAGAACTCGCCGAGTTCCTTCCTAATTGGCCATATTCCATAACTTTCTCAAAAAAAACATTTTAAGTTTAAATCACATGTCGAAATATCCTGTTTTGAAATATCCAGTTTTGTACCATATCTCTTTTTGTATCTTATCTCATTTTAAAATATCCAGTTTTGAAATATCCAGTTTTGTACCATATCTCGTTTTGTACCTTATCTCGTTTTAAAATATCCAGTTTTGTACCATATCTCGTTTTGTACCTTATCTCGATTTGAAATACCCAGTTTTGAAATATCCAGTTTTGTACCTTATCTCGTTTTGTCAAATCCTATTTTGAAATATCCAGTTTTAAAATGTCCAGTTCTGAGCGGTTCCCATAATAAATTACTCTATCTCTTAAAGTGCGGTTTTCGGGAAAGACACGGTACTGATACGGACTCTGCATTTTTAATGACTAATAGCCATTTTATAGCTGATTTACATTCAACGAATTTTGAAGAAAAAATTGATCTTGAAATTAATTTTGTAAAATTGAACTAAAAACAAAAATTGCAATAACATATGGTTTGGATTTGTGTGGGTGACCAAAATATACTATATTAAACTAGTTTTATGGCAACCTACCTCATTATCGCAAAAAAATATCGCAACAAATATATGTATGTCCTTTTGTCGCAATACAATAATAATCACAAACAAAAACAATGTAGCATCCATCAGTATTTCGCTTACACAAAAGTTTTTGATGAAATATTTATCATATGTTTTCCGCATGCTACTATGGACGTAAACAACCAAATCCCAACACGGAAATATCGCAAACTAATATTTCGCAACAAAATATCATTGTTTTCTTTATAAATTTTACTTTATATCAGTAAAATGTCCTAAATTCCCGCCAATTTAGAGGTGTGACTAAGCGTTAGCCGATATTTCGTCTTTCTTATCATTTACAGAAATCCGTCACATTGCGCGGTTAAAAACTGCGCGTTTTATGGAAAATGGACATAATGAATGTACAATTATTTCTCTCTTACAAAATTCCTTGTTTTTTTAAGGAATTCGCCAAAAAAAGCCAACCGCGCTTTACGAGGGATTACTGTATATTTCTTAAAAATAGCAAAAAAAATGGGATGATTATGCGAAATTACAACAAAAATTTAGTTTTTACTTTTTTCACAAGGAATAGATACGAAAAAAAAAATCAAAATCCAGCTAGGAAATAAATTAACAAACTAAAATATTGCATATTTCATCAAAAACGCGCATTTTATATGCAATATTTTTAGTAGCAAATTGAAAACGTTACTTATTCGGCGATATTTGTAGTTTGCAATATTTTTGTTTGCGATATTATGTTTTGCTTCTTTACTTACAGCGATTTTATTAACAATTGGTGAAAGAGCATTTTGCCTGCTATAATTTACGTGCGAAATTACGGTTTCGAAATTTTATCTGCGAAAATACGATAGGGAGTCAATTTTATATATGTATTGTAATCTTTTTATATTTTTTGCTACAAAAAGATAAAATTTTTCCCCTGTAGAAATCAATATATAATCTTCAAATACATTCAACGAATTTTGTCATCTTGAAAAAAAACGAGACACTACATTGACAAATAATGCAAGCGAAACCGAGAAAAAATTTCTTCTTGTAAAAATAATAAGACAACCCGAGATCCAAACCCACAAAACTGTTATAAAGAGATGAACTTGATTTTTACATGACGTTTTCGTTTGTTTTGTAATTTTATCTGGGGCCGAAGCTTTTCCAACTCTTTCGCAATTAATTTTTAACGTCTTACTTTACGCTGTCAGCAGCCAAATCGAGGACGTTCGAATACAGGATCACTTTTAAATCCATTAAATCCATTAATTCCGTTTTAGTCACCCACACAAATCAAAACGTTGTGTTTTGCAGTGCTATAAATTTGGTTGTAACTATTGATAGTGATTTATTTAATAATTTAACAACTTAAGTTATTAAATTAGTATAGTTGATATGTCGTAACGTTTTAAAGTAAATATACCGAGATTACAACTGGTGGGGTCAAAGTATATTGATTTGAACGCGACAGTGCAAATAAAAGGTTTACTCTGATATTTTGTGTGTTGATATTTTGTTCCTCGCTCGGATGTTAATCACACTGTAATCACACTGGACTTTCGCTTATAACTGGATGCGCCATTTGCCAAGGTTCTTCTTGAGTGGCTGAGTGAGCAGCCTGGGCACGTTTTCTGCATAGGTGCAGTACCAATAAGTGTCCATACGATGATGTGTGACACAGCATAATGATGGATATGATAAGGAGTTAAAGTTCTGGATTCTTTAATTTGTAATGGTTGATGTCGTTTTGCAATTGAGTGGTGTCTGGAGTAGTGAAAATAAAGCTGCGGTGTTGCGCGCATGAGACGTTGATTCCAAGTTGTAGGATGAGATCGCTGTTATGAAGAGTGCATCCAGTAGAACACCGTAGTATCCGAGAGTTTCCTTCGGCAAGATTTTGGAGTTGCAAGTTCGATCACTATGATAACATTAGAGTTAGTTATTCAGGTTTTGACCGTCATCAGCCGGTAGGATTTCTGTAGTTCAAGCTGTCCATGTCCTGGAATAACAGTCGCTTTTGGCACGTACTTTAGGGTATTGGTAAGCTCGTTTGCTAGTTGCACTGGAGATAAAACCGAAGGGTGAATAATGTGATGCTGAGCCACGAGTAGTATGTCGACTACGGTCTTTTCTGGGTGTACTCAAGGTGTTTGATGGAAAGTCCTACTTGTAGCGAAAGAAGTAGCACACCTAACGCCTTACCTTGATAGGTTCGATACTCGTTTAACTGCGTCAGATCCGTTTTGAACTGCCGTTGGGCTTCCATTAACTGCTGTAAATGTTGGGTTGTTATGTTTTTACTATACTTGAATAATTTCAGGGTGTTATCGAGGATTGAGGTTTAATTCTGCAACAGCCATAAAGTATGTTCCTCATTTAACTGTATTTGCTCAAATTGGCTTTTGTCTTGTTTGGCTTCTCGTTGTGATAATATTCCGAACATTTCCCCTAAGATGTAACTTATCGAGTCATCGACTCCTCGTTTTAGCCGCCGATGGTTAAAGTTCTTCTGCCTTAGGAATTCATTGTCTTGTTTGATATTCGTAAACTACCAGTGTAGTTCTTGTAGTATGAGATCGCATTTTATGAGTGCAACATTCCTGCAGGCCTGCTCGAGTAAAGCAAGTCCTCTTTCAACGTTCTGTATCTCTCAGTGGTTTTCATGGTTATTACGTGAGTCAGTCCATCGTTTCCTTAGTAAATAGCTTTAATCTGGTCTGACTTCCATCTTGTTGGTGTTTGTAATTCATCTAAAAGTAGAACAATATCCCCATAGGTTTGAGGTTTGAGGTCTCTCGATGCCATTTTGAACGATGTTGTAACCGGTGTAAATAATCTGACATCCATTTTTGTCAAAACTGTACTCGAATGTTTTGCACCAGTTTCCATCGTGACATGAGTGATGTTTTTAGCCCAAAAGGTTCCTTATCTGGCGGAGCGGTTACTGCATCTCCGGTTTAAAGTATCCCGGGGTCAATACCGCAAATGATTCGGGACTCTGTTAGTGAACAAAGGTCAACTCAGGTCTAGAGTTGAGGCAGGCTTCAATCTGGGAGAGTAGGGTTGTCATCTCCTCGAAGGTTAGTTTGGTCTCGCCTACATATTTTTTAGATTAACTTTTATGGATTTTACACCTGCTTCCCATTATTCGCCAAAGTATGGAGCAGATTGTGGCTTTGTTAGCCCCTACAAAAAAGGTGCCGTTATCACTGTATGAACGACATTTCCTCATCAGAAGGTGAATCTACTTAGGTAAAAAAAGTCGACCTAATTTGGTTGAGTCGAAGCACAAGGTGATTTTGCTTAAGTTTGCCTCTAGTATCTTAATGACTTTCTGGATAGTCGGCTTAAGAGTAAGGCACCACATTATTCGAACCTTGGAATTGGACCCATTGTCAGTTTTATTTTTGATTTCACTGTCAGGAGCCAAACCGCCACTTTTCCTTGAATGATGGTTTTGCTATACACTAATGCGGCGTATGCATGCTTGTAGGCGTCGCAGAACCCAAAAAGCTTGAATGTCGATTTTGGAATATAGGATATATCGCGGAATTTGCAACAGTTGAGTGGCTCGGAGTTCTGTTTTGAATCGATTTCATCTGTAAGAAAACTCGGATGGTAAACTATCATCTCAGCCTAAGTTCAAGCTCCATAAACTCTGGTACATGATTTTGCAGCTAACTGTAAGTGGTGTTAGCCACCCTAATGGGTCAAAGATCCTTGACATTTTGGACAGGGATTGCCGCTTAGTTAGTTGATTTATGTTTGGCGGCAGTTACGTAAAACAAAAAATGATCTCCATCTGGATTATATTGAATCCCCAGTGTTTTCACGGACTCTTCAGTTATTAAATTCAGATGAGATCCAGATTGGAATCCGGAATTCCTTCTAGGATATCTGGATGATTACTGGCCTATTTCCTCAGCTTCATTCCGCCTTTGTTCAGTAGATGGATTAGTTGTGTCTGAAGACGTTGAAATTCTTCTACTGTGTCGGCACCGGATAGTACATCATTTACGTGAAGTCATTTTTTAGGATGTGGCTGGCTTCCGGATGAATGGTTCTTTCGTTATTTGATAAAAGATGGAGAGTTTGGATGGCGAGGTAGGGTGCAGCCGATGTCCCATAGGTCATTGTGGTTAGTTGCTATTCTTGTATAGAGGCCGGTTTTTATGCTCTCTCTACAGGATGGTTTTTTGGATATCTGCTGAAAAAACTACTCGATGTTTTCTCCACCGTAACAGGATGATCAATAAATTAGCTTGTAGTGAAGGACCTACGTACATGGTATCGTTTAGACTCGTACCTATCAAGGTTTTGATATGTAGATGTGCGAATTCCGTAGCTTTAGTCCTAAGCGTTGAACCGCATCTTCCGTAATTAAGGAAATATATGACCGCTGGTCTATCAATGCTCTCAAGGTGATAGGTTTTCCGGTGGCTATTTTCACTCTTACTACTGCTGCTGGTAATAGCACGGACCCTTGCTGAATACTTTGATTGGATGTAGCCTGAGTTGGCACAACTGAGTTGGCTCGTTGACGATTTACCAAAAGAATTCTAGCCGCATCTTGGCGTGTGGAAGCTGCATTGTTGCAATGCAAAAATGTGTGGTGGGAATCGTTGCACACCACGCATGGTTTTGATCTACAATCATCTTTATAGTGTTTTGATAGACACCGTACGCATAGATCGAAGGCACTTATTACCATGTGTAATGTTGTCATCTTTCTGAACTGCTGGCATTGTTCTAAATGGTGACGTTCCCTACAATTCTTTAAAACACAATATAAGATGATTGTTCCGACATGAACACGTCTCAATCGGGGCATGTTTGAGGAAATGATCGGTTTTCTTGGCGCAGTGGTTTTTGTGCTCGCCATTGCTTCTAACGATTAGAACCTTCGCTCTATGAAGGTGAAATATACTGTAATTTTCGGGGCCTCTTTTGGATTGGCTAATGTAGTTTCGTAGAGTCTAGCGGATTTTGGATCCATGAAATGGTCCATAAAATGTTGGTAGTTCAACTTTGGGCAGCGTTATTTTTGTTATTACGACTGAAGTTGTTGATTCGGTCTGGTTTTTTCCTAGTTTCACCACCATGGAGTCCACCTTATCGTTAAGCGTTTCATAGTAATCTTTGGAGAAGAAATCTGATTTTTGTTCATTTTCTTACGTTTCCATAGGGATAACGAATAACTATGTAGATTGAATCGATTTCCTCCATTTTTGATTTCGTTTTAATTTGATTTACGCGCTCTGGTTCGTGTATGTGTCCAAATAGTACTGAATTGAAGCTAGTTTTTGATATTTTGCCGCGTCAGAATATCTGGCCTCTTAAACAATATTTTAATGTTGATATATTCCCTAACTTGGGGCTGGCCGTAACTTGGCTGAGAGTATTGGTAGCTTTTTGCTCCCTCATCTGTTTCTCACCTAATCTAATAATGGTTGCAACTTTGATAATGCTGAAGATTGTTTGCCTGATGTACTTATGGTTAGTGTGTTAGGGGGCCCGTCTTGTAATCGGAGCCATATATATTCTATTAGCTGTGTGTATAATCCAACCACTTTCTTCCTCTTTTGGATATATGCGTGGTTATGTTGGTGCTATATGGTCATGATCTTTTCATCATTTTCGATGTAATTTTTATACAAGCTTTGCCATTCTAATCATATAAGGTGAAAAAAAAGTTACAAAAAGTATCAATAAAGTAGCAAAAAAACACTATGGTACTTTTCTAAGGATGACATGCTCGTATAAAAATAAAAAATAATTTAAGAAGCCGGCAGGTGCTTTCTTCCGACAACAGGGGCCATGATGAAAAATGGTAGGGTCAGGAAAATTTAAAGATGTAGTTGGACTGAAATCTAAGAATTTATAAAAAATATGCCCACCCTATTTTCAGGAGTTTGAAATGATAAAATCAATAATAAAATGCCATTCTGTCGCCAGTTTGGTTTAACGATCATTTCTAAAAAATGTAAATAGAGGGATGTTGTAAGATTTTCCCGGTTTTAAAAAGGTTTCTTTTAAAAGTATTTTAGCTACGAGCGTTTCAAAAAGATACCTTTAGATTACTACTTTATTCATTCATTCTTAATGGTAATTGCTACTTTACTTTTACCTGTTTTAATCCTGATCTGTACAATGGATAATCTTGAACTGTACTGGTAGGCCTCACTATTGGAGTTCTAAACGACCGATATATACGGTCCATTTAAGCTATGATTAGTTTATTACAGAAAGAATTACTAATTCATCATCTCACCATAAATTAATTTCCTGTGTAACATCATTTTTCATCGTATCCACTGACAACAACAAAACTTAAGAATAAGCATAAAATCTTAAAGAAACGCGCGAGACAACATAATAAATTCTTTGTAACATGTCATCTTCATCGTTGTCGATGGTTTTAACTTTTTAAATTGTATTTTGTCTTTTCGATTATCTTGAAAGATTTGTTACTTTTTTTTTTGGTCATCATTTTCTTATGTGATTATTTTTTGTAAATTTTTTTTTATTTTTTTTTGTTAATAAATAAAACTATCCAGCGGTGAAAAAATTGAGCTATAATAATTTAAATATAACAATTCCATAATTCATAAACATATAAGATTTTAATTTTAAGGATGTAATATAATGAAGAAGAAACTTTTAAGAAAAAAAAATACACTTCACCCACTCATGTATAGATTCGTTATTTTGATCTCAATCGATGGTTGTTTTAAAGTTTTTTTTTTTTTTAATTCTCACAGATTTCTTTTTTTTTTATTTTGGTTAAAAAAAATTATAAGAAAATATAAATTGCATTTTTTGGTATCTGTCTTGTGTCCGGCAATTTTTTATCTTTTTTTTTTTTATAATACTTTATTTATATTATATGCGATTATGTTCCACAAGGCATGGTGAAATACTATAGTCATCATAACGCGGGCATACAGACCAAATTTGTAGATATTGGAAAATTATTATTTCGTTTTCTTCAATGGAAATTAATATTATTATTATTCTGGAATGACTCAATTTTTTTTTTTTTGCAGTTCTTGTTATTATTGTTTCGTATATTTTTGCAGTCTTCTGATTAACTTTGATTATTTTGTTTATATTGTTATTATTGTTATATTATTATGTGATCAAAAGGAGATTGAATTTTTATTATGTTGCGCTTCGTCTTAATGTTTAAGTATACAAGGCAATGAAGAAAATCAGGAAATCGTATATGGTATATGTGATCGCGCGGTATTATTACATTATATGAGGTTTGCTGGTCGATTGTGTGGTTACATCTTTCTGAAAAATAAAAAATTAAATTCTACGAAAGTAAAATTATCAATCTTCCTAGATTGGGGTGATTATTGTTTTTATTTTTACATGTGCATATATACATATAAGCACTGCCAATGAGGTGTTTTGATGTGTAGGAAGCGATCGTTAATCTAAAAAAATTTACATAAAGATTAATCATACTATAAGTATATCAAAGAGTTTTAATAAGCAGTGAAATTATGAATGGATTTTATTATACATATACCAAATGGCTGAACTTTATTGCTTTATTGAATAAAAGCTTAAAAAATAAAACATATGTTTAAATAATTTTGTAATTTGATTTCTATTTTTGGGGGAAATTCAGGCATTTCCAAATTGTGTAGAGTAATTCTAATTAATTTAAAGTCATTTTTGACCTTTACACTTTATATATATATATATATATATATATATATATATATATATATATATATATATATATATATATATATATATATATATATACATATATATATATATATATATATATATAAAGAGAGGGAGAGAGAGAGGAGAGAGAGAGAGAGATCTTACTCAACATTTAAAACGCAGGCACCTAGGCGCATATGAAAAAATAAGAAAAGAAAATTAATTTAAAAAAACAAGAATTGGAAGAAGTCAGAAATCCTTATTTGAAGTGATAGTAATAGTGGGAGGAAAACAGTAACAATAACAATAAATGTCACAGAAATGATTGATTTTTGTGTGGACCTAGTTAAATTGATTGGATTATCATTTAATACCTTGGAATGAAGCGTGTTACAAAATATTTTTAGTCCAATTTGCAAAAGCTTAGGGATAACCATAAATCGTCAAAATATTTGCCAGCATATTATAAACATCAGAGAAAACTCTGCGCACTGATCAATGGATGATCAGCTGGCAATAAATTATCTTTTAGTAAAAGTGTCCGTGTTTAAGACAATAACGGAGAAAGCGCTAGCTGTGGTAATAAAATTAAGAACTCCTACCATGCTGGCATTTATAAAAGCAAACGGATATAAAAAACCTGTTCGAAATGTTGTTACTAGCTGAAACTCCACGTATAACATGGTAGTCAGGCTACTTGAACTACGCCAATTTTGTAATAAAATGGAAACCGTGTGCGCTGATGCCACTGTCTGTGATCGAGATTGGAGTAAAATGGAAAAAATGATTGCAACTTTAAAGATTCCGTACGAGGCAACAATTAGTCTACAATTAGATCAATTAACAATGAGTGAGGCTTATGCTATTTGGTTTAGGTGCAAATTACAGTTATCTGCTTTAGAAAGTACATTTTCAAAATTGTTTAAATCTGAAATGAAGGCTGGAGATAAATCCATTTTGTCTAAGTGTGAGATAACTATAGCTGCTATGTATATTGATTAGCAAAAAATCATTTAGCTCAACTAGACAACAACTTATGTAATCAATCCAACAGCAATTACAATAACAATACCGTTAATTAATCACCCTCTGCTCATATTACTGATGGAATGCAAACTATGGATGATGATTAATTATATAATTATATGAAATCCAAAGAACAATCATCGGTTATATCCAATTCAAATCAAAATAACAATTTTGAAATTTTAATAATTTCGAAATTTTATCAGCATCTACATTTGTATTTGATTTTTAGGACAACAAGGACAAAAAAATTTCTTAGATTTCAAAACTTATACTAACCGTAGCTGCATCTCTAGTATCGGTTAAAAGAATATTTTCTATGCTAAAACGGATACTGACTGATAAAAGAAATAATATAGAAGTAGATCTACTAGAAGATACTCAAAATAATAGAACGAAATCCTTTATAAGAAAACGAATGTTAGTTTTATTATATTAAGGCGAAAGTACGTATGCGGATATAAAATATAAAAAATATCCGAATAGTAACCAATCAAATCAACACATTTAAACCATGTGATTAGCGTCACCAATCAAATCACACGATTGCGGATATAATGATGCGTAGCAAAATAAAAACAAAGTAAAAACGGAGATAAAAATATTTGAAATTTTTTTTTAAATGGATTACGGAGATTTTTATCCGCATACGAGTAATTTAATTGGTGACGCGTTGGAGTATTTGTATTTGTATGTATATGTATGTATGGATTAGAGTATTTTTATTTGTATGTATGTACCGTAAATGAGTAAATATATTATTGAAGTGAATCGAAATTTTGATTTTGAATTGTAAGTTAAAGTGATCCAAAACTTTATTCGTTGCCGCTATAGAATTACTCGTTCAGTTAACCAATTTTAATTTTTGTGCGGTTTGCAATGATGTTCGGGCTGAAGTTCAGCTGAAGTTTTCTTCAAATAGCACCACACAGTCGATGATCGAGGCAGTCGATGATTGAGATGATTGATGTTAGCGTTTATTTCATAGACGGCGGTCGATCTAGGAATAATTAGTATTATTTTCAGGGAAATCGCCAGACAGTAAAATCATTGCGCCTTTAAAATATTTTGAGTTACTGTGCAGAACTTTCATATTTTGATTGAGTGCTTTCAATGCGCATTTGTACGTCATTGTGCATTAAGCACAGATGATGAGTTTGGCCATTAAAACTATTGTAACTATTTCGCAACTGTGCAAAATTGTGCAATTGTGTATTCTATCCCAGAATAAGCAACTGATACAGCAATTTCGAAATAATGTGCCTGTTTAACTTGGAGGTGCAGAAACCATTTCTTCAGGGATTGTCATGTCCCAATGAGTATCATTTTGGGACAAGCAAATTGAGCTGTCGACATGGAGCAAGAAATGTTGGGCACACTTCCACCATTGATAGTTTGAAATGATTCAAATGATGTCGACACACAAATATTCACCAGCAACAACCGCATGTAGAAGCATTCGTCAATCAGCAAACGGATTGCGGATCAACATTCGATGCGTTGAAATAAACTCGTTAACCACTCTCCGCAGATGCATCATCAAATGTACAATGGTGTGATGGCGTCTATGAATGGGGAATGAGAATAAAAGCCAAATTACCATATTGCTGCCTTTCGTGACATATTTGCAGATGTTTTTGATAGACTGCACTGATTTGCAATGCTCCACGTTTCAATGCGCCTTGAATGTTTTGGAAAGTGGCGAATACGAAACAATCCAACTGTTGTCGACCATGAAATCATTTCCTTTCACTTTCGTTGTGATAGTTCTACCGTTATTATCGGGTGATCGATGCCGATACAGTGGATAACCATCGTTGCCAGTAATAGTCTCCGCCGCCAAACTTTGTCGATAACAGTTGGAACACATGCCTTCGATATCCACGGTGATTGGGATGAAGCCACACGGACCGTGAATCATGTTCGTAATTAAACCATCATGCAGGCCTGGGTTGGTTTCGGGATTAGCAACCTCGGCGCATATAATGTCATCTAATTGGTTTCGTCGAGTTCTTTGAACTTACCATATAAGTATTAGTGAATACGTTAAGCCAAACTCTGGTTCAAACTCTAAGCAACACGACAAAATATACTTTATCCAAAGCGGAACTGTAGAGTGAATTTTTCTAAATTTTGTTTGAAATGTGTCCAACAGTTTAAATTCGTATAAGGATTGATTTATATGCTGGTATAAAAAAATTTCAAGAGGCAAAATGGAAAATTACTTATTGGTCGAAAAACAGATATTGAGGATAGCGCAATGACGCCTTAGGTATTGGAATAACAAAAGCTTTTTCAAAGACTTTGGGAAACTATACACGTGCCTATTGCGTAATTGAAGATTGCGTAAGTACCAAAAAATCTCTTTTGTATATTTTGTATTATTATGGTTTTAGTTTAAGCTCAGAACTTCAAAATTTATGTCATTGGAATCTCCGCTGATGTGTTGTTGTATGGTTTTAACAGTGGAATTTGCAAGAAATTCCACTGTTAAAACCATACAACAACCTCTATGTTTGGACTACAATTCTCCTGTCCACGTATATCTATACCCACAAATGATTGACACAGAATGACACACAAAGGATCGTGGAACTTTTAACCATCATCATTTGTTCCGTTTTGCTATTGCTGTACGGCTCGAATGATTTCTTATATTTTTTATTTGATAAGAGTAAGTCGGTTGTACAGCGTTTGTTGCATCTTATCGTCTTCGTTTAAAAGTTCATGGATTTTGTTTAATTCGTTAAGCTTTTGTTGAGCTGTGTCCGTTAATATTCTATTGATTTTATATTGTTGTTTACTTGATTCTGGCTTTCTGATCCTAATCTGTGGCGTCAGGTGAGCCTGTGACCCATTTCCACGCACATCCGATCCAATTTATTGCTTTTCTAGTTTTTGATTTTTTACTTTTAAGGTCTGAGATCCATTGTGAGATCGGTTTTGTCTGGTAAACCAATTGAGCTCAAATTTTGCTTTCTTGATGAACGTTTTTGAACGTTGGTGTTAATCGTTTAATCAGTTCTTCGCTGTTGTCCAAATTTATGATGTAGATTAGTTTAAAACTTCCGTTAATAATTGGCTCATTTTCTTGTTTTCCAGGGTATTGTACTCGTAGATGATCGCGGATGATGTTTGACCCCACAGTCATGAACCAAAAATAGAGAAATTATTGAGTTATATATTTGTTATGAGCTTTTTGATATGAGTACGTTTTTGGTTTTCTCCTGATTGTCACTGGGTTTCTCTTTGATGACTAATTATGTTGGATGAGGTCTGCTGTTATATTGACTAACTCCTTTGCTGCTAGATCCTGGTACTCATTTTGGCGGCACCCGACGATTTCTACAATAGTAGAATGAACCCTTTCAACAATCGCGTTAGTCACACTTCTTTGAGGACTTCACAAATTTTGTGAATTTGTCCACAAATGAGACAAACTTCTCATCATTGCTTTCCAATAAATTCCAATAATATTGCTTTCAATTTAAACTGGTTAAATTTCTCAGTTAAATAAACTGCAATGGATATTTCCTGGATTTTCGCGCGGCTAAGACGTATGTCGTATTTATTGATGTTACAGGTATTTCAGCTTTGTGTATGCTTTTTTGTTAGGCTACCCTTTCGGGGGAAACAGAATATTTGTTTTTATTTTCTACATAGTGTGCCTGTTTGTGTTCCTCTCTTGTAATCGCAATTTATTTTGTCTCATTGGATATGTCCGTCACCACCATTTGTGTTATTCGTATCTTGTACTCTGAGAAATTTGCTTCAAAAACTTTCTTGAGGGTTTGAATATATTTTTCAGGTATTTTTATCCCATCGATCGTGGTTAGGTTTAATTTTTATCACAGAATTCTCTTTAAGATTTACTTACTAAGTTCAGGCAGGCTAATGTGATATATCTGAGGTATGATGGATGCGGTTCTTCTTCAGCATAAGTCTCTTTGGTTTTTTTTTGTATATAAATCTATTTCTAAATGCGTTGATTGGTCCTTCACAGTACCGAATTTGCTCCATATAAATAGTTCCTCAGATTATGAGGGCTCAAAGTAAAGCCAGCATTTCACTAACGGAAAAATTGTAGCCAAATTTTCCAATTTTGAGAAAATTTTCTCAAAGCTCAATTTATGTTCTTCTTCTGTTTTTCACCTAAAGATTATGATGTCACCTATGTATACATAGCATATATTGCCGTAACATATTTTGCCGGTTAATTCTTTTAGGACGTCCCCGATTCCTTTTAAAATGACTGGGGCATTTTTGAAGTCAAAAAAATGTCGTAGAAACCATAATATAAATACACATAGTACTACCATGGTATGTTAGCCCATTGACGTGTTAGATGTCGCTACTGGTATCGTTTTAAAATAATCAAAATATTTTTAAATGCATAATCGCCTAAATGTTATATATTTAACCTAAAAGTTGACGATATTTAAATTTTGCAATTCTATATATTTTTTTGTTTGAGAGGCACCCAATTTCTTGTCCACATTCTAGATAGGTGAGTTATATGAGCAC
Source organism: Tipula confusa (assembly GCA_963556175.1). Lineage (NCBI taxonomy): Eukaryota > Metazoa > Arthropoda > Insecta > Diptera > Tipulidae > Tipula > Tipula confusa. The sequence goes on from OY744476.1 coordinate 177,408,114, forward strand.
TAAGAGGGTCTAACGATTCCATCTGTTAAGAGCTGGTCTTTTTTTGTTTCTATACCTGTTGTCTCTTACTGTATGTTTTAGGGATATGTATGAACTTGGTATATATTGGTCTATCCGTAGTGGTTTTAATTTCTAGGTTGTGTACGAATAGGAATAGGTTCACTTATATAATAGGTTTATCATATTGTTGACTTGAAGTAATGGTTTTTATCGAAATGGAATTCTAGAATGAAGATAAAATTAATAATTCAATAGTATTGTTGATGCCAATACTTTTAAAGAATTGACCGCTAGTTTTCTTACTGATTCCACTGTTACTTCCAGCTGATCTTATTTTGAATTTAACCATAGTTGGGGTGGCGTTATTGGCTAATTCTGGTTTTACAATGTTCTTATTAGATTTAGTTTTTAACATATATTCTATGTATCGTACGCTAAAGGGCTTTCGTCATAAAATGTACCTCACAATCATCTTCAGTATACTGATTGTCATTGGCTCGTAACGGTGAGAAAAATCTTGAATTTTGACGGGTCGATATCTATTGGCGTTGGAGGGTTAGTAATGTTTGTTATCGGTGGTGGTAAGTTATTTTGATTTTGGTTGATACATGGTTTTCGGTGATTTTGGTGTTGTATATAGTAGGCCATGTTTCTCCGCTGAATTGCACCTTCCTTTATTCAGGGAATTGGTGAGTTGTTATATGGTAATTGGTTTATTCAAACTGATACAACCTTATTGATATTTTTTTTTAAACAAGATGCGTACGCTTCTATAGTGGCGTGATAGACCAATATCCGTTCAGTCTCTGAAAAATATTTTCTTATTGCTGAAATATTTCACTGTAAATCGGTCTATCCCGCACGATATTTTAGTCACGAAGTACACTTTCTATATTATGTATACCCATGAGATATACTGCAGGATTGTCATCAAATATCACTCAGATAGCCTGCTTATATCTTTTAGGTCTTGTTCATTTCTTGGTGCTACCAATGTTGTTGTTGTTACTGGAATTTCAAAGATTTCTAGTTTTTTGAGGTGTCTTTCGATTCGTTTTGTTAACTAAATTTTCATCCCATTTAATTGCTGCAGTGCGATTTAAATTTCAGCTAACAACACAACGTGGTTTATGGGACACAAACAGATTGGTCAAACCAACGCAACGTGGTTGATTCGACAAATTTGCGTGTGTCCCATAAATCATTTTGTGTTGACTCTACATTAATGGTGGTAATATCTTATATTTTCCTATAGGTACCTTTTCCGAGGTTTTCAGTTATATATAGCGTTACATATTTTTGGTAAAACCATAGAAAAAGAACATAAGAATGATAAATTTCGTATGTTAAACGGCATTCGAAACAATATAAAATATATAGTGTATACTGGTTGTTGCATGCCCATACAAAGAAAAACAACAACATATTTTTAATTATATATCTATCCTTGTTGCACATTATTTGGCATTAATGATTTTTTTTTTCAGTTTGGTTTTTCCTTTCTCATTATTACTGTATAGGTAGACGAATACGGGTGTAATTAACAAAATGGCTATAGAAAAATGTGTAAGCTATTTTTTGTTGGTTATGAACTATGGAATGCAACTATGATTCTATTTTTTTTTTTTTTTTTTTTTTTGTAATATAAATATAAAAACAAGTTTTACACACTTCCTTTCGGCCAAATTTGTGATGTTTATTTTTGTTTTTTTTTTTTATTTTCTAATTCGTACGTGCCCATTTTTCTTTCTATTTCAAACCAAATATTTTGTATAATTCATATAATTCGCTAGCACTTCATAAATACAAAGATATAATAACTGTATTTCTTCACGAAATGTGATCCAAATCAGATCCCGAATTACATAGAAAGCAAAGACGCAAATTGAACCAAAATCGTTTTTAGATCACAAATGGTGAAATAAAAATTGTTCTGCTATTAAAATGTAGGTGCACAATAATTTTGTATTTAGTGGTTAGTAGCAGTGTAATAATCAAAAACCGAACTCATTCAAAACCAAAATAAAACAAATAATTTACATTTTTTTATTTAAATTTATCTAGTCCGTTTGTTAAAACTTCAAATGACGTCGACGAAAATTTGACAGATAAATTCATAACAAAATGGATGTTTTTTGACAAAAAGAGAATTTAATTTTGAGTAGTACCATATCAATTTTTAATGTTATTTTGAATTGTTTCTTTAAGAAGCGGTAACACCAACCTCAAGGATTTATTTTGTAAATTTTTGTGTCGTTTCATGAGGCATGATCTGATCTTGAATAGATCAAACGTCAAAAAATACGGCTAATATAAAGAGTTGTTTAGACATATTATTTACAATATTTTCTTTTCGTTTTATGACCAATTAAAGTCGTAACTTTTTCTTGTTAAAAAAAAAATAAATCATAATACCTCCGCATTCGTCTACCTCTACAATAGTAATGAATGACAAAGGAAAAACAAAACTGAAAATAAAAAATCTCCAATGCAAAATAATGTACAAGAAGGATAGATACATAATTAAAAATATGTTGTTGTTTCGCTTTGCACGCACACTATACACTATATATTTTTTATTGTTTCGAACACCGTTTTAACATACGAAATTTATCATTCTTATGTTCTTTGTCTATGCAAAAAAATTTAAAAATATTTCGGTGTAGACTTTTTAAAACACGTCCACTCCATTAACAATTAAAACAAAGCCAAAGTAAATATAAAGCTTAAAAAATGAGGTGTGATTTATGTATCCACATGAGGTCTCGCCCGACTATAGTAAAAAACCAAAAATTATATTATGATTAGATGAGGATCATTTTACCTTCCCTTCTTATCAGCGTTCTATTTTCACATTCATATATATATGTTAGATACATATTTTATTTGAAATTAAGCCGAAATTCGATTTTAATAATTTATTTTTGTTATTTTGGGAATACAATCCAATCACCATCATCATCGTCTTTGTATATACGGTATCCTCGTGTATATAACTATCCCTGTGTTGTTTTCGACTGCCATTATCATCCACGAAATAAATGAAAAATATTGATGAAGAAAAAATCAAATATCATATCCGAAGGATACATAAAATATATTTCGAGAGATGTACCGTTAAGTCTCTCAAGACAAAACCGACATTATATATAAATAGAAAAGTCATTAATCAAATTGTGTTGTGTGTTGAAATCAAATACACAAATAAAATAGTTTCGATCTTTCGAATCCCAGATTTGGATATTTAATTTTAATTTAGTTTTGTCTAAGAAGGACATACACATATCACTATCATTATTATTATTCGTCTTCTTCTTATTAATATTATTGCGTTTATGATGACGTAAGCGACTTTTATATAATAGTATTATTGTTCGTCCGATTTAATTAATAACATGACGTTGCGGATAGTCAAGTGCCTATATATATATATTCTCTACAATATACACTCCAATATTATATTTACAGTTATTATTTATATAAGGATTTCGTTTTCTAATTAATCCACTGTCATTAAAATTAATCACATCAAAATCTTGTTAAACATTTTTTGGTTGTTGTTCTTAAATAATTTACTGGGCGAGTCCTTTTAAGATTATGTAGAACGATTAATAATTTCGAATTGTTCAAAATTAAAATTTTACCAGACCACAAAATTGTACGCAATTTTGATTAAATGATTAAGATTATAAAACGGGGGGCTGGTCGCTATTGTTTAACCGACGATTAAAATAATGGGAAATTAAATAGGCCTGTAATTTAGTGGTATAAATTGTACCTATTACCTTTTTCTGTTTAATGCAGATGCATTTGTCGGTCGTATGATATATCTTCTGTGCCTTAAAATGTTACGATTGTTGGACTGATAAATCTTTTCAGTAATGGACGTTTGATATACAAAATTCCACTTCCTAAAAAATTATCAAAAGTGACAAGGCATTAGAAACTCGTCACGTTATCACCACTAATAAAATCCATTGGTGTGAAATTATACTATATGCTGATGACGTATAGCAAGTATGAGTGATTCAAAAGACCTTGAAATAATAATAAATAATAATAAATAAATAACGTAGCATTTAGGCAATTTTGACTTTTGTCCAAATAGGGAAATGCTAAATAAGCAAGAATATCAAGTGTTTCTTATTTGGGCTCTTAAAGAATTTTAAAACCGAAATCGCCAATTGCCTTCTATTATATAGTAATAAACTACCGAACGTTCTCATTTAGCCAACTGATTGATTAATTTAGAATGTACGGCCAAGCATAAAGCAGGATACCCCGGAAAGTGCCGGGCTCACCGTACACCCATTTTAACATCAACTTGGCTAAGGCACATAAGTTAAATTATTGAGATCGACCCGGTTAGAGACACCTAGGCGGCCAATAGTTATAGTATTTTTTTGTAGGGTAGGAAAAGGTAAGGTATGACAGTAATGAGAGAATTGTTCCGGTTTCCCGGTAGCTAATATTTAAATTATTGTTAGTACAAGACAATCACAATTAAGTTGAAATGATCTGCATTTTGTCATCATTTATCAGCAATTCCAGTGTACCACCATTCAAGTGCGATCTGCATTGTTTCCCTGCAAACAATCGTTCAAATTCGATCGAATTCACCGTTTTATAGTAAACACACAATTTACTTGCATAAAAATCCTATTTATATTCACTTTCCTCAACACAAAATCACCGAAACTATTTTAAATAAAATTTTATTGAAATAAATAAAAGTTTAAGTTCTATCGAATTCACCGTTTTATAGTAAATACACAAAAATGATTGCATGAAAATCCTATATATATATATTCATTTTAATCTAAGCAAAATCACCTAAAGCGTTATAAATAAAATTTTATTAAAAAATTAAACGTTCAAAACCGATCGAATTCACCGTTTTATAGCAAATACACAATGTGCTTGCATGAAAATCCTATTTATATTCACTTTGTTCGACAAAAAATCGCCAAAAGCGTTATAAATAAAATTTTATTAAAAAAATTAAACGTTCAAAACCGATCGAATTCACCGTTTTATAGCAACTTGCATTTCAAGTTCTATCGAATTCACCGTTTTATAGCAAATACACAATGTGCTTACATAAAAATCCTATTTATCTTCACTTTATTCGACACAAAATCACCGAATGCGTTATAAAAAAAATTTTGTAAAAAAATTAAAAGTTCAAAATCGAAAGAATTCACCGTTTTATAGCCACTTGCATTAAAATTAAATTTATATTCATTTTACTCGGCACAAAATCACTGAAATAAAATTTTATTGAAATAAAGAAGAGTTCAAATTCTATCGAATTCACCGTTTTATAATAAATACACAAATTACGTGCATGCAAATCCTATTTTTATTCACTTTACTTACCTTCTCATTTAGCCAACTGATCCTGATGACAAATTATTTGTGACGGAACATTGATGTACTAAAGCAATGAGGTGGGAAGCGTAAATGTACCAGCGTTCTTTGTTACTACTCACACAGCACCATCTTTCCCCGGATGTAGTTGTATTATTCGTCCAGTATTCTTTTCTGCGGTGGAACATTAACTAGTACCTAGTTTCCTATATGGACTCGTCTTTTTTTCATGATGCTGACCCAAATATTCCTTAGACCATCCATCCCAAAATGTCTGTTGCGATCTTCGAATAAGTTGAAGACTTATAATAGGTGAATGATTGGTTCTACCAATACATTGGGTGGTTCACCTATCAAAAAATAGCCAAGCTAAGCGGTGCGTAATCTGATGGATCAGTTGACATCTGTGTAAGTGGTCTTGAATTTAACACCACTTCAATGTGTGTAATTACTGTGATCATCTCTTCAACGGTTACCGTCGAATCTCCAAGCACACGATACATAGCTGGTGCTTGGCCGATTTTACCACTGCCTCTCACAACCCTTCAAAATGCGGTGATTTTGATGGAATATGGCGAAATTCAATACTATCCCGCTGGCATGCTGTAATAATGTGATCTATAGATTTTCTTGATTGAAAAACATCAAACATAACTACAGCATCCTTACGTAACGGTTTAAGCATCAGCAGAACCGTGCAGCTCTGCATTTTTAAATTTTGGAAAGCACGGACTATTACTGAAGGAAGTTGCTCTCGAAATTTTGTCCACTGTGAATTACATGGGTCTAGTAGGGTAGCATCCCAGTCTTGTTTCATTCGCCATAAATGCTGCATGAATATTTTAGCAGATATGATTACTGCAATATCCGCTACTACTCGACGCTTCGAGTTTGCACTGGTGTCGTTTTTTGAATAATACTTGTATCGAAATGCATCCTTTTTTGAATATCATGGAAGACTCAGCATTTTAATATAGTCGCTTGAGTCAATGCAAACCTTTTGCTCACAGAATGTGGCTGGAATCCCTGTAACACACGACGGTCATTGATAGCCCACTTTCTTATTTCGAAACATCCACTCCTCAACATTGTATTGACTTCTCATCGAAGTTGCAAAGTTTGCAAGGTTTTGCCCCAGATAACATATCGTCCACGTAGGAATTCTCTATTATTGCCTTTGCACCTGATGGATAAGTTGAGATGTTTTCTCGAGCAAGTAAGGGTAACCGCCAAATGACTAAGAATAATGCAGGCTCTGTTCTGTAAGTGATTTTTTTTAAACGGAATACTTGGATTGGATCTGATAAGTTTGAACGCCATAGTATATATTGTAGGTATGATTTACCTCTTCATCTACGTGAACCTGCCGATACATTTTAGAGATATCGGTGATTAAGGTAACACGGTGTGATTGAAAGTGCAAACTGGAGCACGTGTTTTTACTATATTCTTACCGATGACGAAACATTGTTGCCGTTGGCCAAAGATATGGTTACCAATCCGGCTCGAAAGACCAATGTTTTCTCCACGACTAGAGAAAAGAGTTACGAAATAGCGCGAAAAGGTTAATTCTTCTAATTAATTAAATATTTATTGTTGCTTGACGCGCAGTCGATCACAAAGGGAACGAGTTTTCTAACAGTATTGAGATGTCATCTCTTTTGGATTTACGAACAATTTACGATTTTTCTGCCAAAACAGTAAGCATATTGGTCTTTATGATATCGAATAAACGTAATGAGGTAGTTCTCGTCTTCTTAACGTTGAGGATCTGACACAAGTCATGAAATACGGATGACTCGAAGTATCGTCCTTAGTCGGAATATAGTTCTAGCGGTACTTCAAAACAGGCAAATCCAGTTATTTACAAATGTATCAGAAACAGTTAGAGCTTCTTGGTTTATAAGTGGACTTTGGTTTATAAGTGGTTTTTGCATTGTTCATTTCGTGCAGAACTTTTAGTATTCGGTACACTGTGATCACAATTTACCTTCAGCCAATTCCTAAGTTATTATTAGCAACCATTCGTTTATGCTTATTGACTGTCATTGCGCCCAATAAATTTTAAGACTTCTACTTTCCGTTATCCATTTGATTATTGGTATGCAATAGTCTTTCTCCTGCTACCTGATTCATGCCACTCGCAGTATGCATCCACCTATTAACGAGTCAATCTTTAATCTGGATGTCCAATGCTCACCTTTAAGTTGGTTTAATTTAGCACCATGTTGGTCTAATTTGAAGTTTAATTTACCGCCTTGTTCAGGCAACTGAATGCTTAATTAAGAGTTTTGTTCCGCTAACCACACATTTTTAGAAAACCGCCAGGACCAAAGGTGGCTTCAGTTGTTCAGAAATAAATGGCTAATCTGAGACCACTAGTTTCGTTTTAGCCTCTGAAATTATTGTATCTATGCTCCCTCTTGTTTTCCTCCCCTTGAATTTTCCTGGTGTAATGACATTTTCTTTGGCCTGAACTTCTAGCGGCTCTAGTCTGGTTGTTGAAGTTTGTGGTTGTGATGCTGTGGTCGCCTCTATTTCACGTTGGTTGCATTTTGTACCCTCACAAAAAGCTCGATATTTTCGCCTTTTGTATAAAGGTCCCGCAGCACCAAATCTATACATCTTGCTTCGAGAATAGAATTATGAACTTTTTTTGGCAAATAATTTCTGACAAATAAAACTAATCAACCACTACTGGTTATAACTCTGTATTGAAATTAGAGATGCAAGAGTGGCACTATAGGACTGGGATTGGTTTCAACAATGATATTGCTCACAAGATTTTGATGTTGTGATTTGGTATTTTTCTCATTTTCGTTTATAAGACCTTCACAGTTGCAGTGTAAGGTTCGTTTTTCTTTGACGTTTTGGATGACCCGAAACCATCCTTTAGAAATTAGCTAATTTTCAATTTGGAATCGTGACGTAATGTTATAGGAACGATCTCAACAATAAAAGCTTATATAGATTTTCAACCAATTCTATTTCAGTGTCCTGTTCTCAAACCAACTAAACTTGATCCACAACAATTATTCAATTTGAATAAACGGCCTGTCAAGTCGACAATATATTGATACAAAAAAAAAATTTCAATTATTCTAATCATCTTATGATCCAATCATTCCTTTTTTTCTATCAAGAAATACAAAAGACGAACGGATATGTATTTTGTTGTTGATTATAGATTACGAAATGATAATGATGATAAAACTAAAACGAGGGGGCGATTTACTTTAAACACGTCCAACAACAACAACAACAACAGCTATTTTTTCGTTAACATTAGTTGTGTTGTTTGAAATTTGCTAAGTCATTTTAAAATGATCTGTGAATTTTTGCTTTTATGTACGAGTAAGTATATATAAGATTATTTCACTGTGCGATGAAAAGATGAGCAGAACGCGGCAAAAAGGAATATACATATATATTGTGGAATATAACAAACATTGTTAATGGATTTGATGTTATGTGATGCGATGTGTGATGGATTTGAATTGAAAGTCTTTTTGTTGTTGGTTCTTTTATTCTCTTCAGAAGAGTTTTAAATGTGTGTATTATATATGTACATTTTTTTAAGGGGTGGAATGATCATTTGACAGTTTCTATATAAAGTAATTTTAATAATCGTGTTTTTTTTAATGTGTAATGGTTAATGTAGTTCATTTTATTAAGATGAAAAGCTTTTATGGTAATTTAATTTAAGTACAAATGACTGATTGGACCAATGCTGCATTTAATATATATATATATATATATATATATATATATATATATATATATATATATATATATATATATATATATATATATATTATATTATTATATTATTATACTTTATATTTAATATAAAAGAAATGAATTTTATTTCAATCTTTATTCTTATAATTCCAAACTTAAAATAAACTTAAATCTAACAAAAATTTGTGTATCCATAAATTTGCAGTCAGCTAATTTCCTATGTTAATTATACCGGATACTTGTGAATCTTAGGTAATTATGTTTCGCTGGTATAACCTAATTGGTACTTTCAGTCAGCATTTTTATAACCAAATGTAGTAATCACATTCTTACTTAGCTGACTGATGCAATGGTCGCTTTTTTCTCTCCTAGGTAATTCATCTCGCAAATTGTAATTTCACGAAATTCCAATTTCTACTTTGTCTAGTAAATTCGTGTTAATTATTTCACCCTTCGCCAGTTATGATTTCTTCTTTGACAATAGTGAGCGGGTTGAATAATATTTGTTGGGTCCGACCTTCAGAGTCTTCGTGTAGTGAATTGACAATCTTGTAGTATTCGCTAGGAATTTTTCCTGCAGTGTTCATTAAGACGGTATTAATCTGGTATTTTTCAATTTCATTTTGACCGTTGATAATTTTGTCCCAGTATCTGGTGATCTTGCTATCCATTTCTATGCTGTCTCAATCCAGTCGATTGATTGTCTGGTGTATTTTGACCCGTAAGTTTCCATAATAATTGGTTAATTTGTTGAACTTGGCGAATCAGTTGGAGTTTGAAGATACTCTCTCGATCAATGCGATTGGTTTTAGGTGAAATTCTGTCTATTATTTCTTCGTAGTTAGTCAAGTTGATGATGTGAATCAGCTTGAAATGTCCATTGATAATTCTTCCGGTTCCCTGCTTGAGCATTACAACGAATGATGCGTAGATGTTCAGGGGCGTTGTTGTTGCTCAAAGAGAGCAGCTAAAATGAAAGATGATTTTTATTCAGATGTTTTTATGCGGGTTTTATGTATTTTTCCCCCTCGATGTTACAGTTTCTTTCCTAAACTTTGCTTTATCCTTTGCTTGAATTTGTTTTATTGCATCGTGCCTCCAATCTCATATATTTTTGGTTCTGGTTTTCTGGTATTTTCTGTTCGTAGCTTAGTTAGTTGAGAGCTTTGAATTTTCGAATTTCAAAAATTTATCTTTACATGTGATGAACTTTTTTTTTAATGTCAATAATGTCTATATGGATAATCTCCGTTGAATAGGTCGGTATTGGTGTAGGTTAAAGTTTAACCTTTTCAGGATGGCGATCATATTTTTTTGTGCGGCAAATTTCACAGTTTCGGGTAAAATTGTTTATCAGGTTGGCCAGAATTTATTCTCTGTTTTCTTGCTAGTTACGGTGAGCCCTTTTTTGTTTTTTCTGAATAATCCTGAATTTATTCTCCTCATTCTTGATGTTTTGCACGACTTTTTGGGTAAGACGGATTTTTATTCCATCGAAATTTCTTCCAAAATGTGGATGTATTGTTTTGGAATCTTTACGCCATTAATTGTTTTTGGAGTCAGCCTTTCTTTGAGTGTGTTCACCAGGACTTCGTAATCTTTCAATATATTTTCTACATTATGGATCTACGATATATAAACATATACTTAGTGGGATTGCCATCAAATGTTTGTAGCTGCTGAAGCAATCTGGGAGTCTACTAATGTTGGCCAGATTTTGTTCAGTTCTCGGTAATATTAGTGTTTCTGTTTTATGAATTACGGGATTCTCGAACTTCAATAATCTCTGTTCGATTTTCCTAGAAAATTCAATTTGTCTCGCAGTCAGTCTTGATTGACGTTCAAATATTGAGGCTGTTCGCTCAAATAGAGAAATATTTAACTGGCCGTGAAATCGTTTCACCATATTATTTGCCTGTTGTTGGTGCATCGTGTTCCATATCCTGTGAGAAACTTACAATTTTGTTTGCTCCTGAAAAAGACAGCTCTCAAAACGACTGCCTTGACCAGTCATTATCCATAGTAGAACACCAAATCTTGAGATGTACTGGCTCACAAATTCACGTACTATGGTATAGTTATTATTATATCCGTTAAAGGATAATCGTTAATCCAGTTTTGTAAGGATATAATTGCTGCCTGAGTAAGGGTAGTTTGGGATTTTACAAAAGCTGCTTTGCAATCCGGAGTCTATTTGATGTCTGATTTCCTTGCCGCATTACCGTGAGAACAAAGATCTTCGTGTATCTTTATCTTCGTATATCCCAAAGCTCTAATACCGTTTAAAAATTTGTTTGAGGTGGTCGAAATGTTCTGTCATCGATATAAATGTAAACAAAATCCATTCCATTCATATAACTTCATTTGTAAGAAGCTAAAATGCCTGCGCCTGATTTCTCAGGCTGTAAGTCATGCATTCTACAGAATTCGAAAAGCCCGAAAGGGACAGTAAGCATTCAGTAGCGAGTAATATATGGTGGTAAGCTTGGACTAAGTTGATTTTTGAGAAGATGATGCAGCCTTGATGATAAATAGAAAAGCTTTGGATGTTGGGAAGAGGATATCGATCTGATATCCGTATCGCGTTTAATCTGCTGTAATCTCTGCGCAGACGCCAATCGCTGTCACATTTAGACACTAAACAAAGAGCAGATTCAACGCTTGAAGAACGCTTGTGTTTTTTCGAATTCATTCGTCTGGGATTGAAAATGGTAAGTGACATGATGTCACGATTCTTTGCATGATATTCACAAGGTTGATTATTTTATTTAGAAATGTCAAGATACAGCAAAATTAGTACTTCGAACAATATGATCTTTACGACATCTGTGATATTTTTTTTAAGCCCCTTTTGGTACTACATTATTTAAACAGCCGTAAATAACTACTACTAACTTAACTACTAATCATTTGCTTAACTGAAAGGTGACATGAGGGTTTCTGTAATAAACAAGAGTACTGACAAATAAATTTAACGAAACTCTTATTGGCATTAACCAATCTTGGCGACACAATTTCCGAAATGGGAACTCCTACATCCCTAAAGTAGTTACATTAAGTTCTGTATTTTTATCAAAAGATCCACAAAACAAATTCGTTTTGAATTTGGAAGGTGGGCAGGTTTGCCGGACCATTTAAATAAACACGGATGCCTACATTTGCGGGCACCGAGACTAAACCTCTTGTGCTAATAGCAGTATTTTGCTTTACTAGCTGATCTGTAACTAGTATCTTATCTGTTCCTAGATCGTTTTCCTAGAATAATCTAAATAATCGTGGGACCAGGACCTACTACGAGATTGTAGCTACGTTCAACTCTAGACCGTTGATTTTATAAAATTTTACAATTAATTATTGCATACAGGTGACCTTATCGACCTTATCGACCTAAAAAAACGCCAACAATGCAGTTTTGGTGGATGACGTATATGACGTCATAGAAGGTGGGATAAAAATAAAATTACAATGTTGAATTTTCATGAAACTACCTGTTAAAGCTACCAATTATGTACTCGCGCTCTTTCTCCTAAAATACTTAAAATATTTAAACTGTTGAATTCTCTGTTGGACTAATAGTGGCTTGTATTTTAGCTTGTGGATGGTTATTCTAGGTTCTGACTATTTAATTTAAAAAAAATATTGTTTAACTTTATTAGTAAACATTATTAGTGTTTCCCAAAAGATATAACCTACAAAATTACTTACCTGTTCTTGTTAAAAAAATTTAAAGTTTTGTAGTTCAAATTAATTCCGAAAGAGAGTAGGGTAGAACTTTATTACGGTAATAACCATTTAGTAGCATTAATATTTAAATTTCTGACTGTAGATCAACAGTTTTGACATTTACAATAAGTCATGCAATCATTTGGTATATTTATAATTTTATAATGTCAACAGCGAAATATATTTGTAAACATCTGTTCTGCTGTCACAAACATAAATTGTCCAAACGATGTCGAATTAAAAATTGTATGTCACATCGGATGCCCTCCCACCGTGGTTTCAAAATAACAGATATATATATGTTGGTTGCATCAACAGTTGGTAGATGATACCCAAAGGTGAAAATCATCGTACCATAATTATTTCTATCAACTATATATAAAATTCCACCGCGTCGAACAATTAATATTTCCCAGTCATATTATAACACAATAAAAGACGAAAAAGACACTCCCGCTGTACAGAGATTTAATAAGATGAAAAATAAAAATCGTTTATATGAAAAGATCTTAAATTGACAAAATGATCTAAGATTTTTTTTTTTTATTGTTGTTTAATTAATTTCCTTCCACTTTGATCGAGATACATTTGAAAGAAAATAAAAATAAAAATTTTATGACTTAAATAGTTTTTGTTAAGTTTATCATCGCATTGATAAAGTGCAAAGGAACAACACAAGATGAAAATAAAATCTTTATTTTTGTATCGATCGATTGTAATGAAAGAGAGATCATGATATCCTGCAGGTTTATTCTATTGCTTTTTAAATTACGCTTAGCTGGAGATTTTTCTTTTTTTCTTTGACCACAACAGATTGTCTATGAAAATTTTGATCAAAATAAATTGTTTAGTAATATTATTAATTAATTATGAAAATAATCATAAAAAAAAATTATGTATCAACATACATACATAAGGTATAATATAATAGAGTTTTGTGTTTTCGGTCTTTTTTTTTTGTATTTCTTCTTATAGGTCTGTCAGATGTATATGTTTGTGCTGTAACATGTTCTTATATCGATTGAACAGAACACAATTTAGTTTTAATGCGTTCTGATTATATTTTAACTGTTCTTATTGATTTTGTGTTTTTGTATCTTTTCTCTGTTCTCCTTTATTTCATAAAAATTAGTTTTCAATTTACTATAATAATTTACAATATTGGTGGTCAAATGTTATGATGTCTTTGAAAAAAATAAAAATTCAAGCAAGCAAACCACTAGCGCGCAAAAAGAAACAAAAATAACACAATGAAAAGAGATCGTGAAGAAATGGCATTTCGATTCAATTTAATTTATCGATTTAATTTTCTTATGGTACTGTACCGGGAAAATTGATCATAATTTATGGTAGCAAAAAATGTCGATGTGAAATAAATTAGTTTGCTACAGCTGACCGTTTTATAATAATAGTAGAGAAAATGTGTAAATTAGTCTAATACATGCCATAGAATAAATACAGTACATAGGCCTAGAGCACGGTCACACACGAATTATTTTTTATCCAAAGTAATTTGCACTATCATTTTTTTTTGGTGGAAAGCATTATTCTTTTTTTTATTTTGTTTTATTAAAATTGAAATTCAATACGATTTCCATACGATTTTTCCTCCAGCTGGAGCCCAGAGTATTATTATTGGACTGGTAAATCATTTATTTATTCTAACAGGTGTCCCATAAAATTAACGCAAGATTTGAATTTGCCGCCATTTGTGCAGTAAATTGTTGTCAATTAAAATTTTACTGAATTGCATTCTGACGTCTCTTATCAGCAACTCCAGTGTACTACCATTTAACTGTAATCTATAAAGGTTTCCTAAGAACAAAAACTATTAACAAATTTCTCCAAACCGTAGGCTGTAACAGATGGCATTAGCTTTCACCTGTAAATTTCAAATTTATTATTTCACCTTCATGCTGCTAAAATTTATTAAGTGTACTTTTGATTTGACACAAAACTTTAAAATTAATACAAATAAGATTTTAAAAAATTTATTTACAATAAAAATTAATTGAATTTGCCATTTTATGACCAATAACGGCTGGGCAGGCATATCAGATTGTGAAAAAATTTATTGAAAAAAAAGAAATAAAGGAGGCGATATCCGAAATCGGACAATATAGTGGCGAAGGTATCAAGAAAGAAAGAAAGCCAATGCAAATCAATGCTCACAATACAGCACTTTTTGCCTCCTGACACACGCTTCGAAAATAATAACAAAAAATATTCACAAAAGAATGGAACGAAAAATAGGGGATCACCTGAGTCAAGACCAGTATGGTTTCGGTAAAGGCAGAAGGGACACGAGAAGCCATAATAGCACTAAGACAGCTAGGGAGAAATAGATAGAGGAAAGAATACAAATTTGACTTTTGTAGATCTACAAAAGGCATTCGACAGCCTAAGCTGGAAACAATTGTTTCATATTATAGATCTGATAGATATTACCCAAAAAGTCAAACAGCTGATATTTAATATATACAGACTATAGGAAGCTAATTAAGGAACTGAAAGCTAAGTAGGAAGGCTAATTTCCGTGAAAAGATTCGCAGACGATATTGTGCTGTCAGCAACTAGTGAGAGATTTGGATAGAGTCCTAGAAGATATGAATTGCATATTTGAAAATTATCATCTAAAAGTTAATAGAAACAAAACAAAGGTCATGCCCTTCAGGAAACGAGTGGAAATACAGAGGTCAAATCCATTGAAGATAGAGGGCTACAACCTACAAAAAGTATTAAAATACAAATACCGGGGAAGAATAATTACGAGTAAAGAAAGTAGCGTTAGGGTTATAAAGAACAGAATTGCACAGGCAAAGGCAGCATTCATTAGAAAGAAAAAACAACTTTGATCTAAAGGATTGAGGAGCCTAAAAATAAAACAGAAACGCATTAAAACATTTGTCTAGAGTGTGGTTCCTTATGGGTCTATAAGACGTCTGGAGGCCTTTGTGATGTGGTATTGGAGGAAAATGAAAATAATCAGCTAAATCGAGAGAAGGACAAACGGGTATGTGCTAAGATTTGTGAAAGAAGGCCGCTCTATCCTTAAAACTATTAAGAAAAGAAGATGGAGGATGATGAGTTATGCTCTGAGACACGGGAAACAGCTACACACCATAAACTTAGAGGGCATGATTGAATGAAAAACAGGAGAGGGAAGACTTAGGACGTCATACATGAGCCAACTACAGTTGTAGCTGGCTCAGGTATGACGTCCTAATTTCGGATTAGGTAGTTTTTCTGGATGTTTATGTATTGGAGCTAGTGCTGGTTCATAAACTGGCCTAGGTCAGACCACTGCATCTTCTTGTTGCTTTTCTTCACTGCATCTTCTTGTTCATCTTCTTGCCGGGAACGCACAGCAAATAACATTCGTTTTTGTTTTGCGTTTTGCCACTGATTTTACAGCTACTTCCGCGTTAGTAATGGCCACTTTCACTGACTCTGCCTCAATTTGGTAGCTCTCTGAAGTAAACGAGTGGAAGTGATGGTAAAGTCCCCTGGATACTGCGTTAATCACTGGTGAGTTTACTAATTTTTTGCGTTTAAACGTCCAGTGCAATTTAAAATTTTCGAACTAAAGTTGCTGGTCCCGATAAATATTTCGCATTTCGCAAGCAATGGCTCCACTAACTTCATCTTGCAGTCCACAATGATTGAAGGAGGCTTTACCTTGTCAACAGGCTCTACTACTAAAGCATTGTTAACAAGAGACTCAAATCGGGTGCCGATCGAAATAGTATATTTCGAATATTTTCCAGGACCACAAAAATTCACAAACAAATATTTGACACAAAGTCCGCAAACAAAGTCATCCAGACTGATCCAAAAACACAGATTTATGTACGTACTCAAACCCTTTACCCAATATGTAAAAGAAAGAGTAGGGGAAATGAGTAGGTATACAGCAATAACAACAAACAAAATAAATTTAAAAAAACAAGCAACGTATAGACATTTTTGTTCAGGGGAAGGAGCACCCAAAAGTCGCTCGTTACAAGCTCAACGAAAATGCACAAAACGTCGGGGTAAACATTATGGACTTTTGCATATGCATGAGTCGAAACTAAAAATTCAGGCTGGTTCCTCTATTTCCAACGTCTGTGTTGAACGGCCAGCACCACAACAAGCCTAAAAAAGGTCAATAGGTAGTCATAAACTAAACAACTATCAATAATCGCACAATTTGAATAAGGTCAAAATCAAATTACTACCAACTATGATGGTGTTTAACGTCAAGAATGAAATTGGCGACAAAGATCTATGTCTGCTGGATTCATGCTTACAGATATCGATTAAGACAAAAATGTGCCTATAATTACCAAAGCCAAGGCCAAGATTTACACTTAGTGGATTTGGGTCATTTAGTGTTAGTATATGCAGCCAATGGCATAATAAACTTGTGCATCTAATGTAAAGGCCGTTATGATTCAAACGATGACGTCACAGCTTCTCATGGTCAAATCCGACACCTCTTAGCTTGTTCAAATGAATTAGAATTTAAAGATTCGAACTTCCATGTACCAGGGAAGGTCGATATTTAAATCGGATCAGAATATTTTTTTAGTGTACTTCGGGCAGATCGAAAAGTGAACGACAAAGGAGTTGTTTAAATCCAAGATGATGTAATTGAATCACAATTTAAATTCCAGTATATATGGTTCAAGGGGGTATGAAACACTAAGACATACCATGGTGTTTTAAAGCAAAGCAATACCACGAGAAAATGAAAGTGGTATTCGATGCGTCTGTTAAAACAAGCTCAAGTTAGAGCTTAATCGATTGTTTAATAGTAAGCAAATCGATTCACAGTTTAATGTGACAGTTTAGTGTCAATCACACAAGGGTTTCGTTTGCATAAAATCGTCTTTACTGCGCAAATTTCGAAAAGATGTATAGACAAATTCTGATGAGTGAAGAAGATCCTGTTTTTCAAAGGATAGTAAGGAGAGGCACCCCCAACAAGAAATACGTGATTATAAGTTATTAACTTACAATTACTTGGATGGCTTTCCCCACTAATTATACAAATTAAAATATTCTTTCAGAGATTATGGTTATTAAGACTTGGGAGGGACGATTATCTATTCGTCAATCCAAAATTGCTAACTGGATCGAGATGAAGAACATCTTAGTACTCAACGAATAAATCTAAATTCCAAGATAGACTATGACAAAGGGAAGTAAAGAAATCGATTGAAAAAATGATTGAACCCAACACGTCGTGCAGTATTATTGCGGCTTAAACGATGGCGACCCCAATTAAACATGTGTGTGACCATGGCTTAAACTGTGTACAGCACAATTTTTAACTAAGTTTTACATCAGCATCGTCAAACAGTCACTACAAATTGTATACAATATACAATTTACAGCGTGGTGTCATTTGACCATCGTATTAGCATGGTTATCATCACATACTCGCAGATGGAACATGTATGTAGCGAACCGAGTTTTAGACCATAATATTACGCTGGGCCCAAAAGGAAAAATTTTATGAAATTCGATTGCTTTGTCGGTCTGGAGATAAATCTAAAAAATTAAACAAGATTTATATGGTTGACATGGCACAAGGATTATATGGTATCATTTTAGCAGCAAAATAATGCAAATTAACAGTAAACGATGGCGTTATTTTAAAAAACGGCAGTCAAGATAGAATAAACAATTTTCTGGTGTACCTTCTATGTACAAGTTGGATTCAAAGCCAACATTAACATTTAGTCAAAGTTCTAAAACTTTCAGAAACAGATGCATTTATTTTCGGTGCATTATTCTTTAGTGAGTCGATTCTATATCCTTTATTAGTCACTGTTTTGATTATTGTTTGCCAGAGACATAATTGGATATGTCTTTTTCTTAGGTTTAGCTGGGTGTTTTAATTTAAAAAAATTTTCTCTGACTTCCAGCTATTTGGTCAGTTTTGGGTGGAAGTATTTTTTAATCCCACCACTTTCCGAAGAGAACTCCGTTATTTATTTTTAAAACCCCAATCTGTTTCTCTTCCTGGTTTTGCTTCATCTTTCTGTCCTTTTCCTTACCATATAAAGTTTTAAAATTTTTGTATTCTTTTTGAACAGCACAACGTCGTTGCTTAGATGTAAAGTTAACTTCTCAATTTCGTTAATTCTTAATTTTCCTCGAAGTTCGTGATAAAAACCCGCTTAAGTATTTTTTGAAGCATTTTTTTTTTACATGTGCCAAATTAGGTTTTCTTGCACGATTTGTGATGATAGAAAATCAGCTTATGTTAGGAGCGGAGCACATGAAAGGAAACACAATGAAGGAATAACCAATGCGCCAATGCCAATTTTTCAATAAGTTATCGGCCAAGTAACGCCTACTATAGAAAACTATTTGTAATTTAAAGCTATTTCACACTTAACTGCGAGAAGAAACATAGTGGAACGTAGCAGGTCTCCTAATGCTGCATTTGAAAATATTTGGCTATATATTGATAAATTTCAAAAGTAATAAAATAAAAGTAAGTAATAAAAGTAACAAAAACCTCCGAAAGTTGGAGCCGCAGGAAATATAAAATACCAGTTAGTTCCATGCTCGGAAGCCGAATTTTTTATTTTTGATACATCATCCATAGATTTAAACAATTTGACGATCTCTTCCAAATGATTTCTTACACCGACGAAATTGGTGCCGTTGTCTGAGAAAATGTCGGCGCAAATTCCTCACTGCCTGGAATCTCGTTAGGGCTGCTAAAAACGTTTCGGTGCTTAGATTTGTAACCAGCTCGAAGTGCACAGCCTTTGCTGATGAGCCCTTATCGCATATGGACATGCGTAATCCAATCTGGTTCTTTGAAAAGGTCTTGATAGGATTACTCTCGAAGATGGTAGTTGCCCCATTAGTTTCTGCCGATGACATTTCATACATCTATAGATTACCGTCTTTATCAATTCGTTACTTCTCAAAATCTGGAATCTTTGGTGGACATGTGGTAATAAATGCGATGTCCCAGCATGGAACAGCTTCAAATGTAAGTATGGTATCATCTTCATGGCCGTTTGATGGTTTCCAGGTAAAATTATGGGATGTTTGGCGTCATATGGTATTGAAACAATTGAGAACTGGCCACTTACTCTTAGCAGTCCAGCATTGTCTAAAAATGGAAAGAAATTAACTAATTTGTCATTTGTTATTCTCATACCTGATTTTAGCGTTTCTATTTCTTCTTCAAATTTCTGGTATTGTATTAAAGAAAGTAAATGTGTTTCTGCCCAAGCCAAATCCATTATTCATAAGATTTCCATTTCGTCTCTTCTACTGATATGTTTTGAACGCTAATCTCTCAATTCTAGCGGGTACGCGTAGTATGGTGGAATATCTTAAATACAAAACTGCAGCGTAGGCTGTTTTTGATGCATCTGCAAACCCGTGAATTTCAAATACTTCTTCTATTACAAGCCATCTTGGAATCTCGAATAATTCGACTAATTTCAGGTCGGTTCGGACGCCTGACCATATTTAGTGGTGGGCGTCGGAATTCATCATCCCAATCCAGTTTCTCCAACCATAGCTGCTGAAATAAAAATTTTAAGACTATTGTGACTGGCGACATCCACCCAATGGGGTCAAATAAACAAGACGCTTCGGATAACAATTTTCTTTTCGTTGTATGGGAAGATTCGGGTATATTTATTCGGAATTTGAAGACATCCCTTTTTGGCTGATAATATATGGCCAAAATTTGTATTGCTTTTAGACCGTTGTCAAACTCTCTTTCAGATAAATCTAAATCGTCGTTTGGTAACCAATTTAGTAAGTCTGACTGGTTTGCAGACCACTTTCGTAACCTTAATCCTGAAGATTGGAGTGCTTGGATCAACTCTCACTGCATTTCTATGACTTGTTTCAATGTAACAGCTCCAGACATCAGATCATCAACATAAAACTCCCGTTTTATGATTATGGCTACTCTTAAGAAGTTCTTCTGCAATTGACCAGCAATGTAATGTAGGCTGAAAGTTGCTAATAAAGATGCCGCTGACGTTGCATAAGTTACTGTGAGTAACTGATAGTGGTTCAGCTGTTGGTTTGGTAAGTCTCTTCACAAAATTCTTTGAAAATCCACATCTGATTGTTAAACTATGAATTTACGGTACATCTTTTCTACATCTGCTGAGAAAAAATACTTATACTTTCTATATCTCCCTAAAATTTCTGTGATGTTTTGCTTCTGTGATTGGTTGGACCAATCATTAGTTTATCGTTAAGAGAACGCCCATTCGCCGTTTTGACCGAACCGTCAAACACTACTCGTAATTTTGTCATTAAGCTAGAATGCTTCACAACTCCGTGATGGGGTAAATAAAATTTCTTTCCGGCTGGCAGACTTATTTCGTTATCTGGAACCAACTTTATATGGCCCATATTGAGATATTCTTCCATAAGTTTGGAGTATTGATTACAAAGAGACTGCTTGCCGGCTAATTTACGTTCTAGAGCATAAAATCTTAGACGCGCTTGATTAAATGAGTCTCCTAATCACGGCCCATCATTCTTAAATCGAAACGAAACAACAACTCTTCCCTGGTTATCTTTGGAGACGGTGTTTTCATAGTAGTTGATACACTTTTTTCTTCTTCGCTTACAATTGGTTGACTTACAATCTCGTATATTTCCCAAAATCTTCCGAGTAGCCGGTCTATATTTATTTCCTCGTCTTTTGTAAAGAAGACTAGCTCAGTTGTGCCTTCCTTCTGAAATTGTTCACAAGCACCTCCAATAATCCATCCAAACTTGGTATTTAGCATCACCAAGTTATTCGATGTGTTGGTTAGTTTACCCTCTGTTACAGTGTTTAAAAAATGGTCGCATCCTAACAGCATATCAATTGGTCCTGATTTGTTATAATTGGGATCGGCTAATGGTAGGTTACCTGGGAATGACGTTTTCACACCATCAATGTGGCTACATCAATCATGTATGTGTTATCCAACCGAAAGCGAACTCCCCGCGAGCTTCGTTCTTTTGATTTATTAATGGTTTCAATTATCACACGTGGCTTGGATCTTGCCAGCCGAAGTCGATTGATATAGGATTCAGTGAAAAAGAATCATGTGGAAGCTAAGTCAAGTAATCCACGGATATCTTGCCAAACGTTGCATTCATCTGGGATTTGGAAGACGGTAGTTGGTAATAGAACATATTCAAGCTTGCCAAATGAATAATTCTGGCTAATACTCGGATCATCACAATAAGACGCATGTCCCATGGTAACTTTTGTAGTGGAACTAGGGTGAGCTGGAATAGAATCCGCAGTTGGTTGCACATTCAAATGGACTAGCGTGTTGTGCTTTTTATTACAAATTCGGCATCTCCTCTTGGTTTTATATTGGTAAGCTGTATGAGTATCGGATATAGGCAATTAAAACATCTGGATTTAGTTTTAAGGAATTCACGGTGATAATCAATCGTAAGATCAGTAAATTTCAAACACTCAAACGGCCGGTGGCTTTCCCCAGAGGTCATATGCACTTTCTTTTAGCAAGCCATATGAAGTATTTTAATGTATGGTAGAGGCAAAAATGTCGAATAAGGATTGACTCTCCTGCAGATTACCATCAAAGTTTGGCATTGACAAGGTTGGCAACTTAAAATCAGATGATGCATGGGCACCTAACGTTGAACATACAGGATCGTATAATTTTGAAGAAGTAGCTGCAGCATTATTTATCATAACTGCTTGAATTTTTGACACAATTAATAAATAGTTTTCGTCAATTAAATCCATTTCAGAATTGACGGTGTGGTCTATTTCCAATAACTTGTCTTCGACTAACACAAAATCAGCATATAAATGATGCACGTGTTCTAACCTCGTTTTCAGATCATACGATATCTTAGACCTATTTGCATCTATAAAATTGGTCATTCTGGTAAGCTGACCCTTAATTATTGCTGTTCCTTTTAACAAGCTTATCCATTTTCCCACCATTCACACGTTTACAAAAATCAATTAACTTACAGATTTTTTTTTCCCATAAAATCCCATAAAAACTAAATTGTTTAATGTTGGCTATTTTTGGTGAGTAAAAAAGATAGAATACTGACGCCTGAATGATGACATCTAGAATGCTGCTTTTAGGTCGTTCAACACAACTGAATGCGTCAGCTTTTTGATACATAGAGATTACCTACTGGTTGAACGAACTTAGTTATTTCATATTCACAACCAGAATGCATATACAACCCCCGATATTCTTCCGTAAATTGTAAATCATAGATCCTAAACTAATTGTAGTTTCGAACACTTAGTGAAGAACTATGCGCCAACAAATTTCTCAACTCTCTTTTCCTTAGAACTCAAAACACTCTGGATGACGATACCATATCCAACTAAGCACAGAGTATGTATAGAAACTGACATCTACGAATGTTAATCTTCAAGGTAATTATTTTTAAGGAACAACTGCGACTGTCAAAGCATAAAAATATTATGTTTCGTTACCTTCTCAATTCAATTAACTTACATAATACAAATATTGTATCAAACATTAAAATTACCACCAACACTAAACTGCATTTAAAAAATCGAATACTTAACAAAATGCAGAAAACAAAAGTCAAACTGTCATGTAAGCAATTTAGTAATTACCAGTTCCAAGTATTTTATTTAACATTTCGTTTTTCCGTTTTAATTTTTTTTTTTTTTAGTTTTTAGTTTTTGATAGAAATCTTGATTTATACAAAATATCGAAGAAAATGCAATCCAAAATATACAAAAAAAAATTTAGCTATATATGCGAAAGTTGCAACTAAAAAATTTATTTTACTATATCACGGACATAGTTTTATGTGTTGTTGGTATAATCATGTTGATGTTACAACGGTGGAGAGCGTTATGTAAATGTTTGATATTACTAAAGTGATAACCAATTGTAACCTTGCACTAAACGTTTAGATTTTAGAAAAATTACAAAACTAAAAAATTCCAAACTAGAAGTATCATAATATCATAATATCACAGGGGCTCCGTATAGGATGGCTTAATTGACCTAGAAGCGATAAGGTCTTAACAAGAAATTTATTTATTTATTAATTTAAAGGGTCAACATAACTGTTTTAATCTGAACCGAGCCCCTAAAAATGCTAATATCTCTTACAGATATTACATGATACTTCATCCAGTCTATGGCTTCCTTGATTGCTATAAGATTGCTCTGCCTGGAAAATACTGCAATGATCAGGGAGGCGGCGCAAAAAAACCCTCCGCCGACCTTTCCATCTATTTTCGAGCCATCTGTAAAAAAGTTAATAAAGCCTGACTTTAAAACTGTTCCAATCACCCAGTCCCCTCTGCAAGGAATATCAGTTATAAATTTAACTTTGAGGTATGATGTCGAGATGGTGTAGTCGATAGATTTGGGAATTTCTTTGTTCGTTAGAATAGATGAGTGTCCCTTAATGTTAAAGGACCACATGGAAATTAATTTAAGCCTTATGGCTGTACTAGCAGCCACTTGCTAAGCCAGGATCTCCAAAGGGATGAGATGAAAGAGAATCTCCAGTGCTTGAGTAGGAGTACTTCTAAGTGCACCACTAATACACAAGGTAGCAGTTCTTTACACTTTCATTTGCAACTTTTGGTGCGCCACTGTATTTAAAGCGGGCCACCAAACTGTAACTCCATACATTAGAACTGGTCTAACTACAGAAGTATAAAGCCAATGCACAATGTGAGACTTAAGCCGTCATCCTTTTGCAATAGCATTTTTACAGGAGTAGAGTGCTATCGTTGCCTTTTTTATTCTTTCCAGAATATTAAGCTTCCAGCTTAGCTTACTATCCAAAATGAAACCGAAGAATTTCACTTTATCTGCGATGTTTAAAACAACTCCATTGAGAGTTGGAGGGTCAAAGCGAACCAACTCAGTCTTCAGTGGGCTAACACTAGGACCACAACTATTTGGTTGCGTGATCGCCTCTGGTTTGACATTATTAAAGCCACCCTCAATACCACAAAAGGTTACCAAAGAGAATTCCTTATATTCAAGGGTCTTCTCTATAGGACATAAACAGGAATGGAGAGCAGTTTCCACCGATTTTCCCTTACTTTATGCATGCTGAGACGTTGACAGCTTTGCAAGCTTGATTGAGCCTTTGAAGTAAGCCTCTATCTGTCTTTCTAAAATTTGCAAGAAATAAGAAGTTAAGCTAATAGACCCAAGGTCTTTGAGATTGCAATGAGAGCGTTTTCCCGTCTTTAGTATAAAAATTACATTTACTTCAGTTCATTTCTTTGGAATATGACAAAGTTCGAGGCTACCTTTGAAAATCATCTTAAGCCAGGGAACAATTAAGTCAGTGGTTTTCTGAATATTGGCAGAAATAAAGCCATCCAGGCCTGCAGACTTAAAAGTCTTGAAACTGTTTACTGCCAACAAGATATTTCTTCTATTAACAATCTTCTCCACGACGCCAGTAGCCTTATTAGCCTTTGGCAAAATAGGAGGTGAATTGGAACAACCTGGAAAATGAGTTTCCAAAAGAAGCTCCAAGGATTTTAGCGGCCTTCGGAGATTCGTCCTGTGATATCTGTCTTTTGGACTGAGAGCATGAAGATGAAGCTCTTGGCATTGCTTTGACAATCTTAGTAGCCCACGAAAGCGTGGCTACATGTTTAACCGTTCTCACATCCACCGGAATTTCCTATATCCTTTTCAAGGCTTTCCATGCTTTACTCTTAGCATTGAAAGTTGGTTTGGAGGAACCTGCTTTGTCGTTGCATAAATCCACTTCTCAACCTTAAGGTAGAGAAGGACTACAGACTTGTTTCTCATTATTTGAATTTTTCGGTTTTTTAAGAGAACCGGACTCTTAATTTTTTATTTTAAGATCTATGTTTGCCCCACGGAGAAAACTGGTGTCCATCCTTGCAGAGATCCGCAATACAATGATAAGGCTAAGAACAACTGCTGGTCGCCAGGCATCCAGAAGCTCCCTTCAACGCTGGGCTATTTGAAAAGACCCCCAGCCAGGTTGGTCATCAGCACTGGTCGCGGATACCTTAATCCATCCCTTATTTTATAGTGCTAGCACTCGCACCCAATATTTTCCTACCAACGTCATTGCTGGATGGTATCACTAGGAAGTATATTAGATACAATTGGTGGACTCCATATAGTTACAACAATGGAGAATAAGCCGTAACAAGTAACGACCATAAAACCATTGCCTATACCCTATTGAGACTCACCCACACCATCCAGAGCATATTAGAACTGATGATACTGCAATGTTCCGTATAACGACTCAGAATAGAATTTGGTGTGATATAATGCACGTCCAAAGCAAAATTTTGCGACGATGCAGTTTATAACTTTAATCCAAACAGCCTCACAGTCATTGGTTGCTTCTAGATTAAACAGTCTACAGCTAAAAATGGATTTAACTGCTATTAAAACACCATCCCCGTGAGAAAATACCCATCTAAAAGCATCATATCTAAAAACAACATAGCCATAGTGTTGAATAACTCAGTGAAGGTATTTCAACTAAGCCATGTCTCAGTTAAAACGATAACATCAAAATCGTATTTTGAATTTCGAAATTTCTAATGAATTAAGACCAGACTTAGGTCGGCAGCGAGAATTAAAAAAATCAGTGATGATAATGGTGTCAATTTTAAGCCATCGACACCGGCAACTGGAAGTTTTTTGGTCTATCAATAAATTCCCGGATCAACACTGCCATTAGCTAAACATCAGGACGTAGCAACCTAGTGAATATATCAGGACTCATTCCAATCTTGAATAAGACGAAATTGAAAGTACTAACGTCTCTGTTGGCCGCAACTAGTAACCGATAATCCAATTCGCCATCAGGAATTTGCAGTTTTTTAGTTAAATAATTTTTAATAGCCTCAGGAGTAGTAAACCTTGCCAAGCGAGATGCATATACATATCTCCTCACAGGAACTGCTTTTAACGCAGTTGTAAGTTAAAATTATTTCAATTCAGGAGGGGAAATTTGTATAATTTTCAATATAAAAAATATACAAATTTCTCCTTGATATTTGTGAAAATTTTGTACATCATATCAAACCCAAAAACAAAAATTTTAGTAAATAAAAAACCAAAAGTAGACTTAAATAGTTTCCATGATAAAGTAAAGATGAAACTGATTAAAGTGATGTTGTAACGATAGTTGTTTTTTAACGGATAATAGATGTCACTATACTATCCATGTATATAAGTGGCTTTGATTAAAAATGGCCCGGGGAAATTTACAGATTTTCACCAAACGCAGTATACAGACAATTTGTTCTATTTCAGCACTTATTTCTTTAACTCAATACTCGATGGCACCGCACTCATGTTCCAAACTCTAAATTCACTAATGAAAACACAATTCTACGGCAAGTAATATTTAAAAACAATTTAGTTAAGTAGGCATAGAGATAACACAACGCTTTTGACTTAGTCAAGACGCACTTTTGAAATTTAGAAATGAAATATACAAAGAATTATTTTAAATAGATTTTTAAATTTTGGGGAGATAAAAGGGTTTAGATGGGCATGCCAATTAAACCATAAAAACGCTATATTCTAATAACGATAGATCTTCTAATTTATGGGAATTGCAAAGACTTGTTAGTACCAAGCTTGCGCCCTTAATCTCCCCGAAACTTGTTTAACAACCATATTCTCTGATAAATTAGTACCTCTGATTAAGGAATATCCTGATTGGTTATCATTATCATAATTGGACACGAATACTGTTTAATTATGATTGATTAACTCACAGGTTAATTACATTCTACCGAACAAACAACTGTCATCAGCATCGGGATGAACTGTTTCCATAAATAAATGTTACTGTTTTCAAAAATTGCCATTTTGAAAGGAATGAGACTTTAATTTCGGTTAATATTGATTGCAGAACTTGAGACAGAGTGGTCTGGAGTTGGTTACTGCCTTTCAGGTCGTATATTAATGATTTATTTCCGGCTTTGTACAGTCCTTCATATGATGGTGCTACACTAGGAATGATATGGTTATTTATGTTTTCTGAAGCAAGAAATATTAATATATTATTAGTATTTAGTTTCAAAAATCCACATATCTAGCGAAGCATCAAAAAATTTAGTGTCATTATCCAAAAAACAGATCGGTACAGAATCCACACAAATCTCTGTTATGCTACAATGAAATTTGGAGTGATCTGGTTTGGCACTATATGAAAATGAACTAAAGTGGTTTATATTTAAGTGTTGTCCAAACTGATCACTCAGAATTGCATTGCAGCATAATAGGGATCTGTCTATCGTCGTGGATTCTGTACCAATCTGTTTTCAGATAATGATAAGCATGTTCGGTAATATAATTTAGTGTTTGACTTCATACTGCATTGTAAAATTTTCTACGCGAC
This sequence comes from Tipula confusa, assembly GCA_963556175.1. Lineage (NCBI taxonomy): Eukaryota > Metazoa > Arthropoda > Insecta > Diptera > Tipulidae > Tipula > Tipula confusa. The sequence goes on from OY744476.1 coordinate 177,436,344, forward strand.
CTCCGACTAATATCTCTTGCTTATCTAAAAACAGACTTTGCATATTGTACTTCCCGTTTATAATTCTTGTTTCAATTTAATTGCACTTGGTTCTGGTAAGTAAAGTTGGTTCAATAAATCGTTATAGTAATCGTTATTAAGGTTGCACTTAACACCAACGGTGTAATTATTCGCTTTTCTAATCAAGGTAGATTGTGCCTCTTAAACAAATTAAGTTAAGCTTCGATGGTATTATTCCCGTTGCAGCATATTCTGCAGGGTTGCTTTCAAAATCGATGTGGTTTCAGCTTGGTATACATTTATGTTTTTTCCCAATATCTTAGATGTAAAAAAGATAATTGAGTACTTTCTAGATACGAACTGATCGTATTGGAAGCATCCATACGATTGTCATTAATTTGGCTAATAACGCCACCGAGCACAGTTCACGTCTTAGAATTGAAATTTAGTTGAACAGCGCTAGATTTGTCTTTAAACTGATGAGATTGGTTCTAAATCTAAACAATAAATCTTTAATAATAATGAAATAAGAATTTTATTTTCACAGTGACTGGTGCTAGCCATCTCATTAGATGAAATGTCTGAATAGAAAGTAACATAATTTCTCGTTTAAGATACGATTCACCGCCCTTCATATTAATAATGGATTTTCTTTATGTTTTGGTGGAATCATTTCGAGTAAAGGTACACAGTTTGATGACGATTTTTGCATGTAAAATCCATTAGTTTTAGGCGCAGTGGTGACAGTTTCTTGTATTTTCAAATTACTTGAAGTTTTTTGCGAATTATGGTGCAAAAATGGTTTCAAATGTGACTGTGATGAGTCAATAATGTATAGATGGTGTTTTTGCATCTGATCAAAGACAATTTGTTTGACATTTTCTTAATATCCGCCGAGAATAAACATCTTTAGTGACGGAATAGCCTTAACAATTGATTATACGACAGGTTCGTATACGATTGGTTCAGTCATGAGCAAATAATTGAGGGAGGTATCACTAGATAAATTGAACGATGTATTATATACCCATGTATATAATACATCGTTCTGAGTTGGTAAAGTTGGTTGTAACATCCAATGAAGGTAACCTTCATTGTGTATGTTTATGTCATTCGGTGGTATTTGCGCCACACGGTTTTGAGGGCCAATTATTCTTCCATAAATTTTTGTTATGACATCATAAACATGATATCCTTTCCAATGATTCCAGTTTCTTGTATGCTCCACTGGTTTGGATCGGGTAGAAGGGCTGCTATCACACACTTAAACTAATGTCGGTTCATTGTGATACCAATATTAGCACTATCCTGAGCTACTGATGTAGTACCAACACCTTGATATCTTCAAGATAAATGTAAAATGTACCACACCTTGATATCAGCAAGATCTGAAAGTTTGTTCATAAAATATTTACCCAAGTGACTATATCTTCTTTATGCCAAAGCCGAATATGAGTTTCCTCCTACTTTTCGAGCTTAACAACATCTGCAATAATCATTACTTTTCAGAGCTAGACTTCTCGCATGTTTACCGAAATAGGAGTATTCTGTGAGTACCACTTATACGTCGAGATATTAGTGTCCTGGAGCGGTTCAATTGCTGCGTTCGTCACACTTACCTTACCAGTCTAAGTGTCATAAAAGGCTTTTCCAATCATTCCTTGCTTAGCATGAATTTGCTCTACAGATTCTTTTGATTCCTGAGGGGCCAGGGACACAGATGATATAGTTGTTGAAGGATTACTCACCTCGTTAAGAGATGAACTACAACCCAAAGCCACATTTGACTTCAGTGAAACTGTTTCATATAACCTGATAACCGACTGTCCTCATATATAGCGCAATTATATTCGTTGATATCATAATATGCTTTAAACAAGTCAAGACTTTCTCTATCATTATCACCATCAAATTCTTCGGAATATAATATAGACCAGTCTTAAACATATCTTAAAAATAACCTTTTTGGCTATGAGCTGGTTTTCTGCTGGTATAATCTAAACCAAATTAATCAATTTACGGCTTGAACCCTTTTATCGCCCACAAAATTTGTTTTTTACTTATGATATCTGTAGTACTTATATAAGGAACATAATACTCTTTGCGCTCTAATTTTCTCCGAGTCGCAGATGTTTTCTGGCAATTGAGTTTTATAAGGAGAATTCAAAGATTCTTCACTATAAGCTATCCAAAAAATATTATATGAGTTCCAGTTCTGACTCTCCTCAGACCCTTTAAAAAACGTTTCCCTTCAGGCTTAATCGTAGGACAAGCAAAATTATAAGATTGGTTGCAGGCACTTGTGATAGTATTCACCATGCAATCTAGACCCTCAACTATTAATTGGGGTTCTGCGCCTCAACTATCCTACAACTTCTCTTTATTTGCTGCAGTTTGTATTGAAGGGTTGTGAAGAGATTTTGGGTACTAGGGTAAATCTTAAGGTTGTAGGTTATATAACAATATTACTAGTAAAGAAGATTACTTTTAGCAAGTAATTAAACAAGGTCTCATTCATTTTGGTTATGTCTGTGCTTTCCCATGCGTGATGTGCATTGACATAACTTCTAGTTATATTCCCATTTCCCAAGAATGCAAGATCTAATTTACTTGAGTTTATAAAATATTATACCTTTTCATTCGAAAGTCGTAGATTTTGTTATAAATATCCAAGGTTTATGGTTTAGAACTACATTCTGAATTTTGTTTAACATTTTTCTGAATAACAATACTTTTCTTTTTACATGGTACTAAAGGAACTGCCATACCCTTCACTATTCACATAACCCTAATTGCTATATTCACCTCTTTTTTCCCGAAAGGTCCTATAAGTCATCCTCATTTAAGCCCAGGTTAATGAGCTTTTATAGATCAAGCTTTTCCTCATCGTTCGAGCTTTCCTTCTCTTCAACCTGTTTGGCCTGGCCCTATACAGTAGAAGTGCCAGCCAGTTTGTTGTTCATGCTCGCCTCTCTCCTATCTTTTTCGTAAATTTTGAGTGTTAATGACCTGAAACCGAAGTTGCTAACCCCTTCGATTTAACTAAGAGAACATGGGACTCTTTATTGACTATACCTTGGGTGCCTTCTGCTTAACATACTCTTTTAATTCCTGATTGGAGGATTTTCCTGTCGGGCTGACCTTAATGATCCTAAGAATATCATCCGAGCACTTCAACACTTCAATTGATAGCTAAACGCGTGCCCTTTGTCTACTAGAAATGTATTACCGGCTGTCACCCGCAAGTCCGATCGCTGATCACAACTCGCCTACTTAAGCTTTTGCTTTTTTATCAAGATCCACTTTCGGGCACGCAGTTAATTTAACACGCCAGTGATATCATCCTGCATCGCTACAAGACTGGCGGAATCCCAATTTTTGACCAAGGAACTTAAAAAATACGCTTAATTTTGTCAATGGCGACCTGCTCCTTGACCACTTCACTGATTTTCTTTTTCTTTTTTTTTTAATAAATTGCGTTTATTTTATTTTATTACAATCTAGTCTGCCTGACTAATGAGCAATTTGTTTCTGACTTAATTTACTAAGATAAGTGTATCTATGACTCTAACCATTAGCGTTTCACAGTTTCTGGTAAGTTGTTGTTTATGCCACATCGTTATTGTGGATCTGAATAAAGAGTTTGGTTCTTTTCAGTCTGCGTATAATATTGGTGTTGGTTAACATTTGAATTGCCTCTATATTCACATGTTGCTGGAGTCTTTCTTCGTGTTTCCTTGCATTTTTTTTTTAATTTCAATTGAAACGGAATCCATTTTAAGGTCTCTATGTAGATCTATTCCTGACGTACCATGGTGCATCGACAATGTTCCTTAGTACCCTGTTCTGAAACCATTGTATGATATTGACGTCACTGGGTTTTGTACAACCCCAAAGTTCAAAACCATAAGTCTATATTGGTTTCAGTATTTGCTTATAAAGTAGCAGCTTATTGCATGATGATAGAGAAGAGTGCTATCAGCCAATGCATTTTTCTATATTTTAGTTTTAGTTATTCATTTTTCTTTTTGACGTGGACCTTTCATCTAAGTTTAAGTTTAGCATCCAGGGTCATGCCTAGATACTTAGCTGTGTTCGCGTACGGTATTATTTTTCGATTTATTGCAACAGGTGTTCAACTCGTTTGTTGGTAATATTTATGTGAACTGATTTAGTTTCATTTAGCTTAATTCGCCATCTTTTAGTCCATTTATATACTTCGGAGATAGCTGATTGTAATTTTTGTGTTGATTTTTCGTTGTTTTTCCAATAGCTAGGATCGCAATGTCATCAGTAAACGTCGCCCCTGTGTTGTTTTCTAATTAAGTTAGATCATGCGTTTAAGGTAAATATAAAATTGGTCCTAATACACTGCCCTATGGTACACCTGCTTTTATTTCTTTCAATTCAGAATAAGTTTTATCCAATTTAATTCTAAAAAATCTATCTTTCAAGTATTATTCCAGTATTTTAGCGAATTGCATTGGTAAGAGGTTTTTAACGTATGATTAAGTTCTTAATGCCAAACCTTCTCAAAAGCTTCCACCACGTCTAAAAATATCTTGAAGCAGACATTTTTGGCGGCCGGTGCTTTCTCGTTGATGACGAAATCTGAACTGATGATTTGGGATTAAGTTATTCCTTTCGACTATCGGATTTAACCTTTTAATCAGTAGTTTCTCAAAGAGTTTAGACATAACTGGCAACAACGAAATTGGTCTATAAGATGAAGTTTCGTATGGTGGTTCTCCAGGTTTTGATATCATTATTACTTCTGCAATTTTCCACAAACTGGGCACAAATTTGGTTCTAAATGCTGAATTGAGATAAGTAAGCTTAACTGGAGCCTTCCTTAGTAGTTCTTTTAAAATTTTTGTAGTAATAAGATCATAACCAGGAGCCTTTTTCGAATTCATTTTGAATTTTATCTCATACATGACTTCTTTTGGTGAAGTCAATAGAATTTCTTCACTTTCCTTTTCAGATTCCACCGTTATTATTGGAGATTCTAAAGTTTGATCATGTGGTTGGAATATTTTTTCGAGGTGCTCCACAAAACATTGAACTTCATCTTCGTTATTTCGAGCCCATTTCACTCCTTCTATTCTTATTGCAGGGTTCGGCATTTTTGGTCTTTTAATGTTTTTGGTTGCTTTCTAAAGTGAATAATCAGTCCTGTTATCATTAGTTAGTTTTTTTTGACAGTTACTGATTGACTGATCTTTTACTTTTTGGATTTTCTTTCTTAACTGTTGAGTTAAATTGTCTAACTTAGTTTTATTTTGAGGAGCTCTTGTTTGCTGCCCATATTCTTCTCGCTCTACTTTTTTCTGCAAAGAGTTCTCTAATTTCTTTAAGGTAGGTTTTCCTTTTATATTATATTTAATTTTTGGGGTATTTTCCCAGGCTTGTATATCATTAACAAATTTTTGAACTTCATTTTCTATTTGCTCCTCGCTTTTTAATGGAACGTTTAGGTTAATTTTTTCTTCTAAGAACCTAAAGTATTACCAACAAGTGTGTTTATTTATTAGGCATGTTTTTTTTCTTTTCGAATAATTTTTTCGCTTAATGTCAAAAGTATAGGAGAATGGTCCGAGTTTAGGTTTCGATTTTCGTCTTCTTTTAGATAGTTCATTGATATATTTTTGATTATAAAAAAATCAATTAATTTTGTATTGATCTGTAGGCCAGTAGGTTAGTTTTCCAGTTGTCAAGGTTTCTCTGCCGCATTTTCTGATAGCTTTAAGCAGAACCCCAATGGACATTTTTTGCATTAAAATCTTTAACTGAATAAGTTTAATTTAGTGGTGCGATTTGGTAAGCGCATTTTTTTATGACAATTTGATAATCTGAACCACATTCTATTCTTATCATATAATTTTGATATCAGGGTTTGACAAAATAGTAACAAAGCAATTAAAGTCACCGAAAAAAGTTAAAAATGAATTCCATTTCACCATAAACAAACAAATCAGTTTGGTAACAAGACACTTGGCAAAATTGCAACATCAGCATTTAAAATAATTTAGCTACAATGTGGCAAATGTGTTTTTTTTTTTTTTGCTTACTAATTAGGCAACTTTGATTTTCAATTAAAAATAATAATAATTTATTGCTTGCAACCGATCGTATAAATATACCATAAATCTTTACCTCTTAGGCATAAACCGCACAAAACATATAAAATAAAATTTTCTTCTACAATCCATCTACCTATTTTACCCATTTGGCACGAGTTAAAAAAATGATGTTTTCAAAATACCTATAAACTAAAAGGTATAAAATATGAAATGGATTATTAGCGTAATTTAAAGTGGATTTTTTTTTTTCAACCACAATATAAATTATACACGAACATAACCACCGAAATGATCTTTTATGTGTCTTATAATTACCGGTATGTACATATTGAATAGTTTCGAATTAACCGAAAGAAGATATCCAAATTTTAAAACATTTTTTTTTTTTGTGTAGCAAAATATTTGCTTACTCTGTTAAAACTATTATTAACGAATTACGGATGGTACAAAAGAGTGATTTGTCTATTTTATTAGACAGAAGCGAAAAAATGTAAATGTACACATACGTGTAGACTGAAAAAAATCATCTCGCACTAATTTTCTAGCATCATGTGTTTAAGGTAAGAGGTGTATTATAGGCAAGTATAATCGAAAATTCATTCGATCAAACAAATGTTCTACTTCATACTACCAAATTAGTTTTTGGTATTTTAGACGTTTTATTTTTTTTGTCGATTTTTTTTCCTATACTGTTCCAATTTAATTATAATTACATAGCGATCGCATGGTTTTTGTGTTCAGTTTGATCGTTTAAATGGAGGTTGATGTTTTAAGTAAGTTTTTGTGTGTATGCTCTCCATATAATTGATGAGTATTTAGACACAAATGACAATTTGATGTATTAACATTTTCCCAAATATATAACCGTGATAAATTTGATTAAAATCCAGTATGTGTCATGTGAGTTTGAAAACTCTGAAGATAGATGATGCTAAGGTAAATACGAACAATGCCATATGCGCTAAATTTATATTACCATTATGTCATGGTACATAAACCATTTTGTCATTTTTATATATATATAGTATATATTGGCTAAATACCATTTGATACACGTTTTAGATCGAAATTAATAATAATAAATTTGTTATGGTTTAATGTTTAAAACCAATTTTTTTTTGCTCAAATGGTTGTTGTTGAATGGATTTTCTAAAATAAAAAAATCTTTGTCTATACAATGTGAATCGATTAGTATAAGATTTACAATCTGCGTGTTACATTCAAAGCAAAAAAAAAAAAACAAATCGAAATAAATTATACGCAAATTTTGTCATTTCATTCGCGATTCAATAGTGTTTTTGTTCTTAAAGTAATCAAAACTATAAGTAACAAAAATAAAAGGCAAAAAAAAAAACGAAAAGTCTCACAGACCATACCAGATTGGTAAAGATCAGCCAATTCGATGGGAATCAATCAGATTTGATGAGAATATTCTGCTTGAATAGTTTATATAGTTTTGAATACTATAAAAGTAATATCTGGAAAATTTTATTTTTACATATTTGTGCAGGTATATATTTAAAATGAAGGCTGATATATCACATATATAAAAGATATAATTTTCCTGTCAATTTAAAATTTGGGACATATGAAAGGTGTTTCCTAAATAAAATCATCTTTTCAAATGAGTAACATTTTCAACTGGAGTTGGTAATAAAAAACTGTATTATATTTGGCCCGAGTATGACAAAAACTATTCAGAATACAGCTCATCGGCGTATTCAATAATAGTATGGCGAATGATCAGAGTTTGAACAATTGCTTTACTAAACCATACGATTTTTCTTTGCGAAATCAGACAAAAAATAGACTTTTACGGGGGCAAGGTAAGCAATTATTTTGAAATTGGAGGAGATGGTTGGTCTAGATGAAAAAAAAATTAATATCCATGCGACACTCACATTTTTTCAGTGCTATAAAGTGCTAGAAAACTAGCAACGCGAAACAGAGAAAGAAAATGATTAATTTTGCAGACAGCACTATAGTAACGCTATATGTTTGACATTTAGAAAAAAAAAACAAAATAGAAATTAGAAATAAATTTTCTTTGAACGGTACTGGTAGTTTTTTGTTTTTTTTTTTTTTTTAAATAATTCTTGTGTTTTACACTACATTGTGGTAATGTCTAAATCAAAATTTATCTGGAAAGACGAAAATATTTTATTCATCTTAGAGTAAGTTAGAACGACGGAAGTTATATTTAAATTAGATGGTGTTTTTACATATAGTAAGTTGCTTAAATCTCTTTTTTTAATTTTTTATATTTGGCCATGATATATCATTTTACAATTATTTTTGAAAGGTGAAGTTCTGAAAAAATGGGATAATACAAAAAAGTATTTCATTTCTGAATCCCAGAAGCATTTTAAAACTGCAAAAAGTGGGGCAGCTACAGATGATGTTCATAATTAGGAAGAATATATATGGAAATTTTACGAAAATTTAGCATTTCGAAAAGAAACATGTCAAACAAGGCCTTCCCTTAATAATTATAATAAACGGTCATTAAACGTAAGTATTATGAAGATACATTTAATTTTATACAAATATTCTTTAATTTAGGAATTATCTCGAAATTCTGTAGTAAGTGATACGAATGATGGCTTAACAAAAGATTCCAATTTTGAATACTCACAAATAGAGATGCTAGATTGCGAAGATAGTTCAGTGTTGGATTATTTCAAATCAATTGGCTCTCCAATGGATGAAATGACCCACATAAAATCCTATAAATACGGCATCACCAAATATAGAATTTTTAGACACCTCGGATACATGCCATTCAAATTCTAGCACCCGGTTAATAACATCAACACCGAAACTAGCAGAATCTCAACCCAGATTAATTCAACCGATCCCATTGCATCCGACCAAAAAGGCTAGACTTTCAGCGAAATCAAAAGATGGGGTTTTGGCAGAATCTTGCTTGCAATTTTCGCAAGAAATAACAAAACTACTACAATCTTCGAAACCAAAATGGAAATTCCAGTCATACGGTGACAGTATCGCGCAAGATTTGATAAAAACTTGCTAAATCTTGCAAAACACAAAATAAATATGGTAATATTTTAAATTACCGAATTGCAAAACCAGCGAGAGGAAAATCATAATAAAAAATAGAAATCATCAATCATACATAGTTTATTTATGGTAAAAATATGTCCGGATAAAATCGGTGAGAACCAAACTTGGAACCGGTTGGCAAGAATTCCAAATGCATTCTCCACCACTCTTCGATTTCTTGACAACATGTAATTAAATCTTCGTTGATTAGTTGTCAGGTTTTTGTGTAAAAATGGTTTCTTCATGTATTCCGTCAAGGGGAATGCTTCGTCCGCCACAAATATATAAGGAGAAGGAATTTGCGTGGCTGGCAAGTTATTTGGTGCAGGTAGTGGTACAATATTCGCCTCTATATCGTGCCTCAAATCAAATCTCATCCAGGTTCCTGCGTCGCCAATACGTCCATTTATCCAAACGCCAACAAATATAAATCTGTAATTATTGACTTTATTTTGCAATGCTTATCTGCAAAAAATATAAATAGTTTATGCTCGTATATATAAAATATTTTTACATTCTTACCATCTATTGCACCGATACAATTGGGGAAGCCCCACTTAGAATAAAAATCCTTCGCAATGTCTAGCCAATCGAAAGTGTTTTGCGCAAATTTCAGTACTTCCTCGTTAAGGGCGCTGTACAATACTAGGATTGTGTCTCTCAATATTTTGGATTCTGTTGATTGCTGGATTCTGAATGGCAGCTGCAAAGATGTTTTTGAGCTTCACCTGGAATTAAATTACACAAATTTAATAAATCAGAATATTTTATATAAAATATATAAACCTATACCTGTAGCCAAATATCATAAAGTAATTTGAAGGCGTTCAGCTGGAGGGATACAATTTCGAAAATTAGTATTCATTTTTTGAATAAATGGCTGTACCAACTCTAATATCTTTTGGATTTGGACAGGTGTCATCCTTAAAGTTTTTTGATATAATTAAATATCCTCAACTTCGATTTCCTTCAACAATTGCTAAATACTTCGGTTTCGCGATGACGTAGCCATTTTGACGAATATTTCTTGTTTTTAGCTTTCGTTATAGTATTATGACACTGACTAGTTTTTCAACTTTTTAAGAGGATAAAAAAGTAAAATGAAGTGAGATAAATAATTGGTATACAAAATATTAATTTGAGTGAGCGTATACAACATAGTGTACATAAAAAGTAAAAATTGTCAAAAAAAATTGCGTAGCTCATTTTTTCTTGCAGTTGAGTGAGCACAATTCTAGCAAAAATAATTAAATTGTAATTATTTTTAAGACGATAGATTATTTTTTTTGACATTTTATGGTTTTGACAGAAACTGTCACAGAAAATATTAGATCAAAAGGATAAATAAAGTTTTGAATTATTTGAAACACAATATCGATCATAATGTCGAATGTGGGTATAATTGTGGCAGCTTACGTAAATTTGCTTCAAGCAAACGCGTCTATTGTAAAATAAAATTAAAAAAAATAAAAATTAAAAAAAATATTCGTCAATGTGGTTACTGCGGAGAGAAAGTGAAGGATTCAGTCACAAGCTTTTAAAAGGAATTGAAAATTTCTAAAGATTTTTATAATATGTGGGGTTTTCCTAACTGTTTAGGGACAATAGATGGTAGGAAATATAAAATTGGAATTTGATTTATATATATATATATATATATATATATATATATATATATATATATATATATATATATATATATATATATATATATATATATATATATATATAAAATTAAATATATATAGAATTAAAACTTTTGAATCCGTTAGGAAAACATTGTAAAATAAGATCCATGAATGAAGGAATTTGGCTCTAACTATTGGAACTACAAAGGCAGCAATTCATTTGTACTGATGGCAATAGTGAATGCAAATCACAAATTCATTTTCGTTGATGTTGGAAGTGAATTGAAGCACGATATAGAAGCTAAAATCTTGCCTATTCTCCCACCATGCACCTTACCAACAATTGAGGTACTCTCACCGTACGTATTTTTAGCCGACGACGCATTCCCTTTATCGGATTACATAATGAAACCATATTCTAACAGAAATCTCAGTGAAAGCCAAACGCGTTTCAATTATGAAAACTCGTTTCAATTATGGTCAAGAATGCCTTCGGAATTCTGGCCAACAGATTCCAAGCACTATATTCGCACCTATTTTCCGAGAGTCGAATGAAGCTATTAAAATAGCACTTGCCTGTATATGTCTTCATAATTATTTACGGAATGATAACGTAAATAATTGTACCAATTCATACGACTTTATCACACCAGACGAAACAGATGCCATAAATGAAGAAAACTTTGATTCGACAACCAATGGTGTGGTTGGTGCTCCAAACAAAAATGCAAATCAAATACGAAACCAATTCGAGAACTATTTTACACAATTTTATCCTGAAATAAATTTATAACGTTCGTGACATGTATTTTGGAATAAACTATTTAATTAATTTCATGTGGTAAAAAAATATATACATTTAAAATTTATTTATTAATTTTAGTTTTTTTGTTGGTTTCGTTGGAACTACATCTGATTAATTTCAAACAGTGTATTGAAAATTTTATTTTTTGCTAATTTAAGCAGATCTAAATCTAAATTTTCCAAATCAAATGCAACATAATCTCCAAACGCTTGTTGCTTTGGCCGGGTTTTCATAAGCTTACTAACCTCAACCTCTTCCTCTTTTGATGTTGAAGCCATTCTGTGCTTTTTGTTAAGATACAACGGTATTGGCCGTACATTTTTCATTGCGGATTCGCACGAGCTTAAGTGGGGTGTAGACACTCGGCTTGTGTTTTTCGAATTTGTAATACATTGGTTTCTACTAAAAGTAGGCTCACATATCAGAGATTTAAATCGAGGCAACACGATTGGAGATAATGTCCGATCACTATCTTGAATTCCACTTAATATAGATTGTTCTTCCTCTAAATATTCGACTTCATTGGTAGAATTTTTCAACTCTGAGGAACTTTCGTCCATTATACATGATTTTTAGGAAGAATGATTGGATGTTTGGTATTATAGGGACAGGAAGAAGACTGCAGTCGTCCACCGACTCTAGGTTTAAGAAATGGAGACAAAGAGATGAGTCTGCTTCTTGCTTTCACCATGTTTCTATTCTTCAGATCCCTGATTTCATCATTGAACATCACAGTTTGGGCCCAATGTATACAGATATTTGTGGCCTGGTTTAACTCTATAGTACACAAAAAGGTATTATTGCAGCAATCTGCGAATATAGCATAGAATGCGTATTATTTTTGTCCAACTGTTAAATTTCACAAATAAGTCATGAACGATCTGGGTGTGTCGTGTGGTTTGATAGGATACAAAATTAAATTTTTGTTCAGCTTCAATCAGTACCGGTTCCCACTTAAATTTAACCCATTAGGCCAATTTTTAGGATCTAATTTGAGCCATGGTGGGCCACGCCACCACAGTTCATAGGTGGAAAGCAGATGTGGACCCAATCCTCTGGATGCTACATCAGCGGGATTATCCTTTGGTGCGACGTGGTTCCATCTACCCCGAGGCAAATGTTCGAGAATTTCTGTTACACGATTTGCCACGAAGGATTTCCATCTCCGAGGAAAATCAGACAGCCAGGATAATACCACAGACGAGTCGGTCCATGCAAAGGTTTGTATATGATCATAATGTAGAGCTTGCTCCACAATTTTCATTAATCGGCTAAAAAGCAGTGCTCCACACAGTTCCATCCTCGGTATTGAAATTTGCTTAAGCGGGGCAACTCTTGTCTTTGCGGCAACAATTGAGACAAGAATATTGCCATCTTTATCAGAGCATCGACAATAAATGACACAGCCATATGCAAATTCCGAAGCGTCGCAAAATCCATGTAACTGTATTGGTTGACCACTTATAAATATCCAGCGTGGAATGTGAACGTTTTCAAGCTCAGGCAACGATTTCCGGAGTGCAATCCATTCTGTGGCCAAATTGGATGGTAATGCTTCATCCCAGCTAACCTTTTTCAGCCAAAGTCTTTGAAATAGAATTTTGATGCATATGATACTTGAAGAGATAACCTGAGTTTTAAAGGAACTAAATGTTTCTTATATATGTAGTTATGTACCATTCGTCATATTGATACCTTTTGATGGGAAGGGTTATCAACATTTTGAAACTGTCAATCGAAAGGTCACGATTTTGTAGGTAAGATGGCAGTGTTAACTTAAGAATGACAAAAAATGCACTTAAATTATTTAAATACTGAGGTGACGATATGTATACATATAACAAAATTATACAAATTTAGTAGTTTTGTTGTCACAAATAAACCGCATGTCCCTTCGTTATATATAAGTATGTATGTATGGGTTTTTGTTTTTGTTTATTTTAAGGGATGCGATCTTAATTTTAGCAAGAGGAAATATGTGGTACATGATATCAAGGGGAGTATGCTTGTCAGAGGTGGGGACGCGGGTGGAATAGTACGGGTAACTGCGTTTTTTTTGCGAAGTCCATATTTTTTTTAAATCCATCTGGTGGGAGACTTTAATTTGGTTTGTGGAGCTTGAATGTGATAGATTTTTTTATGGAATTTGTTTAGTGTCGTTCGTTTTTCTTCACAGTCACATGTATGTAGTCTGTAGAGTGCTTTATTTGTATGAAGGCGCTAACACGGTAGTTTTTTCGGATGGTTTTCGTTATTTCTTGTGCGATCGCCGATCACATGCTATATGTTTTTAAATTTTGTTTTTTTTTCTGTTGTTCTGCGAATTCATGTGCATGTGTAGTTGCATAGTTTAGCAAGAGCAAGGGGTTATTTGTTCAGAGTGGATGATGCGCTTAGAGTCATTTCCTATTGTTGTTTAGATTCGTGGAGCAGTTTTTTTGTGTTTTTCTAATTTGGAAATGATGGCCAATGGTGATTTGGTGATAGATGTATTTTAGTGTGGGGGAGGGATTTTCATACAAATAGTTTGTTTTACGGGGGGTAGTGGGATTCTTCATTGCACAGTGTGGAGTGCGGGGCTCTGCTGCGTTTTGGTTTCTAGAACCAGCGATCATGTGTTTTGGTTTGAACTCGTTGATTTTGGGATCGACAGCATTTGACAATTGTTGAACAGTGCATTTAAGACACCAATCATAATTTTGGATCCCATCACATTATTCAAATTATTGTAAAATTAGTTTTTATCTTTGGGTGGCTTACATCAATGGGCAGATGAACACAAATGATTGATAGGTTGGCTGACTGCATGTGTAAACGTAGCTTATCACGACTGTACACACCATTATCAGCTGCTTTTTTGGGGTCGGAGTCGGCCTGTTTCACCTGGGGCCCAGGAGAAACCAGCCCCAAGATTACCGAGGTCGTCTCTGTTGTGGAGTGGTTTATAGCATTGGGATACGGGGTCTCCACATTTTCTCGAGTTTCTTGGAGAGCAACGAATTCGGGGCGATGCTCTTTCATGACTGATGTAGAGCAGACTGACTCGCCTGATTTTCTTAGCGGCTTCGCTTTTCGCGTATCGGTCTTGAACTGCGGGTCCGTTAACACGCAAAAAAGGGATTCGAGTTGAGTTTTGGCGGTACCCACATTTCCTTTTGTTGATTATTTTAACAGTGAGCTTTTTGTGGAGGCGGGTGGTCGGTTTAGCGATCACTTGGATCTCCACCACAGCATCCGCAGCTTATCGTGGGAGGTGGCTGGACGAGGATTGGATCGCTGGGCTGACTACTCGCATCCATAGAAAGCCTCAATGTTTAATGTATCAGCAGGGGAGATTGGGTGCCGCTAATATTTTAGCCGACCCCAATTATGTTAACACACACGCAGTTTATGATCGGTGAGTGGAAGGTGCAGTGGCTAAGAGGACCAGGGGCATTTGATGGCACTCTATTAACCATGAAGGAGTATCGCTTGGAGCTCGTTTTCAGGAAACTGGATGGCTAAACAGTGGAGATCGTGTGTCTCAGGGCTGTACATTGCTTTACAGTATGAGGATGATCTCGGCGATTGGTGTTGGTTTCCTTCTTGGGCCCAGGGTGAGAGGGGCTGATTTGGATTTCAAAGCGGTTGATAATCATAAGTGTGAGCTGCGTTTGCGCATGCCACTGGCCAACCTGTAGACAACAATGTTGTGTCAAAGTTGAGAACAAGCTATCAGAAATTTTTATAACTGGCTCTGGGGTACGACAGCAAAATGTTGTCCTCGATAGTTTTTAATCGAATGTTAGAATTTACCTTTCGTAAAAGTGGAACACCTCAGGACAACATCTTGTACTGTCGGTCCAACCACCGTCAGTCTAATTTTTTTTAGAAGCCAGGACTCAGTGGAGTTTTGTACTTTGCACTGTGTAGTGAGGGGGTTCATTGTTTCCTGTGGGGTGGGGTTGTGTGTGTGAGTCAAAGAATTGTTCTTCTAAATTGGAATGTATTTGTCATCGAGTTGCTATTTTCCGGATTGCTGTATGGATTTGGATAGCAGTGAGGCGATTTTGGGCGCGTCATCTATATTAAACAAATGAATGTTTTGTTCTTGTTGAATTGTGTAGCTGCATGTGCGCGTGTATTTGTAGAGCAGCAGAGGAGGGAAGCAGGATTGGGAAGGGTATGGCATGCGATCGGTGGTCGCGCAGGAGGTGGTGGGGGCGGCCGGGGAAACGATTGTTCCATCACCATTAACAATGGGTGGATTGTTTTGGTGTTTTTATATAAGTGAAGTGTATTTTGTATGCGTGTGACTGTGAAGGGGAACGAGTGGCGATGGGGCGGGTTCCATGGGGGAAGTCTGTCACATTCAAGCTTTATTGTAACTTTTTTTAGATTGAATTGGAGTTGCTCACTGGATGGATTTGGAAATTGTGGATTTTGTGGAGGGGGTGTTGTTGCCCGTGATATTTTGTCCGTGTCTTAACTTCTGATATAGTGTGTTTTCTGTGATAGTATGTATATAAAACACGTGTTGATTCTAGGTTTTTTGATATTAAAATGTTAAAAAAGTTTTGAAATTATCCTTTCGTGACTTGTATTTGCACAGTTGTGTTGGTTATTTATTTTATTTTTAGAAATTTATTATCCTTGGTGTTCTTTGTTGCGACATTTTGTTTTAATTTTCTTTAAATACATAGATGAAATATGTATATATATGTATGTACATGTATCACTAGGGTAATTGCTATAAAACGGTGGGTTCGATCGAGTTCGAATGTTTAATTGTTTTGATAGGGTTCTATTTGTGGAATTTTCGGGCAGTGCACCGGATAAATTGGCAAAGTGTAGTTCGCAAACGTTTTGCTAATCAATATATGATATTTTATCTTAAAATGGTTAAAATAAATAACAATTCTTTAATTATATATGCAAAATATAATGAATATTATGGATAAAATGTTTACTCTAATTTTTTAGTTTTTGGGCTAAAATTTGTAATTCTTGGGTTCATTTAGTTTTGTCGGAGTGTAGAGTGTTTTAGCCTGTGCGTAATATTTGAGTGGACGCTTTTAGGGTTTAAATTAAAATTTATATGTTTAAAATTGATCCTTTATTTAATGGAGTGAAGTTGTATGAATTGTGCCTGTACCAGAAAAGCTCTGTAGATTTTGTGTTAAACCCAAAAGAATATCCGTATGCCGTTGTTGAAGGCTATCATCCCGAGGATGGTGGATGCCGGCTTCTCCTACAAATTACATGATTTAACGAAGATCTTGGGGCCGTGAAATGGTGAGTGTCGAATCAAGTATCGCTGCTGCATTTAATTTGCGTACGGGTTCAGATGTTGTTTGATTAATTTCGATGTCTTTATATTTTTATATTCGGTATATTCTTGTGTTTGAGATTTGAATTTGGTGTTTGTATTGTTATGTTATTGTGTGTTATATTATTTCATATCTTTGTACTGTTATATTGTGGTCTGTGTTACCACTGTGGTACGGTACTGAATTAACACCTAATTTTTGGCAACAACGCATCGGAACGAATCAATTAATTAATCTTTAAATTTCAAGCGAAACTAATCCAATTTATTGCAGCATATGGATTGCAGAATTATAATTTTATAATATTATAATTAATTAAATTATAATTTCAGATTGAAATTAATTCTATTTCTTACAGCCTATGGCTAAGAGCAATTAGTTCATTAATAGATTTTGTTTTCAGGAAACCTCTGCAGATTACAGATGAATGGTGGCACACTGTTGTTGCTGATAAGAGATGGCAGAATGCAGAGCAGTACAACAAAAATGTGATTGTCTTACACTAACAGTAGTTTGAATATTGGATACCGGGAAATCGGACCAATTAAGTCATAACTAACCTACTTTTCCTTTCCCGAACCCACAAAAATTTACTAACTATTGGCCGCCAAGGTGTCTGTAACCGGGTCGATCTCAATAATTTCACTAGTATCCTTCCATATCCTTCCAAGTATATGTAAAAACGGGTGTACTGTGGGCCCGGCGCTTTCCGGGATATCCTGCTTAATGCTTGGCAGTACATTCAAAATCAATCAATCAATTTCACAAATACATATAGTGTTGTCACACTCGAAATGATTGTTTGTCTCTGTTTGATTTTACTAGATTTGTAGCACTAGTTAATTTGAAATACTAGTCAGTGTCATAATACCATTAGCTTTCGCTAATAGTTCTAGCGACATGACCCTTTAATTTTAATATATAATTAATATTATATACATGTTTTTTATAAGTATATTATAATAATAATAAATTATATTTAATATTAGGTTATAATATATTTTTTTTTAATTTATACTCTTTTGCACACACTTCAGACACAACAAAACAAAAATCAGAAAAAGTATGAAATACCAAAAAAAAAATTTAATTGAATTCTTTTTTTGCTAGAATTGCTCGATTAATACTAGAAAAATTGAGCTACCACTTTTTTTTAACTTTTCAAAATTTTGTTTCATGTCTGTGGTTTATTCACTTACTCTCACATATATTTTGTATAGACATTATTTTTCTTCCTCAGTTTGGATTTTCTTGCCACTGAAAAAATGGCAAAAAAGCGAGTATCACGGCTATAATTTGAGTAACATCTCAATAGGTACAAAATACGCAGAGTTCCGTGATAATTCGTTTGTTTCTTAAGTATTTATTTTTAGATTTTCACGTGTAATAAGCTAGTTGAAAAGACAATTTTACATACAACACAAACGTATCAAAAATTTGGTGTTAACGTACAATATATCCTTTGAATTTCAGTTTTAAATAGTCTTTTGCTGAAAAATCAAACTACTTCCCGTTTTATTTTTTATATCGTAAAACACATAAAAATACCTTTCCAAAAAGCTGTCTTACATGATAAAGACTTAACGCGTTCGAGTTTTATATAGAACAAAACGTCATAACAAATTAGGGCGATATTCAACATTTCAGTACAAAATAATTAGTACAAAGTGTATAAGTTATGAAGTGATATAGTTTATAGCTGTTATTTATTTTGAAAGTGAAAGTGCAAAATGAAAACCAAATGTTGCAATCCGTTTGGTAAACTAAAACACAAAAACATAGTAAAATTAATTTTAAACAAACTCGGCCAGTAACCCGATATATTGTTGATATGGCAGCGGGTCTAAATATTATATTGGTACCAAGTACCATCAAAATTTGTAACACTTGCCGTCTAGAAATTACGAAAATATCCGCCGAAAGAGCAGAAAGATCAGAAAATGTTGACATGGTTGATGTCTTCACTGCGCATAATTGGAGTTACACCGATTATAATAGACAAAATTAAAAAGTCACAGTCATACTGTCGTAGTATTATTGATCAAATATCAAGAAAACTGGCAAGCAACATTTTTGAAATATCGTTGGACACCACTGCATCTGAAACTGAAACACCTAGTAGTGAAAATGAGATGGTGAACCAGTTAAAAGTTAAATTTGCTGAAGCTTCCGATAAAGAGTTTAAAATAAAAATTCTGTCAGTTCTTCCGCAATCATGGTTAGCGCGAAAAATTGTCAAGAAGTTCAACACCACAATGCATTTAACGTTGCTCTGGAAGAGACTTATGGAAGAAAATAAAATCCTGTCTAATCCCTCAAAGCGCGTTTACACGAATCTCATCAATCCTGAATTATAGAGCTTGTAAAAGAATTTTATGTGAGTGACGAAATCAGTCGTGCATGTGCTGGAAAAAGAGAATTTGTAGTTGTCGATGAGAATAATGTGAAGATTTCAAAACAACGACGACTAATTCTCATGAATCTCACAGAAGCATATGCTCTATTCAAGCAACAAAATATTGGTCGCAAAATTAAATTTCCCAAATTTGCATCGCTGCGACCGACAGAATGTCTTTTGGTACTCGACCACCAAGGAACACATTTTGTTTGTGTTTGTTGTTATCATCATAATGTTAAACTGCCTTGATACCTCATGACACAATTATTGCACAATTGTTTACTTATGTCCGCCCGGCCACAGTTTATGGCTTTCAACTTATTTTTGAATGTTTGTACGTTCCTCTCTGCTTGGCTGTTCATTGCTAGATGATACGGAGCATTCAATTTGTGATGGATTTCATTCATTTTCATGAAACGTTGGAAATTATTGGACGCAAACTGAGTTCCAAAATTTCCGGAATAACGAATTTCAAATGAATATTTCACAGCTTCCCTTAGGTGTGTCGGAACTTTCTTTAGATTTTATCTTGTTTTCTGACACTGTAAGCAGTTTTTCGACAGATTTTCAATGTTGCTGTCCAGTTTTTTCCACCAGCAGAAACTCCTGGGCAGTGACTTCATCCGTCTGATTCCAAAATATGCTGTGGGCAGTTCTTGCAAGTCTTTTTGTCATAAATTTTCTGGAACGTAAACTGGAACGGGAGTACACGTAGGAGGCATCCTCTTTGAAGTGTAAACTCCTTTTGTTCGATATTGAATCTTTGATCCGGCTTGAGTTTCTTTCCTGTCTGTAATCCCTTGATCAAAGGTTTCACCTTATCATCATTAGTTGTAGCCTCTCGTAGTAGATCGGCCGTTAGCGGTAACGTTTCGATGGCGTTGATTTCGATCAGGTCGATAAGTTCGATACTTGTATTTGTTTCGGCACGTGGCAATCGTGACAAAGCATCCGCGTTTGAATGATCCGATGACTTGCGATATTTTATTTCATATCTGAATGCCTACAGAAATATTGCGTAGTGCGGCATTCGTGTAATAATGTAGGAAGCCCCTTGTCCGGTGTAAAAATTTGCATTAGAGGCTTATTATCGCAGTGATCAGAATAAATTTACGAGCGTAAACATACTGATAAAATGTTCAAACGCCGTACATGATGGCGTATGCCTCACGGTCAATTTGTGAATATAGACGTGGCTCAGTACCGCCCAGTAGCCAATACTAACGGCAATTTTGGATCGTAGTGCTCTAAGTGTACCTCCTGTTGAACTAGCATTTTCAGGTTGTAAAATGTTCTATTGCACTCATTGTCTCAAATAAATGCTGATTTTCTCTTTCAGCAGATTATTAAGCGGGTAAATAACGGTGCTGAAATTTTTGAAAAATCGTCCGTAGTAATTTATCAGTAACCATAATATTCTATTTCAGGTGCCATAAACTCACATTTGTTGAAATTTACTACCATGTTGTACTTGCTCAAGTCGTTGTATATGTGATTCGTCATTAGGCGCTGTAATTTTAGTGTCAACCAAGAACACTGATACTCCATCAATATTCTTGAGAACTTTTTTGTTTTCTCGCTACCATTTTGCTGGTCAAGATTCAACACCATACGTAAGTCTCGTTGGTTGAAACAACCCGAAATGCGTACTTAACATAAAAATTTTCCGATCATCTGGATGTACTTCCATTTGTAAGAAAGCTTTATGTAGGTCGAGTTTTGAAAATGTGTCATCTCCCGCCATCGACACAAAGGGGTCTTTAATCGTAGCAAGAGGATGTTCCTCGACTACTATCCGAAGATTCACTGTAATTTAATAGTCTCAACACAGGCGAACTTTATCACCCTTATTTTTGACAGGAACTATGGGTGTAGCCTATCTGGATGACTCGACTTTTGGTAAAATGCCGTTTTATTCCAGTTTCTCGAGTTCTTGTTTTACTGAATCTCGTAAAGCAATTGTCTTTGAGTTGGTGTAATTTTGTGTTAATGTGAGCAGCTGGTTTTGTATTTATATCAGCGGGTTTTATAAACGACACTTGTTCACCTTTACCGTTTATTATTTTGTTTCAGTCAAGTTTTATGTTGTGTAACCATTCCCGGCCAAGTAATGGTTTACCATTTGATTCGACCACGTAAAATCTTAGATCACGACACTCAACACCAGAATTGGCACATACGATAATGTAACCAAACACTTTGATCTCCGTATCACAGTAACTTACGAGTTTTGTGTTTGTTAACTGCAACTTTTCCTCCGGAAAGTATTTCGCTCTGTAATTGTTATTAACGATCGTTACCGGAGACCTATTGTCGATCTTGAACCCCAAAACGATATCATTTATTTTTAGGTTAACAAACAATTTTGGAAATTTGCTTGAAAAACCGGGAATAGTAAAAATATCCTCAGTGCGATCCGTTGTATCATATTCGATGTAATTCGCCTTATTTCCACTTAGGGCATTTATTATTTTATTTTGAATCTTCAACTCAGGGTAGAATGTACTCGTTTACGAAACAGTTGCTGCATGATATTTGAATGTGTCCGATTGTAGTGTTGTTTTAACACATAATTCATCTAGCTGACGAAGAAATATTTTCGAGGTGTTCCAGCTCTGCCCAATATATGATATAAGATTATATAGTAGGATATAATTCTATATTCCTCATTGATTAGATTATCTTGACCAATTTTATCAAAATAAATGCCAGAATGCGAAGCAAACCGTGTTATATGTATTTTTAGTATTTTTAGTGCTGTGGTATGTCCCATCAAGCAGATTTATTACCGACCAAAGTAACAAGCTTAATTCGCTGGTTACTTTAGTCGTTTGTCTCTGTTGCATCGATTATTTTTGTTTTAAATTATGCTTCATGCTGATGCTTGCCTAACTTGCTTGGTATTGTTATTAACATTTGGAAGACCCATTGCTTCCAACTGATTAATAACCTCAATTGAAACATTGATCGGCTGATTTCGGTGATTGTCCCTGTAAGCTTTCCTATATTACTGCTTTTTATAATAAGGAGAATAAGTAAGCCATCGTTTCCTCTAGTAACCTCTTTAACTCTTCCTAAAGACCCTCTTCCTGGAGGTAGGTTTTCATCCTAAAAAAAGATTAGCTCCCCCTTTGATTTATTAACTTCTTTTTTAATCCATTTGCTTCGTTCCTGAATAGTAATAAAATATAATTGAACCGAACAATTGGCGCAGTGGTTAAAGCTGGCACCTGCTGGGTTGGGAAGTACCGGGTTCGAATCCTGCAAAAGGATGTTTCACTGCTTGATTACAATCAGTGATGATGAATCTAACTATGATTCCCTGTTGGACTGCAAAATCCATAGGCCATCGTCCATGTCAGTACAGGCTGGCTGGATCATTGCACTGTGCAGATGGATATTTAAAGCAAACCTGTATATGCGTGCGTCTTCGATTTGACTAGTAATGGCGTAAATTAGGATGTTAAAAATAAACGGCGATATCCCACTCGATGTCCCACTCTTCTACTATTTGAGGAGTTTTGCTTTTCGTTTCAAAATACTTGCTTCAAAAGAGACTAAAATGATAAACGCATATTTAGATCGAAAGTTTCTTTAAATTTTGAATTGACAAATGTTTTTCTCTAACTAGTACATAACTCTAAGCCTAAAGGTCCTGCTAAAGTTATACTTGTGAAGAATTAAATTTTTTTATTAGTTTAAATTATTCACCTTATTCGATTATTAAACTCTAGAAGATTTCTTTAAATTATAGCCTGTGTACACAATTTGCTTACATTTTAAAATCTGTCAACGTATAATGCATTCATAATTGCCCTTGAAATATTAATGAATTGTTAATCGAAACCTTTAATCGAAAAAATATAAAAAAACCAACACATAATAAAACCGCGAAAAAAACATTGAAATTGCGGCAATAAATTATAAAAACCGAAAGAGACACCCACCAGGCTAAAAAAAATATTTTTTGTCACATTTCTAAAAAAATGTCAACAGTTTCGTGATTTGTTACTTCTGCAAACAATAAAATACTCACAATATTTCTTTTTTTTTTTTTTTTTTGTAGGTTTTGGTTTATGTTTTTTTTTTTTTTTTTTGATCAACTTGCGTGGGTTCGTAATATATATTTATTTAATTTGTCTAATACCAAATCAATAATTCATAAATATTAAAAATGCACCTTGTAAATAGTTTTCGGTTATTATTAATAAATAAAACGAAGATACAACATAACATAATATTCCACCTTCTATATATATATATTTTTTGGCCAAAACCAAAACCAATAACATTAAACGAAACATGGCTTTAAAATGTCCAAAAACAAAACAACAAAAACAATTCTCTCACGTACCCCGTGTGGAGTGGAAGACATTGGCGCCTTTTTTACTTATTCTTTTTTTGTTTTATTATTATTATAATTTTGATTATAACATTGTTTGGTTTGTGTTATTATTTGTTTGTATTTAAAATTTAAATAACGCAAAACGTAAAAATTATTGGAATAACAAAATAATGAAACCAAATGCACCGCAGTTTTTTAAAAAAAAATTTGCTTTCTGTTTGTTTGTATTTCTTTGATTCAGTGCGAAATGAAAATGAGTTTTATTTTGTCTTTGTTTAACTTCTTAGATTGTAGAATTCACGAACACTTACTTTCAAATTAGAATAAAGGTTCGACTGAATATTTAATAATTTTAACTTAATTGATTTAACGTTTGATTAAACTAGTGGTTGCTGATTGCAACGTAACAATGCTTATTCGAGCATTAATTTCGAGTTATTAATTAGAATATTTGTGAATTCAATAAGATGTTTCTATTAGAAAATTATAAAACTCGGTTAGTTAAAGTGCAATATTCATATAAAATGTTCAAAGCAGCTGAAAGTATGCAATTAACGTTAGCTGGTGCTAATAGAGCAGCCTACAGTTATTAGAGGACTAATGACTTTGTTTGACGTGAGCACCTGTTAAACGAGTTTCTCATAAGACAACGATATTAATCTGTGTCAGGCTGATTTCTCCGATATGCGAGACTGAGAAATATTATTACCACGTGGTTGCTAGGATATAAACAAACCGGTTCGAAACCGCAGTATAAATAACCAGTGGTATAAATAACCAGTGGTACAAATATATGACAGTATGTTACAGATAGGCATAAATGTTAGAGCAGTAGGAAACTTGATTGCCGGAGCAAAAATTGTTTCAAGTTTGCTTAGGGAAATCCGAGATGACTCTAAGGGTGGCCACCCCAGATGGGGCTTACTTGTTAGTACAAAACGAGCAGATATTTTGACTAACCAAGATAAAAGGATAAGTGAGCCTTCCAGGCTTCTGACAAATTTAGCGCCGGCCTTAGAAAACCAACAAGTAGCAACAAAAAGGTGGTAAAGAAATCAAAAACAATCAACTCAAACGGATATGCTTTTGATTAAAAAAAAATGAGCTGTATAGTATGTTGAACTACAAAAAAAGTGAAAGCAGACTTAAAACTTATCAAAACTAAACTAAATCTAAACTAAAACTAACTGCAAAGAGCTTTTTCCAATTCCATCTAGAAAAAAGTAGCAGCCAGACAAGTGATGTTAAAGCTTTGACAAAGTAAGCCATTGTACAAGAATAGTACATTAATATAGTGATTACCCAGGGCGTAATTTTTCAAGCTCCTGAATCCCAAAGAATTTTACTGCCACTTCTTTATGTATTGGCGGTGATGTTCAAGCCTGGGCCATTTAATGGCGATCTATAAACAGCAAAACAGTTTGGTATTTTGTGCACCTTGCATTGATTTATTGATTGAATAATGAGACTGTAAGACCAAGCGCTTGTCAAGTGTTCCAATTAACGCCAGTATTATTCCCACAGTCTTTTTACATTTACCAAACGATAGGATAGGACGGATTTTCATATGTTTTTATTTCTATAATTATATTTCCCTGCATGATAGAAACGACCTGGTTTCAGACACTTAATGATCATTACGGCACAATGATTCATTGATTCTATTTTTGTGGTGTAGGGAAAGGAAAGGGATGTCAGTAATGTTAGTCCGGTATTCTGGTAGCCAATATTCATCCTACTGTTAGCATTATACAATCACAATTTTATTACATGGCTCAAAATTCTGTTTTCTGTCATCTCTTATCAGCAACTTTAGTGTGCTATCATTTAACTACAATCTTCAAAAAAATTCTCCAACCAAAAATATAGTAACGGGCTTATTTCTCCAATTCGTGGACTGTAGTAAATTAAATTAATTTTCACCTGAAAATTATAAATAATTAATCCATAATATAATAATATAATTTCTACAAGCCGTATGCCGTAATAAATTGGATTAGTTTTTGTCTGAAATTTACAATTAATTAATTTATTACATCATTAAAAATATACAATTATAAAAATTATAATATAAATTAGATTTTAAAAAAATTGATTTAACATTACAAATCAATTGAACTAACCGTTTTACCACAAATACGTCATGTAATCGCTGACAATCTAATTTATGTACACTTTATTTAACACAAAACTTTAAAATTAATACAAGTTAGATTTTAAAAAATAGTTTAAACCGGCTTGGTATTTTGTGCATCTTGCATGATGAAAAACTACTAAAGTATGTTTCGTAAATAAGCCAACGGATTATTTGATGAAAGGCTGTTTGTTTTGTGCTTAGAAAATAAAGTTCTGTTGCGAACTACAGAAAATCAGGTCAGGTGTCTCAAATGACAAATTGTATTACAATGGCTTGTGATGCAGCAATGCCAAAGAGATCAATAGAAAGATGGAAGGTTCCAGTATACTGATGGACCGAGAAAATAACTAAACGAATTATGAGTTACGTCAACAATATTGTGCTTGTCACTTCAGTACTTAAGTATTCCATCAAAGCAAGCAAACTGCGATGCTTTCGACGATGGCTGCGAGGCAAGCCATATAGAATAGTTATGTGACAAGGGTAGATACGATGCATTCCCGTCATTCCCAGAATTGTTGGAAATATTCTCTGCGTAGAGATAATATGGTAATAGGGGAAGGAAGAAGTAATTTCATCAATGTTGACGGAGGAGCTTCTAAGAGCATATGGCAAAATGGGAAACAACAAGGCTTCCAATCGTGATAAACCAATTGTAGCGTTGATAACAGTCCTTGCATATGCGGAGCCGTTTGTTAGCTTGTATAATTCTTGCCTAGAGGAAGTATTAGTCCATATTCAGTAGAAATTCCTACAGTGGGTTACTCTGCCGAAACGAAACGAAGGCATTAGAAAACCCATTATCATACCGCCTAATCTTTCTGGATACGACTGGTAAAATATTAGAGAATATTGAATGTGAAAGACTGCAATATACCAAAAAATACAGGAGCCGCAAGGCTTCCTCTACCACATTGACGTAATTAACTTCGGGGAAGAAAAGCATGAGAGGCAATTGCAGGTTTCTATAGAACGGAGGTTCCAAAAAACTCTGTGTGTGCTGTTAATATTGGATGTTAAAAATGTTTTTAACTCTTCTAAGTCTAAGTGCATATTCGACACGCTACTAGACATAAAAGAACCCAAGTATTTAACATGGCTCGCGTGGTAAATTACTTTGGAAAAAGAGTTTTAAAGTACGATTGTAATGGAGTTATAGTAACATTCCAAGTAAAATACCCGCCGCTGTAAAATACGCAAGGAGTAACAAGAAGAAATTTAATAAAAAAAAGGTTGAGAGACGCCTTCACCAGAATTGCCTTTATACTTTTAATAAAGTACCGTGTTTAACTGAGAAGATCTAATGAAACTGCCACAGTTTAAAATTAGCGGACGCTAGATTATGTCGGGAGTACCAACCTATGTTTTAAAATAAGACAGTCTGATTTTTGCCAGCTCTAGCAATAAAGTCACCAATCACTATTCTGACGTCGTGCTCCGGTATAGATTCCATCAGATTATTCAAATTGTTGTAAAGTGAGTCTTTATCTTGGGGCTGGCTTACATCCGTGGGCGCATGAACACAAATGATTGGGAGGTTGGCTATTCGCATGCGTGAACTTAGCTTACAAATATGATCATCAACTGTCTTGAATTTTGAAACATCCTTTATCATCTAGGACTCAAGAAGAAAACCATCACCAAAATTACCTAGGTCATCTCCACTATAAAACAATGTTTAGCCTTGAAACGCATGGCATCCACTTTTAGGCCTTCGAATTTCTTGGAGAGCAACGAATTTCAAGCGATACTTTTTCATGTCTTATTAGTGCCATGGAACACGCCTGGTTTTCTTAGCGACTGCACGTTACATGTACCTATCCTAAACTGCATATATGTTGGCATATGCGGTGGTCGGTTTAAATTTCATTGGTATCCATATTTTCTCTTTTTGATTTTCTTAACAGTGAAGTTTTTCAAGGATGCGGGTAGTCAGCCCAGCGATCCAACCTTTGCTTAGTCGTTTCCTACAACCAGCCAAAGATGCTGTAGTGGAACTTAGGTAAACATTCTCGCTTAGAAGTTTTTAACGTGGCATGGGAAGTGCCCTCCAACTATAGGCGTCGATGGTCCTATATATATAAGATATTTAATAGACACAGATGTAACGTACATAGGAACATTTGCTGATAACACTGCAATCTTGTAACAATGTATAAAAAGCAATCAGCAAAGTACAAAGGGTCGCGAAAGTATTGCGTAATGAAATCAAATCACGTTAACTTCACCAACAAACAGATCAACTTATTTCGAGTGAAAATTAACTTTCAGCAAGTTCCATAAGCACATATGGGCAAAATTGAGGGCCGACTTTAATGTAACAAAGAAATCTCGAGAATAGCGTAACGGAGGACCTAAATTAACGGTGTAGTAAGGATATATATACCCTTTACGACCAGCTTACAATATAAACAGACTGAAATTTTTTGTGATCCAACACTGCATCGATATAATACCAGTCGATAATCTTAAACGAAACAAAAAAAGAAACTCGAAGAAGAAAAATCAAATCACAAAAGTCAATTTGTTTTTCGTTATGTTTGGTTATTTATATATATTTTTTTTTTTTTTTTTGTTGAAGGTGGTATGTGAAAAAAATTTTCTGCTTTAAAAAAAAATCTAATAAAAAGTAATATAATTGATCGAGAAAAGAGAGATAAACGTGTACATAACAAGTAAAAAAAAAAACAAAAAAAAATCTATGGGTTATAACATGAAGAAGAACTGTCATTGTTGCAAATCACGCGATAAATAGCCAGAAGGGTTTTCTGTATTTTTATCAAATGCGCCCTTTTTATATATAATGTGTATACGCGAAGGTATCGTATATTGTTTATGATTGTAGTTGAATGGGAGATACATCCCATATAACAACCAAAATCGACTCGAATGCATTTTTTCCTATCGTTTTTTCTTTATCAGTAAGAATGTTAAATTCTTCTTTATATTGTTTTATTGCGTTTGCATACAATAAAAAAAAAACAACAACAACAACGAAACACACAAGCGAAATTGTTATCTTGTTTTGATTTTATGGTTAAATAAAAATTTCCCGACAAAGTACTTCCATTTTTTTGTTTTTATTATATCGATTTAAAATTCACTTGTGGTGTTTCGTTTTAATGGTATGGATAATTATGAACGACCTTAAAGTGTTTCGTTATTTTACCTACCACAAATATACCATGAGATCAGTTTAAAGGGTGGAATTTAAACTGATTAAACTGATTAATTGCAATTAAATGGCTTAGATTGAATTATATATTGCAATTTACATTTGCTCAAAAAGCAAATATTTATCATCACATATGGCAATCAAAAATCAGGAGCCATATTTTTGCCGAACCTGTCCAACTGATTTTTATAAAAATTACACCACTTTACATTTTCTAGTATACATTACATTTAAATAGTGTAAAGTCGTTGTTTCGTATAAATCGGTTGGGTACTTCAAGCGCAATCGGTAATCGAGAAAATTTAAAGAAAAACAAAATAACAAACCCAAGACATAAGCTCAAAAAATTAAATACCTTACAAATGAATGGATTCATCCAATTATTGCTAAAAATGATTAATTGCTTAATTGTTAATTCTAATATACTAATATAATAATATAATAATATAATAATATAATAATATAATAATATAATAATATAATAATATAATAATATAATAATATAATAATATAATAATATAATAATATAATAATATAATAATATAATAATATAATAATATAATAATATAATAATATAATAATATAATAATATAATAATATAATAATATAATAATATAATAATATAATAATATAATAATATAATAATATAATAATATAATAATATAATAATATAATAATATAATAATATAATAATATAATAATATAATAATATAATAATATAATAATATAATAATATAATAATATAATAATATAATAATATAATAATATAATAATATAATAATATAATAATATAATAATATAATAATATAATAATATAATAATATAATAATATAATAATATAATAATATAATAATATAATAATATAATAATATAATAATATAATAATATAATAATATAATAATATAATAATATAATAATATAATAATATAATAATATAATAATATAATAATATAATAATATAATAATATAATAATATAATAATATAATAATATAATAATATAATAATATAATAATATAATAATATAATAATATAATAATATAATAATATAATAATATAATAATATAATAATATAATAATATAATAATATAATAATATAATAATATAATAATATAATAATATAATAATATAATAATATAATAATATAATAATATAATAATATAATAATATAATAATATAATAATATAATAATATAATAATATAATAATATAATAATATAATAATATAATAATATAATAATATAATAATATAATAATATAATAATATAATAATATAATAATATAATAATATAATAATATAATAATATAATAATATAATAATATAATAATATAATAATATAATAATATAATAATATAATAATATAATAATATAATAATATAATAATATAATAATATAATAATATAATAATATAATAATATAATAATATAACAATATAATAATATAATAATATAATAATATAATAATATAATAATATAATAATATAATAATATAATAATATAATAATATAATAATATAATAATATAATAATATAATAATATAATAATATAATAATATAATAATATAATAATATAATAATATAATAATATAATAATATAATAATATAAGAATATAAGAATATAATAATATAATAATATAATAATATAATAATATAATAATATAAGAATATAATAATATAATAATATAATAATATAATAATATAATAATATAATAATATAATAATATAATAATATAATAATATAATAATATAATAATATAATAATATAATAATATAATAATATAATAATATAATAATATAATAATATAATAATATAATAATATAATAATATAATAATATAATAATATAATAATATAATAATATAATAATATAATAATATAATAATATAATAATATAATAATATAATAATATAATAATATAATAATATAATAATATAATAATATAATAATATAATAATATAATAATATAATAATATAATAATATAATAATATAATAATATAATAATATAATAATATAATAATATAATAATATAATAATATAATAATATAATAATATAATAATATAATAATATAATAATATAATAATATAATAATATAATAATATAATAATATAATAATATAATAATATAATAATATAATAA
The DNA here is from genome assembly GCA_963556175.1 of Tipula confusa. NCBI lineage: Eukaryota > Metazoa > Arthropoda > Insecta > Diptera > Tipulidae > Tipula > Tipula confusa. Next base: position 177,467,420 of record OY744476.1, read on the forward strand.
TATAATAATATAATAATATAATAATATAATAATATAATAATATAATAATATAATAATATAATAATATAATAATATAATAATATAATAATATAATAATATAATAATATAATAATATAATAATATAATAATATAATAATATAATAATATAATAATATAATAATATAATAATATAATAATATAATAATATAATAATATAATAATATAATAATATAATAATATAATAATATAATAATATAATAATATAATAATATAATAATATAATAATATAATAATATAATAATATAATAATATAATAATATAATAATATAATAATATAATAATATAATAATATAATAATATAATAATATAATAATATAATAATATAATAATATAATAATATAATAATATAATAATATAATAATATAATAATATAATAATATAATAATATAATAATATAATAATATAATAATATAATAATATAATAATATAATAATATAATAATATAATAATATAATAATATAATAATATAATAATATAATAATATAATAATATAATAATATAATAATATAATAATATAATAATATAATAATATAATAATATAACAATATAATAATATAATAATATAATAATATAATAATATAATAATATAATAATATAATAATATAATAATATAATAATATAATAATATAATAATATAATAATATAATAATATAATAATATAATAATATAATAATATAATAATATAATAATATAATAATATAATAATATAATAATATAAGAATATAAGAATATAATAATATAATAATATAATAATATAATAATATAATAATATAAGAATATAAGAATATAATAATATAATAATATAATAATATAATAATATAATAATATAATAATATAATAATATAATAATATAATAATATAATAATATAATAATATAATAATATAATAATATAATAATATAATAATATAATAATATAATAATATAATAATATAATAATATAATAATATAATAATATAATAATATAATAATATAATAATATAATAATATAATAATATAATAATATAATAATATAATAATATAATAATATAATAATATAATAATATAATAATATAATAATATAATAATATAATAATATAATAATATAATAATATAATAATATAATAATATAATAATATAATAATATAATAATATAATAATATAATAATATAATAATATAATAATATAATAATATAATAATATAATAATATAATAATATAATAATATAATAATATAATAATATAATAATATAATAATATAATAATATAATAATATAATAATATAATAATATAATAATATAATAATATAATAATATAATAATATAATAATATAATAATATAATAATATAATAATATAATAATATAATAATATAATAATATAATAATATAATAATATAATAATATAATAATATAATAATATAATAATATAATAATATAATAATATAATAATATAATAATATAATAATATAATAATATAATAATATAATAATATAATAATATAATAATATAATAATATAATAATATAATAATATAATAATATAATAATATAATAATATAATAATATAATAATATAATAATATAATAATATAATAATATAATAATATAATAATATAATAATATAATAATATAATAATATATGTACACTACTGAGGAACCAAAAATAACTCATCGGCATCACAAAATCCTCAAAGTCAGCACAAGAAGCGGCCACGAACACCATCACGATTCACAGAACACCACCACGACATCATGATGTATCAAATGCCCCTAATGGAACCACCACTACACAATTCTCTAAAAAGTTAGAGCTCGAAAGCTTCATCCAAGCCCACCATTCAAGAGCAACCTTACTCACGAAAATATGGCCTGGACTAGAGAAGAATCTCATTACAACCAGCCACATCACTCAACAATTAACCAACCACGCATCTACATAATTTTCCACGCATCTGTGTAAATTGCTGTCTCTCCTCCAACATTAGAAATTATGTTGAAATCTATCGTGAAAAGTTACCCAGTTATTATGTTGCCCAATGCGATATGGTATTTCGACGAGTGGCAATTTTAATTCTGGTTGAACATTTTTTATTGATGATGCCGCTTTCTTGCGCTGATTGTTATTGGATGGCCTCTTGAGTCTAGCTATCATTTTGTCTACTTATATACACTAATTATTTCATGTCATAATTGTAAGAATTTCTTCTTGAATTTCTAGAAATAATTTCTCGTGCAGCTGATCCATAGTTTTTATGTTGTTCTATAGTTATAGTAAATTCTGGGACAACTGAAGATTAAACTGTTTCGCAACTACGCATATAGCTGTGCTTATTCCAACTAGTTCCTGACGTGGTTTATTTTATCGTCTGCCCTTTTTATGAGCCTCCTCGTATCCATAGTTTGGGTCACAGGATGATGTGGTGCTCACAGACTTGTTAGAAGCATTTGGTAGAGTCTCCAATGAGATTGTCTTATCATAATTATTGGGAGTCGGTAATGTTCAGTCAATCCTGCTGATTGTGTTTCGAGTGAACTGGAAATAAGTATCTGGGTTTTCTAAAGGCAATTGTTTTATCACAATAAAGGGTTTATGCGTATGGTCTATAGACACCGAAATGTGATTATACTTAGTCTAAGAAATAAGTAAGCCCTTATTCAGGTTAAATATCTGTCAAATATTAGAAGATTAGAATTAACCCTAACGCAAAAATTTAAAACTAATTCGAACGGTTTTGATGTAAACACATTAGGCCAAGGAATTCTTAAGATTAAGGAGTTCCAAACAAACGAATAGCACATTTTCCTTTAGTTTAGGATCATTAAGGCGTCTGCTCGGCTAGACTATCTCAATAACAATATCATTCAATATTTTAGTTTATTGATTCATTTTGAGGATTAACTATTTTAAAATACATAGACGTCACTACATACTTCGCTTCCGGTGAATTCCAACGGAATTCATGTTATACTAATTTTCATAATTTTGAGAGAAAAACAAATTAAGAGTTAATTTTGAGCAAGAGAAAAAAGTTTAGTTAATTTTGAAGGGCTAGAACGCATCCAAAGGATGTTTGCCTTCGACGATGGAATGCATTAAATTTTAAATTTTAATCTCATTTTCGCAATTTTTATTTACCCTGTTCTCGTGACTACAAGGAATCATGTTGAAATTGCACAGTATCGCTGGTTATTAGAAATCGGTAATGGACCAGTCATGTAAAAGTGAATTCCTGCGAAGGTTTGTGAAGTTAATTTATAAGAACTGAGAGTTGTATGCCAATAAAAGTTTTTAACTTTTGACAGGCTAAACCATTTTGAACCTTAGTTCTTAAATCTTTTATGATGGAAGGCCTACTACATTGGGTTGGGCTGCTGCAACTTTAATAGAAAAAAATTAATGCGCGTGAAACATAAGAATCAACAAGATTATGAATTTTTGAGATATTTTGGATATATGTTGATAATGAATTATCCAATAAAATCTAAATGACTGAATCGAGGTGGAAAAGCTTTTTCGGTTTCTAATAAAATACGTTGATGGATGTTTTATGATCCGTGATCAATGAGAAACTCTCTTCTACCAAGAAGATATGTAAAACGTATATTGACAGAAAAAGCTGCAAACAACTCTCTTTCATAAGCAATCTATTATTTTTGTGTTTAATTTAAACAAATGGATACAATAACTGAGTTGTTTCTATGTTCTATGTGACTTACTGCTGATATACCCACCTCAATTGCTGTGTCCAAAGCTCTATATTGACCAAGTAAAATGCATCGACCAATTATAACTAGAATACCGCCATATATGCAGAACCGTATAACCAAAAGCCAACCCATACATCCATCTACAACACTACCATCAAAACACAGCTGGAGATCTGCAAAGTTCCCGCCAAAAACCACAGATATATAATTCACAAGTCTGATTTGATCATTTGATTTGATTATCAGTCATCAAACCACCCCTCATCTCCATGTTTCAATCTAACAACACCTTCGGTCCCAGCACAAGTAAAAATTGTTCAGAAATAGCACCGCGATGACATCGACGCAGAACTCAAACTCATAAGCCACAGACACGAGTATAGACAAACTCACAAATTTCCTTTAACCAGCAGTTAAAAATCAAATGCATCAGTCACACCGCAGCAATCACCAAAAGGGCAACCCTTTCACTATCCAATAAAACAGCGACGAGGCCCCCAAAATTCCACAGTTCCACAAACCTCCAAAAATGATAATTCCAACACTGATAACTTTGTCGCACCACGGACTTCCATCCGACACTTCAGCTCCATAAAAACTCTAAAGCAAACATAGCCAACATAACCCCACAAGCTATTCACGCATAGTTATATTGGTGGTCCCGACGTGATGGAGTCAGCAATATTCCCCATTATAGTTCCATCGATTTTGATAATAACCGAGTGTGTACAGATGTGACTCCATTAAAATTCGTATAACATGTGAATGAATCTTATAGAGTTGAAACGCGTAAGACATAAATATCGATAACATCCCTTTTAAACGTGACATGAGCGGTTTAAGGTTTAGTTTGACAACAGTTCGATAAAACATTGTCAATTGAAGAGAAAATATTTTTTTGGATCCAAATTATAATTATCGACCCAGGTTTTTGATGGATGCAGTAAAATGATGAACTGGAATCGATCATTTCCGACTTAGAGAAAAACAACTCGAATAACAGCATTTGGTGCAAAACTTCCCTATGAAAGAATCGCCGTCACATTCCAACGTCGATAATAAGACATTTCTGGCGCTTTACAAAATTTGTCACACCCCAGCTTTAGAGCCACAAGAAAGTTAATATCATCACAATATTTTGTCACTCATGATAATCGTGACAGGATACATCGATGCAGTGATTTTATTAACTTTTAGACCATATCTGCAATTAATTTACCACAAATTTATGGTAACTTTGATTGGAAACTTTTCACCACCTTTTGTTCAATCCACCATTTTCGGAACACCCTGTATACGATCGCGACAAACCATTTCCTTAACGACATAAGAATTCAAAAAAAAATAAAAATAAAAAATTGTCGTTATAATGAAAATATAAAACGAGCATGAATGGGGACAATTAAGAAATGAAAAAATAAAATGGTAAATTGTCTTTTCATATAATTTCAAAAACTATTATTTGTGATCAAAGTGTATTATATTACAGATCAGTAAAAAAAAATTATTGTTAAAAGGAATTTTTATTTTTAAATATAAGCTCCATTGTGCCTACGTAAGATGATTGACATAATTTTTAAGAAATATGAAAAAAAAATGTATTATTATTGTCATATGGATTAAGATATAAGATGTAAATGGCTTCCACATGTGATATTTATTTCACAATACAATTTTATAAGGATGTGGTTTATTTTTGTGAAATGACAAATACAAAAGCACCGATAATCGAACCATTTTACGTTCACATAAACACACTGGCCTTGAAGATTATACAGATATTTTTATTTAAATTAAATTGTTATAGTACAGGGATAAGCTTCGGAATCAAATTTCCTCTTCTAACTACGAGCTCAAAGAACACAAATTTAAGTTACTCAAATTCAATTACGCAGGCCATAGACCTTTACCGAGTTCTTTTCTCAGCAGATTTGTAAATTGTAATTTGGTACTGCTATTAACGAAGAAAATTTTTCTAAGAGAGCGCCATATCTGTTATCAATACTAAAACTTATTTTACAGTTTTAAATGTTTTAATGAATAAGTCTGATTTTATTATATTTCCTAGCTCATGCCTTGGTATCTCGATGCTTCCGGGACTACCTTAAACGGATAACTGCTTTTCCAGGAACTAAGCCTTCGCTATCAGCCAAAATTCTTCGGATTTGAGCTTTAGTGAATTCTCATATTTAAAAGTTTTAGAGGTTTAAATAAAGACAGATCCAATTTTGAACTACCAGATTCTTTAAAAAAATCATGTCAGACCACATGGGTTGATGGTTGCCAACAAAGTACTTAGCTCACGCATGAGTTAAAGACTACACCATAATTTTTGATGACTCCTATTTGCTGGTTTTGATAAAGAATCACTTAGTTCATATGGTAAATTTAAAAAAATCTCTTCTAGATCTAGATTTCTTTTGTAAATTCGAAGAAGTTTATATAGCAGGTGATATTAATTTTGACATCCTTCAAAAATCCACCTTCTCTCAAGAATATTTGAATCTTTTAAATAGTCTTAACTTATCGGTATTTAACTCTGTTGCACCTATCTTTTGTTGTTCAACCGCTAGCAGTGCTTCTTATTCACTTATTGATCATGATATATATCATTTCCTAATAGTTCCATTTGTTTTTTCAATCAGTTGTCCCTCGGAATTGGCTCACATCACGATCTTTTAATTTTTTCTGTTGATTGTTATTCACCTCCGAAAGTAAACTGTTTTAGTTTTAGGGATTATTCCAGGTTAGATGATTTTCGTCTTTATTTAAGTTGTGGCTCGATTCCTTGAGAAAATATTTTTTGCCTTAGTTCTGCTTCTGGTCAAATTAAATGTTTCAATTCTTACATTAGTCGGTGTTTGAAACTTGTGTTCCACTTAAGATAATTAGATTTAAATCGAAATCTCCACCCTGGTTATCTCAAGATGTTTCAAATGCGATTTGTGTTAGAATTAGTAAATATTGTTTATGGAAGAAATATCCCAGTAATCAGTCTCACTTGGTATATAAGCAGGCTCGGAATAGGGTTGTAGGGTTAATTAAGCTAGCTAAATGTAATTTTTACAAAAATATGTTAGACCTTTTTCTTCCTCCTAAGACTTTTTGCGTAATTTTTGCAATTTGGGCTTCGGTAAATGCAAAGGTGGTATTAATGGGGCTTTCAAACCCAATGACATCAGTCGTACTGTTGATTTGCTTACTGAAGCGGTCTTAGATTCGTTTTCGGTTATAAATATCTTGATGAGTTATATTCTGCTAATTTAAAGTTTAAATCGGAATCTGGTTTGGATAATGTGAATTTAAATCCCAAAGGATAGTAGTCCCTTATAATTGTCTCATTACCGGCCAATAAGTATTTAAAGTTCTCTTTCTTAGACTTTTAAGATAATCGTCAATGATCAAATTCAGACTCATTTGAATAACAATTGTTTAGTCAGTTTGGTTCAGTCTGGGTTTAGAAAATTGCATAGTACTTCAACTGCATTATTAAATGTTTGTGATGGCATTAGGCATAATATGGATAGTAAGGAGATAATATTTTTATCTTTGTTAAAATTTTCTAAGGCATTTGGTTCAATTAATCAAAAGATTTTATTCAATAAGTTAGTTACCCAGTTTAAATTTTCAATTTCTGCTGCTAATTTGGTTTTCAACTACCTTTCTAATCGAGCTGAAGCATTTCTTTTCAGTAACATTTTGTCTGATTTCTTTCCTGTTACTTCCGGCGTACCACAGGGTTCAGTGCTGGGTCCCTTATTATTTTCTATGTACGTTAATGACATAAGAATCTTTGATGATGATGTTCAAATAAATAGGGGTAGTGGTTTAGATCAAAATTCTGTTACTAGGAATATTGGTTTAGTTAAAGATGACTTGTGTAGTATAGTAAGATGGTCAATTGCCAATGGGTTTAGTTTTTAGTGCAAAAAAATCGCAAACCATAATAATTTATAAAAAAGCGTTGGATACTTCCTCCTTTCCCGGGATTTGTCTTGACGGCTCTCTTATGCCATTTACAAATATTATTAAGGATTTAAAGTTAGTTCTTAATAAAACACTGACTTGGAGTGACTATTTCGTTGGTATTGGTAAAAGGGTGTTTAGAATGCTTATAGTTGTTTGTATAAAGTTGTGGGGTACATGGATACCCAATTTAAGAGGCGAATATTTATGTCTTTGCTTTTGCCTTAGTTTATTTATGGTGAGATAGTTTAGTTTTGCATGCTTCAATGAAATATGGATATACTCCACAGATGTTTCAATGCAGGTTTATTTTTAATACAGTAAAACCTGTTGAGTTGGACACCTCTTTAACTGGAACACCTGACTAACTTGGACGCTTTGCGTTGTACACACAAAAATATATTACAAAAATACCTTTTTAACTTGGAAACCTGTCTAACTTGTAAGTTGGATGCTATTCTGTTGCACCAAAGTGCAATTTTCATTAAAAAGATACCTACTTAAGTTGGACAAAAAATAAAACGTTTTATGTTGCAGCTCAACGGGCGAAAAATTAAAACCCCTTGTAATTGGTCATTCAAAAAAACCCGAGAGTGTTTATAAAAAATAACATAAAGGTGGACAATTTACCAGTTGACTATTACCACAACCAGAAAGCATGCGATGACGACAAAAATATTTCAGGAATGGCTTGTGGAAATTAATAAAAATATGAAAATTGCAAACAGAAAGAGTATTTTGTTGAATATTCACCACCGAATTTAACGTGTGCCGTTCAACCCCTTGACCAGGGAATAATTAGATCTGTCAAAGTCAATTACAGAAAACTTTATCTGCAATATGTTGTGGTCAACCTAGACAAATGGGAAACCGCAAAAGAATTTTCCAAATTAGTCAATGCCTTTGATGCCATTAGATGGATTACCAAAGCTTGGAAAAACATATCAACGCCAACAATTGTTAAGTGTTTTAGACGATGTTGTTTTAAAAATGTTTCAACAGACGAACCAGACATCGAGAGGAAATTGTTTTAAAAGAATTTAAGTGTTTTTTATGCTTAATGGAAGCAAATTTTTATGTTATTTGTTTTATTTTATTTTTAAATTTGGTTAATTGCTTCCAAATGTGCTTTTCCTCTTAATTCCAAATTGTTTATATACTAATTAAATAAATAAATAAAATAAAATAAATGGCCATCTTCCAGTAAGCCTCAGTTAGGCATACTAAAAGCTATTCGGGGATTCACCTATAGTAATGCAAATTGCCATACTTTACAAATACAGCTAGCTCCATTTAAATAGAACAATGCGTTATTACAGAAGAAGATAATTAATGACTTGTAAATTCAACTTGTAAATTTGTTGATAATATTTGGGCCTTGCTCTAGTACATCCAGTAGTCCTTCGTAATACACTTTTAAAAATGTCAAAGCTTAAAATGTAGGTACTACACAATTACTGTACACATATTGAGCTGGTTCCTCATTTTTGAATGTACTTCAAATAATCTTAATATACCTCCAAAATGTGAACACGTATGTCTTGTTAAATTTTTGCGGTATCCAGTTCTTTTTTGTTGATTTTTTGTAACAATATTTTTTCAAAGTAACATAGAGTTCGGCAAATTATTAAGTCATCTATGTATATTTACAAGTTTGTGATCTATACCTTAAGTCGTCACTGAGTTATACATTTCAAATCAAAAAATGTTCCACTAGAAACAATTCTTAAAAATACTCCTATATACAAATGAGAGTTAAAAAAAAATGGACTGCAATGAACCCTACCATCATTACTTAATTTCAAACTTAATCACAAAACATATTTAAAATCGTACGTTAAACCTACGTCAAAAATCTTTTAAAAGGGTCAAACATCACAATTTACGTATCATAGGAAAACGATACTGTTCAAGCCTGGTCATTTCATATTTGTCTTTCGAGACCATCCATCTGAAAAATGTATTTGTAGTTTTAATTGTGAATTATTTCCAACCGAATTAATAGTCAAACACAGGTACTATATATAGAATTCTTTCTCGAGTACCAAACGAAAAATCTCTAATTGTTTCAAAATTGTGTAATTTAAACAAATGGAAAGGGATCTGTCCTAAAAAAAATAACATTTTAATCCTTTTTCTTATTATGTTTTGTTCTTTTCGAAATACGATTTCCCAAGAGCCTAATTTGTTGACATTTTAACAAATAAATAATTTTAATTTTTTTATCTCCTGCCAAAATTTTAAGTTGACAAAAGGGAATTCACCGAGTAGAGTTTAGATAAAAAAAAAAACAATAAAATTAACTTTACTACTGTGCTATTATATACTATGATGGTACACAGTGTTGTTGTTAACTGTTTTAAACTATGAGTAAAGTATTTAAGGGTTGAATTATTTATTTTCTAATTTTTGTTGTTGTTTAAATTATTTTAAGGTAATAAATTAAAATATCTTAGACATAATTTTTATTTTGTTTTTGTAAATAATAAATTATTTGGCTATTTGTTACTGCGGTGGTTGCATATAAAAAAACTCTTATATCCCACCCTATCTATAGTCTAATACTAGTTTTGCGCACCAATCCTTTTTTATTTTTTTCCATATACGTACAGGACACTATATAGCTTTGTAAAATAATATAATAAGCCGGGGAAATTGGCACAATTTAAAATTCCACTTCTAATATGGTCTATACTGTATGTAATACACTTAATCACAATAGGTTATAACCAAAGTGATATGATAGTATACAGTCCGCATGTTTAGAAAAAGGGTGGAGATAATTTTGATATAACAACAAAAAATAAAATTAAAATAATAGCATAAGGGATTTTCCATGAAAATGCATATAGATAGGTATATATGTATGTATGTACATAAGTAACACATATTCACTTTGCCATTAGAAAATTGAAGACAACACAAAAAACTAAATTTAACCAAAACAAAACGAAACTAACAAAAAGGGGTAGAAAATTAGCATTGTTGTCCAGGATGTGAATAAAAGCGTTGCAATAAGAAATGGGCTATAGGCACGCGATTCTTATGTATGTTGTTTGTGTTATAGTTTTTTTTTTTGTTCTATTCAAAATACATATCATTATTGATTTAAGTTTTTTTTTTAGTTTATAAAAATAGAAATTTATATGCACTTCTTTTGATTACTATTCTATATAGACAAATTGGTCATAAGATAGCCGAATAATTTAGTAAATTATCATAATATTAAAATTTAGAAAAAAATACGACCAGCAAGTTAATTTTCTACTTGAACTGTTATGAATGGTCACATATAGTTTCTATAAAAATGTATAATAAAGTAACACGAATAACTCAAATTGGGCTCACTTGGTGTAAAAATCACAAAAAACCCTAAATTTTGATTATAGTTTGTTGGAGTATAAATATAACAAAATGTTTTCTCTTGGTACTATCCACAATGTTTCCAATACCATGTTTAGACAGTCAGGAATGTAGAAAATAATAATAAACAGTTTTTACAGGCCATTCTTGTAATATGCTGCCGTATTTTTTGCGTAAAAAACGATCTCCTTCCACTCACCAACGAAGTACTTTGCTTTGTTATACTAATCGAACAAAGTATCCCCTCCCAATATCAAAAGCTCCGAGTTAGTTTAATCTATACCTCAAAAAACAGTTTATTTTAGTCTCTAGCTCTGCATGGCAAGTGCAAATATCACGTAGAAAAGGGTCCTCTATTTATATCTCCGCATGCCGGATTTGCAGCGATAGTAGTTTCTCGATTTTTTCTCGACCCTCCAACAAGGATGCTGTGGTGGTATTCTGAAGATAACATGCTCGTTTGGCAGTCTTTTACGAGACAAAAGAGTACATTCCAGCCACAGGAACAGCTTGACTTAAGTATACGAATCTTGGAAACTTGCAACTTGTAAAAAACTACAATCTTAATGGTCTCCATCTTTTAGCAAAGCACAGCAAAGCTTTTATCACAGTTGGCCACGATATGTGGCTGTCAAAGCTCTTAAATCAATGACAGAAGCAAACCTTACAAGCTACATCCGAAATCGTCGTCATGACGTCAAAATTGATAAACTTCTAAGCAGCTTACGAGAAAGGTTCATCAAAGAGGGTGATCCGAAATTAAGAAATTCTTAAGCAGTCTTCGGAAATCGCTGAACTACGAGGTATGAATATTAATAGAAATTTAAAAATTATAATAGGAGTTTTACTCCGACGGGAAAAAGTGGTAATAGAATAAATTTTAGCGGGGAAAATAATAAATATCAGAATTATGATAATAATACGCCATCGAAATCACAGGTAGGACAGCGAGCGGAATTGAAATATAATTGTCGTAAATGTGCTCAACAACATGTGAAAAGCAACTGTCCCGTTAAACGTTAAATTAATAAAAAATATTGGGGAAATTATAAATGATAGTGGAAGTTTTATTAGAGCTAATAAAGAAATTATTAAAGGATTAGGGAAATTTCCGGACAAGGTTAAATTAATTTTAAAAGGAAATGTACAATCTACTAGCAAGACCTCCGAGAAGAATCCCGATTGCTATTAAAGAAAGAGTAACAGCAGCTTCAGACCAACTGGAGAAGAAAAACATTATAAAACGGATACTTGAACCAACTGACTGAGTCAGCAGTATGGTTGTAGTTCAAAAACCAAACGGGTCATTGAGATTATGCCCCGAACCAAAATTTCTGTATCAGGCTTTAAAACAAGATTTTTACAAAATACTTAAATTAGAAGATCTCACAGCTAAATTAACCGGGGCAACACTATTTACGGTGTTGGATATTAAAGATGGATTTTATCAAATTGGACTGGCCGATGAATCGAAAAAACTTTGTGCGTTTGAGACTTATAATTTTAAACCCTTTGGGATTAATATAGCTCCGGAAACTTTTCAAAGGCTACATGAGAGAAATTTTGTAAATATTTCAGGTACATTTATATATATTGATGATGTATTGATATTAGGACTAGATGAAAAGGAACATGATTACAATTTAGAACAAGTGGTAGCGAGAGCCAAAACATTGAATATTACGTTTAATCCAGACAAGGTGCAATATAAAGTGAAAGAAGTAAAATTGATAGTCCATGTTTTGGCAAAAATGGGGTAAGTTGTGACCCAAACCGTATTATAGCCATTGTTGAAATTAAGGATCCAACATCCAAGATAGCGTTACAGAGATTCTTAGTTATGGTCAACTACTTAAGAAAGTACATACCTAATTTGGCCGAGATAACGGCCACAACAACAATTATTTTATAAAAATGTTGGATTTTGCTGGTTTCAACCACATGAGAAGTGTATGAAAATATTAAATCAAATGATTACTCAGGCACCTATTTTGCAATTATTTGATGACACCAAAGAGATTGTGATACGATTTTCATACCCGTAGCGTATGCCTCATGGAGCTTGCTTGACACAGAGAAAGAAATGCTCGGGTCGAAAAATAACTTCTGGCGATAATCTATACATGCGTAAAGTTCCATACTTAGATATTTGGAAGAAAAGTTGAAATTCACTCGGATCATAAGCTTCTTGTTGGTGTAATGAGAAATGAGATACACAAAGTGAACTCGCCAATGCTTCAGCGCAATGAACTCGTCCTTGCTTCAGCAAAATTGAAGTTGTGCTAATACGGTTTGCTAATTAAGTATAAACCATGAAAGGAATTGCATATTGCAGAACATTTATCACGCCGCTTCTTAACGGACGAGACAGCGGGAGGATTTCAAGAATTTGAGGAAATAATTCGTAATATAAATATTTCGGATGAAAACAAAGGAAAGTTGATTAAAGAGACTGCGAGGGATATAGCTTTATCTAATTTATTAACCGTGTAGATGGTTGGCCGAATTCAAAAAACTAGCTTAGAGATGCGGCAAAACCATTTTGGGAATTTCAAAATAAGTTTTATTATGAACGACTTCTGTGTTTGGGTGAAAAGGTAATCTTACCATTTAATTTAAGGTTGGAAATGTTAACACTACTACATGAATCTCAAGGAGGAATAAAAAAACCAAGCAAAGTGATAGGCACATAATATATTGGCCCGGTATTGATACAGAACTTCCATTTAATAAAATAGCTTGTGATATTATGCAAGTAGGAAGTGTGACTATTTAGTCATAACTGATTATTATTCGAAACGGATTGAGGCACTGCTGTTAAAAAATAAACTGGCCTAGGAAATTATCATCAATTTAAAAACTATGTTTGCTACTCATGAGAAACCTGAAACCATGATAAGTGGCAATAGGCCTTTTGCATCACAAGAAATGTTTGAATTCATCAAAAAATGGAAATTTGATATAAAAACCTCAAGTCTAACTTATCCACATACGAACGGGCAGGCTGAAAAAGCAGTTCACATAGCAAAAAATCTTAATAAAAAAATAATTGAAGATAATGGGGATATTCAGTACGCCCTTTTAGAGTATAGGATCCATCTGGTCAAAAACTTAAATGTTTCCCAAGCCAATTACTTTTCAGTCGTCGAACACTCACCAAAGTACCAATGAAAAAGAGTCTGCTTAAAACTTAAATAGAAATAAATATCTTAGAGTAACTAAAATCTAACCAGAAGAAATCAAAATCTTATTATGACCGACAAAAGATAAGATTAGGAACCGGCCAAAATTATAGAGAAACACAATAGCCTACGATTATTCTTAATAAAAAATGAAAATGGAAACATTTTGAGGCGCAATTCGTATCATTTAAGAAAATCTCACAAATATCCTTAATTTAAAAAAGAAATTCAAGAAAATACGCAGCGAAATGAAAATAGCTTTGGTGACGAGTCAGGTACCAACAGGCAACATCAGAATCCAGAATTTTTCTAGAACCGGCTATATAAACGTAGAATACGTAAAGGAATTAAGAGAGGGATGTCAAGAAGACATTCTATGATGAACATGACGAGAAGTCAGGCATGTGATAATGGAGTGAAAATAAAGAATTATAACGTGACCGACCATATTAAGAGGTTTATTATTTGTGGTTAACCAATATAATACACATGTAATGCAATTCATTTGAAATAATGTTAAGGACCAGAATGCGAAACCAAAAAGAAGTCAGAATAGCAAAGGTTATTACCGAACAATTTGTAAATTGTTTTATTGAGAAATAAAACGAGCTAATATCAGAAACCAGGACCATCATATACAAAATTAAGGGAGAGAACCAGAAACAATACAACCACAGCAGGAAGAAAGTTAATATTTATACTAACACGGTGACTTAGTAGCAATAAAGAAAAGCCATTTCGCAACCGAGGTGAAAATTCATTCAAATTTGTTTAATGGAAAATTAAAGAAAATAGAAGAATTCACAAGGCCGAATAAGGCATAAACCAGTGCCGATGTGATGAAATTTTGGCATCAATTTCAAATATTACCATCAATCAAATCCGATGAAGAAAATGAAACAGTAATAAAAGGCGATTTAACTAAAGACTAGTCAATTAAACCAAAGCCTCCTATATATACAAAGCCTCAATGTCATATGTAAATGATTGTATTCAGTAATTAAATTAACATTTTTAAATTAAAATGACATGGATTTTATTTATTTAATAATTTTTTACGTATATATAAGTAAAATATAGTAATAAATACAATAGAAAACCAAATTAGAAAACATCGTTAACATATGATCTGTTGATCATAAACAAAGAGTATTTTTATAATTTCTGTTTTTTTCATTTTGTTTTATAATTTCTTGTTTAATGCGTCACGGACTATAGTTGTGTTTGTTAATAGTAGTATTTTGTAACCATTATCAGAAAAACTAATTGAAGATATATAAAACGAATTTTATTGATTGGTTTTTTAATCATTCACAAATTAACTATTCCTATAAATGCATGTGCGTTTAAAATTAATTTTTTCGGCCATTTTCATGTAAAAACACATTTAAAAAAATTAATTTTTTTGTATGATTTGTATGAAAAAAAGAGTTTTTTCCGTCTATTTACCACCTCTATTTTAGGTTCCATTTTGCTGATTGCGGCTTTGTATATATAGGAGGCTATGATTAACCCCAATTAAAGCCGTAAAGACGTTGAAACCAAAAACAAATAGCCAAACACTAATTGTTAAAGAAGATAAGATTAAAATAAAACATACGCAGGATGACCGACAATCTGTGTGGTATTTATTTTTTAGTAGGCACAATAAACTTTATGATTACCCAATGGTACGATAACATATTTTCTTTAAATGTCCAAAAAAGCCTTAAGGAGAGAGTATATATATATATATATATATATATATATATATATATATATATATATATATATATATATATATCCTCATTTATGAAATCCATGTCATATGATATGGAGCGCATGTCCCAAATAATAATATCCTCCAATAATAATTTAATATTCTCGAGAAAATTTATATAAAATGACAGGTGACATTTTTCGTATTTTATGTCATTTGTCATAAATGGAAAATGAAAACAAAAGAAGTAGGAAGTACATTTTTCATTATATTATATTATATAAAAATTTCCACCCGCAAATCTCTCGTCGCGTGATATCCTATACATATAGAAAAATAAAATATAAAAGCTTCTTTTATTCCAGTACTCCCGTTTGTTGTTGAACTTTTCTATTTATTTTCTTTAGTTCGTTTTTTTTTCAATGAAAAACAAAAAGAAGAAAAGTTATGGGGATTAAATGGGAAAATATATTTTATATTATTAAATTTATTTTGAATTAAGTGGAAAGGCGTGGTTTTCGTAACTATTTTTTATTACGCTGTCACGAAAGGACATATTTATTTTTCTTTTATATAGAAAAAAAAGGACATTTTTATATATATGTATATATAGATTTAGATAAGATATCGGCTATATAATAACATTATAATTGAATAAAAACAAATTAACTACGAAAGGAGGAGAATCGAACGAAAATAAAATCCTTAATTATTGTTTTTCCTTAATTTATAACAAATTGATGGGTGGACAGGTAATTTTCCCGTACAGTATTATTTTTCTACAATAAATAGGAAAATAAATGATTTTCATTTTATATTTTATTGTTTATATCGTATATATATGTACAATATTTATGAATAATATATTACAATATTTATACTCTGTCATTTTATATAAAACGGATATTAATATGATTGTTGGTAATTATACGTAAATCGATATGAAAAATTACGCAAGACACGACGTTCTGAATACTGAATAATGGTTAACGTCGTAATAGTTATGTCGTTTACATGTAAAAGTTGAATAGGGGGCTCTGCATTTATATGCACTTGAGTTAGCATCATATAATATATTTTCTTTAAGTGCCTAATTAACTATTTGTGTTATGTTATTGTTAAATTGATCTCTAATGTAAAATAGTGTGATTCTCCTATACGATTATCAAACATTACTCCAAGCAAAAAACTTCTTCAAAAGAAATTGTTTCAATTTTGCTAGTTTTTTTTATTCTTTTTTTTTACAATATTCAGCAAAGGTAATCTCCTTTGTCAGTAAAGGCAATCGCTGCACGGAGGATTGTCCTTATCTTAACTCCAACTCCATATTAACCAGCTGTTGCTAATTTCTGTAGCATGTACGGTTTGTAGCACAACTCCGTTTTAAACATAAGAGCTAAAATCAAGACTACAGTACCTTAAAAACCTTAATTGGAGTTTCGCCACCAAATGATAAAGGTATCAAGATGCCTTTATGTCTTTGGCAGCCAATCTATTTCTAGTGGTTTTTACACATTTTTGTTGGGCAGTTCCTCAGTGTGCGAGGAGAACTTCTTCTATACAGCTTCAAATTCTTTTAATTTGTCCTCCAATTCTTAGGTCTTGCTCATTACATCAGTTGCGATGGATTTCTTAAAATATTTTTTTCTCTCTCCTTGTCTGTTAGGTGAGCGGCGATGGAAAATTCCCACTCTTGCACCTTCCTGTAACTGATTTTTTTTTAACTCTTGCATCGGTCTTGTCACATTAGCAAAAAAGAATTTCTTCAACTCGTGTATCCTTCCTGCCAGTACTCCTTGTGTATCATTTCTTCGTTTAGTTCATCAAACTTTCTGGTCTGTTGCTTCACTTGTTGCACTTCATTATTCGTTGTTTTCTCGGCTTATCTAGTGTCATGTGTGACACCTCCTGCTTATTCGAGGTTCGGAAGTGATTTACCTTCCTCAGTTGATATACTATCCAACTTTACTATTATTACATCACCGTTACCGTCACCTGCAACAATTTTCGAAGCCTTGTGTAGCGTCTAAAACAGCTCCGTTTTGTTCCCTCCCGTAATAAAACCACATCTCTGTAACTTATCTATTTACTGCAAAGATGTGAATGCACTAATATTGGCTATCCCACAATAATTTTTCGCTACAAAATCCCACTTCTTGATTGATTGATTGATTGAAAAGCATCGGGTTTCTTGTTTTCCAGTTTTAACAAATACTTGGATTCACCCCACTCGGCACAAAAACCCCGAAATTATTATAAATAAAATTTTAGTAAAACAAATCAATGTTTAAATTTGATCGAATTCACCGTTTTATAGAAATTGCATAAAGTAATCGCATGAAAATCCTATTTAAATTCATCTAACGACACAAAAAAAACAAAATATAATTTAATTAAAATAATTAAACGTTTAATTCGGTCGAATTCACCGTTTTTTAGCAATTACACAAAGTACTCGTATGAAAATCCCATTTATATTCACTTACTCGACACAAAACACCAAAAAATATTTTATTAAAATAATTAAACGTTTAAATTTGATCGAATTCACCGTTTTTTAGCAACTACCCAAAGTGCTCGCATGAAAATTCTATTTATTTTCACTTATTCGACACAAAAACGCCAAAATAAAATTTAATTAAAACAATTAAACATTTAATTCGGTCGAATTCACCGTTTTTTAGCAATTACACAAAGTACTCGTATAAAAATCCCATTTATATTCACTTACTCGACACAAAACACCAAAAAATATTTTATTAAAATAATTAAACGTTTAAATTTGATCAAATAAACCGTTTTTTAGCAACTACCCAAAGTGCTCGCATGAAAATCCTATTTATAAACACTTACTCGACACAAAAACACCGAAATAAAATTTAATTAAAATAATTAAACATTTGATTCGGTCGAATTCACCGTTTTTTAGCAATTACACAAAGTACTCGTAAGAAAATCCCATTTATATTCACTTACTCGATACAAAACACCAAAAAATATTTTATTAAAATAATTAAACGTTTAAATTTGATCGAATTCACCGTTTTTTAGCAACTACACAAAGTGCTCGCATGAAAATTCTATTTATTTTCACTTATTCGACACAAAAACGCCAAAATAAAATTTAATTAAAACAATTAAACATTTAATTCGGTCGAATTAACCGTTTTTTAGCAATTACACAAAGTACTCGTATAAAAATCCCATTTATATTCACTTACTCGACACAAAACACCAAAAAATATTTTATTAAAATAATTAAACGTTTAAATTTGATCAAATTCACCGTTTTTTAGCAACTACCCAAAGTGCTCGCATGAAAATCCTATTTATAAACACTTACTCGACACAAAAACACCGAAATAAAATTTAATTAAAATAATTAAACATTTAATTCGGTCGAATTCACCGTTTTTCAGTAATTACACCAAGTACTCGTATGAAAATCCCATTTATATTCACTTACTCGACACAAAACACCAAAAAATATTTTATTAAAATAATTAAACGTTAAAATTTGATCGAATTCACCGTTTTTTAACAACTACCCAAAGTGCTCGCATGAAAATTCTATTTATTTTCACTTATTCGACACAAAAACGCCAAAATAAAATTTAATTAAAACAATTAAACATTTAATTCGGTCGAATTCACCGTTTTTTAGCAATTACACAAAGTACTCGTATAAAAATCCCATTTATATTCACTTACTCGACACAAAACACCAAAAAATATTTTATTAAAATAATTAAACGTTTAAATTTGATCAAATAAACCGTTTTTTAGCAACTACCCAAAGTGCTCGCATGAAAATCCTATTTATAAACACTTACTCGACACAAAAACACCGAAATAAAATTTAATTAAAATAATTAAACATTTAATTCGGTCGAATTCACCGTTTTTCAGCAATTACACCAAGTACTCGTATGAAAATCCCATTTATATTCACTTACTCGACACAAAACACCAAAAAATATTTTATTAAAATAATTAAACGTTAAAATTTGATTGAATTCACCGTTTTTTAGCAACTACTCAAAGTGCTCGCATGAAAATTCTATTTATTTTCACTTATTCGACACAAAAACGCCAAAATAAAATTTAATTAAAACAATTAAACATTTAATTCGGTCGAATTCACCGTTTTTTAGCAATTACACAAAGTACTCGTATAAAAATCCCATTTATATTCACTTACTCGACACAAAACACAAAAAATATTTTATTAAAATAATTAAACGTTTAAATTTGATCAAATTCACCGTTTTTTAGCAACTACCCAAAGTGCTCGCATGAAAATTCTATTTATTTTCACTTGTTCGACACAAAAACGCCAAAATAAAATTTAAATAAAATAATTAAATATTTAATTCGGTCGAATTCACCGTTTTTAAGCAATTATACAAAGTACTCGTATAAAAATCCCATTTATATTCACTTACTCGACACAAAACACCAAAAAATATTTTATTAAAATAATTAAACGTTTAAATTTGATCGAATTCACCGTTTTTTAGCAACTACCCAAAGTACTCGCATGAAAATCCTATTTAAATACACTTACTCAACACAAAAACACCGAAATAAAATTTAATTAAAATAATTAAACATTTAATTCGGTCGAATTCACCGTTTTTTAGCAATTACACAAAATACTCGTATAAGAATCTCATTTATATTCACTTACTCGACACAAAACACCAAAAAATATTTTATTAAAATAATTAAACGTTTAAATTTGATCAAATTCACCGTTTTTTAGCAACTACCCAAAGTGCTCGCATGAAAATCCTATTTATATTCACTTACTCGACACTAAAGCACCGAAATAAAATTTTATTAAAATAATTAAATGTTTAAATTTGATGGAATTCACCGTTTTTAAGCAATTATATAAAGTACTCGCATGAAAATCCTATTTAAATTCACTTACTCGATACAAAAAATCCTATTTATATTCACTTACTCGATACAAAAACAACAAAATAAATTTTAAAAAATTTAATCGTTTAAATTCGATCGAATTCACCGTTTTAAAGCAATTGCACAAAGTAGTCGCTTAGAAATCCAATTTATATTCACTTACTCGACAAGAAAAAACCGAAATGGAATTTTAAAAAATAATTAAACATTTAGTTCGAATTCACCGTTTTTTAGTAATTTCACAAAGTACTCGCATGAAAATCCCATTTATATTCACTTACTCAAAACAAAAACAACGAAATAAAATTTAATTAAAATAATTGAAAATTTAATTCGATTGAATTCACCGTTTTGTAGCAATTACACCTCTGCGCTGCAAAATCCCACTTCTGACACTAAATTGTTACGTCGTTCATACAATGGTCACATTATCTTAAAGGATAAGCATATCTCTTACTTTTTCTGCTATGGATGAAAAGCAAGGTAAAATATATTCCCAAGTGTTTTAGCATAAGAAGAGCTCTCTTAGCTATTGAAATGGATTTTAGACCAAACATAGACTAATTTTTTGTATGTTTAGGAATATTTCCAGCCCAGCAATGTAATGTGATGGATTAGCTCATTTGCATTCCATATTATTATACTAAGCGTTTGTTAATAATTTGTATTTGAATTCATCTTGTTTCCAGTCACACGGTTTGCAGGTGGTCAAATGTATGTTTATTGATCTCAGCCTGCTCGTCAAGTTTTTTGTTTTAAACTTCTACGGTTTTGATGTAACACTGGCACTTTTAGTCAAATTTGGTAAGTCTATCAATTGAGATGCCAAAATCTTTTTTGTCTGTTGAGAACAGCTCAACGGGCTAGATTTCATAAGGCAAACCTTAAGTAGGCCGAAAAGATTTCCGCAAAAATTTTAAGGAAAAACAATATTTTTTATTTTTCAAGAAGCGCAAAATTTCATTAAAATTCAGTAGAAGTGTGTTTTAGGGAAGTTATGCAGTGCCATCTTTCAAAAATATTAATGCTAAATTATCTATAAAGGTGTCTCAAAAAATATCATATCGGATTTAGAATTTCGAGAAACGGTTGAGAGTCAACTATAAGTATAACCAATCTATTGCTAATAAAATGTTGACCTATAATTCTACTGATAATAATTCTAGGAAAATTTGGAAAATCTTATCTGTGCTGATGTAGTATTTATTACCATGTCAGATCAAAAATGAAGTTTCGCCATTATGACCAAGTATTACAAATTTAACAATTGAACCATCTCTGACCATTGTATCATACCAACAAGGCTATATATCTATATAAATGTGCGCTTACCGCACATCTTTCATAATAAGCGCACTATTCGAGGTGTTTAGTAATTTCATGATCAAATGAATTAACCAAAATTAATTTTTATTACCCCATATTACCGCGTGTTCCGAATCAAAATGGTAGAAAATTAATTAAAATCGCTAGTAAAATATTGTAATAATGCCCACCGATTGTGCGGCGCACAGTACAAGTGACAAAGACTTTTTTATACACTTTCACCATACAAAGTTATAGTCGATCGCATATTTTTTGTTCATTTGATCGATCAAAAAAAAAAATTAAAATTTTTTTACGAATTTCGACATAATTATAATTAAAAATGATTAATACACAAATTGTCATATAATTAGCTAAATTATCTTAAAGCGAACGAAATTGATTTGGAAAGCGTCTGGTTTTAATGTCGTTGCGCGTTTCATTCAAATCTTAGTCATTGGTCGTGTTGTTGTTGCTGGTATTGTTCGTGCATATGTACATACGAAATTAAGGTTAAACTTTTAAGAAACAAAGTAGCTGTAATTTTGATGACCTTTTCATACGCAAGACAATCAAAAATTTAGATAAATCGTTTTTTTATTGAAGATGATAGATTTTGATAGGCGAGAGGTTGAATGATCGTTTATAACGGGAACGATTTAATGCGCTGCTTTTTTTTTTACTTTGGTTATGATCATTGAATTTACGAAGTGCTTTGCGTGTGATAAATCGATGTGACATTTGATGGATGATTTTATGTAACGCTGCAGGAGTGAAATTACTTTGATGTTAATTTAAATGGAAAAAAAGTGTCATAATTGTTAGCTAACATATGCACAGCTGTTTACAATAATCGGGGTTTTCCTAATTAAATTGATGAAAACGTCACAAAATATGTGTTTACTTTTCGAAGTCATTTTTATCAAATACTTTCACTTATCATGTTACAGAATTTGTTGGTAAATAAATCGACCACAGAGGTCAGGTGGTAATCGTATGATGGATACGCGGTTTGGGATTGGCACATGGAACGTGCAGCCGCTAAGAAAACCAGGTGCGTTTGATTGCAATATAGCCATGATTGAAAATGAATTGCAAAAAGTTGAAACCCAAGGGTGGGACCCTAGGATGAAAAGGCTTTTTTGGTCTTTGAATTTTTTTTTTTTGATTTAGAAACATTTCGAATTTAAGCAAAAACTGAATACAAATTGGCCTCAGAAGCTAAGAAATAATTGAACGATTTAAATCAAATTGGGACCAGTTAATCTACTCTAGAAAATATATTTTCAAAAGTATCATTGAGCCCAATCAGACTGCATCATGCCTTCAAACCTAGGTGTATTGCCGTTAAGGACCAAAACAATCACGTAATCCTTCATGTTAACATCGTGTTAACTCGCTTAAAAAATATAAAAAGTAGCCCATATTATTTGTAATAGATGTCACTAATTAGTCGCTGGAAAGAAAAGGGAAATTCAAATTAATCTCGAATCATTTCCAATAACCAATAAAAGAAAAGTTGTTATCCCACATATTGGTATTTCGAGCCGGATTTGCAAAAACCAGTCGGCAGCATTGCGTATTACAATAATCGCAATCAATAAATTTTCACGGAAGATACCGGAGGTGCTGAACAAGGAATTCAGACCACGTGGCTTGCTTAGTTACAAATCCATTTTTATTCCAAATGGAATCAGAATGGCGATTCAGTGTATGCAAAGTGTGTTTAGACTTAGTGTATAAAGTGATTTTTGTAATCTAGACTGGATGTAATCAATTCAGGGTCATTATAACCGAAAATCTTGCAGCTCTTAAAAAGCAGTGTAGCACCACCAAGTGCAAATTAACAAACTTAGTAAAGTATGCCATGTTGGACCATGAAACAACCGCGAGTTAAGCGAATTGACCACGCGTTTGCATCACATGAAAAAGTTAATGGAAGAGTTCACGGATCTTGAAACGCAAATCTTCACTATTGATATCAGTGAGGAAAGTGATTTTGCGTATGAAGAAAATTATTACACCGCAATTTCATCGTTAAATCGTTGGATTCGATCCAAGAGCGTCAATCAAGGGTGAATTTCTATCAAAATTAAAAGAGAGATACAATCGAGATACAATCAAGTATAATCAACAATCATCAACATTGTATCTAGATACAATCAAGAAACAGATAAGTAATTCCTTCATTAGAACATTCGTCGATCAACCGGTTCTGCATAGTTTAAATTCCAACATTATTAAATACCTGATGGACGACACTTCAGATGAAGTTATCCGAGTACTACACGCGCTCGGTAAGGTGGTCCAAACTAGGGATCCACGGGTAATCTATGTCCTGCAGCAAAAGTTAGCCGACAAATATAAGGCCTTCTGGGCAGAATATTCAGCGGAGTCGGACAGTTCAGAACTTTCAGAATTCTTCAAATTTCCAGCTCGACGCACAGACCCGCTCAAATCACTTCAAAGCACATCCAGACGTGTCAAACCCGAAGTGGCTTCCCGTAGCCACGATGAACGAATTGAAGGTCACACCAGTTTGCCATGTTCCAGGAGCCAGTTAATTCGCTGTTTCGTTGCCATCATTGCTAGATGCCGAAGGGCGCATGACATTCGTGAAGAACACCAACCGATGTATCAACTGCCTTGGCTGGAATCACACGGTATTTCGTTGTCAATCCCAACGTAGATGCCAAAGATGTGGCAAGAAGCACAGTACTCTTCTGCATTAAGCCGAAAAAGTTGACAAACCACAAAAAGAAATTACACCTGTGCATCATTAGATCAGGTAACAAGCATGTACGTACAAAATATGGTTACCTGCTCAATCCTTCCCACAGCAATCAATAAGGCCGTAGATAACTCCGGAAAAACCATGTCATGCAGGGCTCGGCTGGATTCCGGTTCACCGACTAGATTTGTCACCGAAGCATGTGTTGAACGGCTACAATTAAAAAAGCAAAATGCACGAATTTTAATATATAGGGATTATGCCTATATCTGGATGTGGAGTTTCTAAGGGCCCGGTTTCAATAACCATTAAACCTGAATCGTTACCTGAATTTGCTATTACAACTATTAACCGCCTAAAAAATTGCCGATCCGCAATTTGATAAACCAAGTAATATCGATGTACTCATTGGCGCTGACCAATTTTTCCACATCATCAGAAACGGTCAAATCAAAATCAGCGTTCAAATCATCAGAATTACGGTCAAATTCTAAAGAGCCTGTTCTTCAAAACACCGTGTTCGGTTGGGTAGTTTCTGGTCGAATCAATCGTTTTAACGATCATCAGCTAGCTTTATTTCAAATCTCAACGACATCAGAAACCGGGATGATAGACAATGATCGAATCTTACGCAAGTTCTGGGAGCTAGAATTACTCAAGCCGCGAGGAAAAAATCTATCCGCAGAAGAGATTTTCTGTGAGGCTCATTTCTTCCAAAATACCAAACGGAACCTCGAAAGTCAATTTACGGTTAAACTTCCTTTTAAGGAATCATCAATAAATTTAGGTGAATCGCCAACACCAGCAATCAAATGACTGAAAGCTATGAAGCGCCGTCCTAACCAAAGACCAATATATAGATGATATTATGGCCGGGGCTGATAATGATTTCTGCCTAAAGAAATGGGAATCCAACAGTAAGCAAATACTATCCATTATTCCACGCGAGCATCGAGAAGCAAACCTCAAGGAAATTTGTGACCATACCCAACCGCACGACGAATCTGTGAAAGTGTTAGGCACCCAATAGAATCCAGAATCCGATTGTTTTTTATTTATATCCCAGCTGCCAGATTGCATTATCAGATGCAAGTAAGTTATTTGATTCGTTGGGCTGGTTGGCTCCTGCGGTCATAAGATAACCGGCGCTATTTTGCCAAAAATTAAATCTAATTTCAAAACACTAAACTCTATATCTATTCCCAGACTCATATAAGCTTAACAAGGTCCAATCATATACGTCCACGTCTTGTTCGATGCCAGTTAATTATCTTATGGTGCCGTTGTATTCTTTCGTTCGATGAATTTGGCACAATACATAAACACCTCATTTCTTCCAAAAAAAAGTGGTGCCTATCAAGCAGCATTCACTTCCATGTTTGGAGCTGTGTGCCACTCTGCTCTTACCCAATTTCGTAACAACTATCAGAGAAGAACCCAGCATAAAACTAAATCAAACATATTTATGGACGGACTCCCAAATTGTGCTAGACTGGCTCAGCAGTTATTCACAAGGTTGGAGCACCTTCATGGGCAATCGCACAGCAGAAATACTTAATACTTTAAGCCGTGAAAATTGGAGGCATATTCCATCAGCTAAAAATTCGGTGGACTGCGCATTCCGGGGCCTTTCTCCAAGTAAAGTCAAATTGCACTTCCTTTGGTGGAACGGGCCATTGATCAACCGCTATTTAAATCAAACAAACGTTGGCCATTACTCTTCATTCCGGAAACTCGAAAGGGTTCAGAGCTACGTCATAAGATTCATTAGAAATGCCAGACAACCCAAGGAAGCCAGAACGAGTGGCATGCATCTTCAGCATGAGGAATTAATTAATGTCGAAAAAAATCTAATTCGTCAGCACAAACAACGACGATATTACCAAGACGAGTTACTGGCGCTTCAAACTAAGGGAGCTATCAACAAGAATAGCAGTCTAAAATCATTAAACCCATTTCTAGACCGGTTTCGAATAATTCGCGCTGGAGAATTTTCCAATATCAGGAATATTGCGTATCAAAAGGAAACCAAACGGCCAAGGAAGTGATCCGGAAACTTGGAAATAGTATGTTATCACTCCAGCGATGCGTTCTTGGGCACCCTCAAAAGATTCATGGTTCGACTTGGCATTTCATTATCGCTTCATAGCGACAATGGTAGCAACTTCATCGATGCGGATAGAAAACTATGTGAAGAGTTTTCAAAAATCATCCAGGGTTCAAACAATGTCTCCGATTATCTGTCAAGGTACCGTATTCCATTGAACTTCAACCCACCTAATCTGCCACATTTTGAAGGTATGTTGTAGGCGGCTATACAATTTGCCAAATTCCTAAAATCCTAAAATCCCCGAGAAAGACATCAGCATCTCAACCCAATGTATTTCAACCGTTGGTAATTGGTGAGGCCAATTGAATCAGCATTTTTGGAAGAGGTAGTAAAAATGGAAGAAAAAGGGAAATTCAAATTAGAACTCGAATCATTTCCAATAATCAATTTAAAAAAAAAAACTTCCCCTTATTCTACAATACGATGATACCCTTATCAATCGTAATGCTAGGTATGGAGCTTGAGCTAAGCTAAATTTTAACGAGGTCTCCACAAATGTACAGTTAAATATCGCGCTAAAAAATGTGTAGAGATAAATTTTGACATGTCTAATTTGTTTTATGATTGTTTTAGATTTTATTTTAGATTTTGGTGCACAAATACATATATACAATACCTACACATATACATGTACGCGTAAAACAAAATCATAACGAAGAGTCAAAATTTCATTTATTGTACCGTGCAGATAAATCGACGTGAAAATATTGGAGACTTTATTGTAGTGTCATCTATTATATAATCAGACAAACTATAATATGTTCCATATTTTATTCCATGATTTGTTCACGTCGAGCTGCGTACCGGTGAGCGAAATTGTCTGCAATTTTTGTTTTATCTTGCTCTCAGCTAGCTACATATTATATCAAATTCGTATGGAAAATTTTTCTTAGCTCGAGCTGCGCACCTATCTTAAGGGCGCCTGCATGTGTGCAGATAACTATTCCCGGATAATAAGTTTGAAGTTAGTAACATATTAAAATAGCTCAAAAATTCGCCTAATATCAGTTAATGCGTGCCTTTCGCTAATAGGTCAATGTATTTTTTGTTTGTGTTTTTTGTTTGTGAACCAAATTTGTTTGTGTTTTTTGTTTCGTGCAAATTTTTATTTTTTTCACCTATATCAGTTAATCTCACTATATTACATGGAGACTACATGAAAATTTTACTCATACGTACTTTTTATTGTAGTTGTATTGCTCAATTTATATATGCCTGACACTCTAAAAAGTTAATTCCGAAAAAGAGCTGTACTTGAACATCTTCAACTTCGAAATAAATTCGATATTAATTTTTTAACATTAAATAAGCATTAAATCATTAAACATATAAATATTTTAATAATTATTAATTAATTGAAGAATTATTTGAATTATTCAAACTATGAAATACTTATTTTCAGAATATAGAAAAAAATTTTGTTAAGAATTTTCCTTGAAATTTACGATACTCACCTGGAAATATAAAAAAAATCGAGTGAAATGTCAAATTTCCAACATAAACAAACGGATTTTCAAAATAAAATGTCTAACTCCCAACGTAAATAATTTGGTTATTAAAAAAGCCAATTTAAATTATTTAAATAATAAAATAAATCATTTTAATAATGTAACATGTAAATATTTTATTCATGATTAAAAATAATGAGTCGGCTTAGTTGTTGTCTTAATTGTATGGTATTCGCATCATTAATTCCCTTCGAAATCTGCGAAAATTTTATTTTAATAAAACCTTTTATTATAGTTTTAGATGATTTGTATATATGATTGTTATGAATTTCGGTATCAAATTGGTGATGGAGACAATTCACCGATATCCAAATCCCATAAAATTCGTAATGCCAATCGTTCATCTTGATTTTTTAATTTCAGATTGATATTGGCAGTTTTGAAATATCTGTTTGTTATAATGCATAGATCCGTAACATCTTTGGATGGAATAACCAACCTTCCTCTAGTTTTCTTAAATTATAAGCTTAGAGCTGTAGGATGGGCTCCGCCCTATTCATAATGAAGTGAATTTATGCATGGTGTGCATTTATTGATCTTTTCTGTCATTCTTACTCCATAACCACTTACGTATTCAATTACATTTTCTTGAAATGGTGATATCGTATTTTTTTCAAGAATTCAGTTACAAGCATGTTTGTTTCTCGATCGCTGCTATTTGTTGTGTTTGCATCTTTACCATCCAAATCAAACATATCAATTGGATATTGAACATCCCCTATGGTAA
This sequence comes from Tipula confusa, assembly GCA_963556175.1. NCBI lineage: Eukaryota > Metazoa > Arthropoda > Insecta > Diptera > Tipulidae > Tipula > Tipula confusa. The sequence continues at coordinate 177,496,657 of OY744476.1, forward strand.
GTAAATTAATTGTAGTTCATTACCAATATAAAAACGTAAGTTCCGACGATTTCTTACCATCGTTTCTAGAGACTGGGATACTGCACACTTCTAATACCTCTGTTTCATCAGTTTCTCTGACATTGCCATTGAAATTTTTTACTTGAGTATGAACAAGTAGCTGTTTGTATCCAGCGATGAACTGCCTCGGTGTTGGATTGTTATTATTTCCACTTGTCGAACGCATTGCATAAAAAAATAGTTCGAGATGATCTTGACTTAGTTTGTGACTAGATAATTTAAATAGTTTGTTCGATATAATCTTTGTATTAATTTTGTAGAATGATGAGTCCTAAATAAACGCCCAAAAAACGTGTACATTTGTTTGATTTATAAATTGAAACGTCCGAATTTAATTTGATAGAGTACAGGTATGAAATGATTTCTGTTATTATCGGCATCCAGTTGTTCACATTATGTTTGCCAATATGTGCTTTAGAACCTTTACTGAAAGAATTTCGAGAATTTAATAAACCGAAAGCTAAATTCATTGTCCTTAAAAATGTTACGGTTGGTTCGCTTTCCGCAAATTGTGGTAATCGTAAATCATATTCGAAACTTTCATCTATATGTCTGTTGAAAATTTACATGAGCTTTGGAAAGCTTGTTTCCGAGCTTAATTCCTTTTTCATTTGAGTATGATTTAATTCATTGATATACCTCCATCTTATCGTTCCTTCTTCAGTTATAATTTCTTTTTCAGAATATATGCGGTTCCTTATTAATTTTAACATATGGCATGGATCAAGATGCATGAAGATTTTTTGTAAAGGATTACCTAAAAAACATGAAACATTTATTTATGTACACATAAGTATGCTAAAATTGTTATACATAAATGTTATTTACATGACCGATAAAAATGTAATGAATTAAATTACCGTTAAATTAAAACCAAGGTTTAGCTTCATTTATACTCAGCGCTGCTCCTAAATTTTCAGGTTATGGAAACTACCTTGGTACCGGCTTCAAATAATCTTTCAATTGCCATTGAAACTATTTCTGTTTTTAGCGATGCTACCATTAATGAGGAAATACGCAATTGGGATTTTCCAGTTATCGGTCTTACCTACTGCCATAATTACCAATGCTTCTACTGCCTCTCGACCACCAACCAATTCAGTTTTGCGCATGATAGACATTTCATCCAATATTAGCGCCCCATACAATTCCTTTCCGTCCTGTTTATTTAAATCGCCTTCAGTTTTATCGCACATAGTTATACGCCTTTAACGAATAAAAATGTAGCGTCGTATGTGCAAAGGTTTTAAGTTCTTTTGAGTATTTGGTTTTCGTAATTTTATCTATAGATTCATTTGAAGCATACCTCTGAAACAGCGCGACAGGAACTTCTTTTGCCGAGTATTTTATTACTTTACTAATTTCATCGTCCATTAGCCGCATACTTTTTAATTTCTATCAGTTAATGATATTGTTTTTTCGACGCTCCGAATTAACTATCTTTTTAAATTATGGATTTGTGCTTGGCCAACTGGTATCGAAGTCTTGAGAATTATTTAGATTTCTAAAATATTAATATTTAATACTCCGTACTCTTGATTTTCTTTCGATTGAATAAAACTTTCCTAAAATGATTTACAGTTATAAATAATCTCTAATTCTATGATCGATCAAATATAACTCACTTTACTGTGCTGCTCAGATGTGAAAAAATGCAATTTAATTTCAATTTCGGGATCATAACATATTGATGCTGTTGGTGAATTCTCCTAACTCAATTTCCGGACAAAAAGATGTTGAAGGATACGTTCTGGTTGCTATTTTTGGTTTAACATCTTTTTGCTCTAACCGTAAGTTTTGATTTATTATTTAATATGACCACTTTATTAAACATTTTCATTTTACATTTTCAGTTACTATGTTCGGCACAGCATTTTTAGAAGCCAAAATATAACTGTTTCCAGCCCAGTTCAAAAACTGTGACAAAAAATGTAGTGAACATACGCGTAATTTCTCATATTTGGACCAATGGTCAGTCATACCTAATTTATCACACTTTTTTTTAAGCTTGATCTTTTGGAAAACTGAATATTTAAATATTGCAAAAATTTTTAATAAAATTATGTAATTATAATAATATGCTTACGAAAATAATGTAATTTAAAAATTTTTAGTCTTCAACTTAGTCGGACCACTTGGCAGTGCACACTTAGAAATACTTTTTCTTTTTAGTGAGTCCTTAAAATTTTGCCAAATTCTAATTTTTAAAATTATTAAAAAGTTTAAACCAAATAAATATGGAAATTATATTTTTAGTTTAATTATTTCAAACTTATTTGAAAAGCAGTTTAAACGAAATAAATTCAAAACAACAATTAATGAGAATTAAAAATTGTCAAATCAACAATTGTTTTTATTATTCTTATATTTCATTACCGAAAATTCGAAAATTAAGACAAAGAAAATAAATATTTTCTTTCTCTGTCATCCAGACGCAAACTTTTTGGCTTCTTTTTTATTTTCTTTCTTGTACCACGACTTTATGTGCATGTCGTCTCCATAGTTATATCTCAGTGGTAAATCTAGTGTGCCTTTTGCTAATTATCAATTTATTTTTATTTTGGGTTTTGACCTTGTGCTAACCAAATTCGTTTGTGTTTTTTTCGTGTACATTTTGAGGTTATATCGTTTGGTATCAAAACTAAAAATGTCATTATCAAGAAATTACAATATTGGTATTTTGACACGGGATATGATTTAGCACGTCAATAACACCAAGAAATGTTGCAAATTCAAATAAATTTCACTAAACACGAAATGTCACAAATAAGCAAAAAATAATGTGCCCAACAGACAAAATTATTGCCCATTATTTTAATTTTGTTTTTATTAAGTTGGAAATTTGTAGTGATTTGGTAGGTTAAAATCGCGGATAAATATTTATCCGCATACATGCGGGCGCTATAAATGTTATAACTCATCAAAATAGATAAAAAAATATATAAGTTGGATTTTATAAAAATTATAATATTAAAATTTGGCTTTGATTTATTTAACACTACGGCGGAAATTTCACCATCCAGCATTACAACATTTCAACTTGGGAAATTTCGTAAAGTTCAAATCTTTAGACCATATGGCTCCTACATAAGATCTCGTCGACCTTACCCCAACAGTCACCTCACACCGTCATCGTAATTAAGTGGTCACTGACTATATCAGTTTCGTATTCGGATCCATTTACATTAATCGCAGGAGAAAAACGCAATATATCGTGTTAATTGAACCTGTTGTCATGTATGGAGAGTTGGACTCTGACGGTGAATATAAAAGATTGCCGATGACAATTGACATTTGAGAGAAGAGTTCTGGGTTTGAGAGATGGCCGCAAACGTAACGATGACGACACTTAGTACTCTTATCGGGGACTTTATAATGTTTCCTGTATCGTTCATGAAGTTAAATATAATACGTTGTTGTCGTCATGGATTGACTGCTGTTATTAAAATAACGCTTTTGTACAAATATTCCAAATATAGGCTGAAAGTAGAAATGATCGGTACTTTGTAAATATTTTGCCATTCAGACAATGGCAATCAGCCTTTCACCTCACAGTGATTATATTGTATCACAAATCAAATTTATTTGTTACACCGTTCAATGAAACACTAATTCAATTCTAATTATAAACTATTATTACCTAGTTATTGATGCTGAATTATAATTTAGATTTTTGTTTTTTATGTTAATTTTACTTCACCCGTCCAAATATAATTTTTAACAAAATATCAAACATTTTAAAAAAAAGTACGTACATTTGTTAATTAATTTATACATTTTAATGTTACAATATATAGACAGTGTAGACTTATAAAATTGATTATGTTCCTATTGTTTGACCACACATGGCGCTTTTATGATCGAACCCAAATAAAATTTAAATATTTCATTTTTTTTTTATAAGACAGCCTCCATAGTATTTTTTTAAATTTTTTTTTTATACTGAAACTAAAAACTAAATAAAAAATCAAATTAAATTTCAATTTATTTCTATTTATATAGCTTTTATTTAGCTGCTGTTTCGTATTGATACAAGAAATCAACACTCTGTTAAGTGTCATTTTAATTAAAAATTAATTTTTTTTATTTATTTTAAATAGTTTTTAATAAATAATAAAAATAATAATAATAATAAATGAATGTATGGTTTTATTTTATGTGAAATTAAGCAATAAATTAAAGGGTAATTAATTAACGTCTATTTGTTGTTTTTTGTATCGTTTCGGAATTTTGATTAAATATAATTAATGTTTATTTTGATTAAGTAGGATTTTCCACTAAAAATATAATACCTTTTTGTTTTATCAATTAATAGATTTTTTTTTTTTTGGTTAATACTTAAACATATTTTTCTGCAAGGTTGAGTTATGAAGGTTTTTGTCGAGAATATCTGTTTCACAAAGCCGTTCTAAATTAATGATTTAATTTGGATTATATATACAACCCAAGTACCAATAAGCTTATGTACCAATTTTAGTGATATAAAACTCGCCATATTTTAGAATTTTATTTTGATAGAGAACTGTATGCAACCAAAACTGATAAACACTTCAATTAACGCTTCATTTATCTATTCAACGTCCCAGGAAAATAATAGGAAGAAGGTTGGGTTAAGGTGTAATTGATGAGTATTTAGTTAGAATCCGAACTAACTAGGTAATCTTCAGAATCATAAACTTAATCGATTTCTTCTTTTGAAAGCATTTGATTTTGAGGCAACATTTATGTGGGTCAACATTTTAAGTCAGGCCAAGTGCAAATATAGCAATATTTATTTTTCAGTAAGCTTTTTTACTTCCTTACTACACCTAATATATGTTCCTTTCAATCTTTAAAGAATAAAAATAATAATCGGTTTTTAATGACTTTTGCTGGCCCGTACCGAATCAACAATTCCACTCCAACGGTTTCGGTCCCGAATATATTCTTCATATTGTTCTAGACAGCAAAAAAAAAGTGTTTTTCTATCCCGAGGAACCATCGTAGGGGACAGCAACCTGCGAGCACATGCTTGGTACATTTCCAAACCTAAATACCGTAGGCCCATATGGATTTTGGGAATTTGACTGTATGGCAGCAGTTTATTATGTAATAATAGCTCGGAAATGCTACTTTATGAATTTAGCCTCTGTTAAATCTTAATTGCTATTAGATTCTAGCGTTGGATCGAATCTAGAGTCTAATAGTACAATGCCCCATAGTTATATTATAACGTTGGTGGTCATGGTGTATTTCTTCTATTTAGCAGACTAAACATACTCCTGGGCAGCTGTTCTTCTAGTTTCAATGATATTGGTTGTTGGTGGTGAGATTTGTGTTGTGTTTTACCGGCTTGACGGTATCATCGATCAAGGCTGTTTAATTTTTCACTAGTGTTAGTAGTTGTTAATTCTTTCGAACCGATCTTCATATTCGCTGGCCTCTCGTTGTGTGAGTATTCCGAAAATGTATCTTAGTATGACCCCTATCGTGTCTCCAAGACATCGCCTTAAGCTTGTTCGTCCCTTGTTACTAGCTAGCAGAAGTTCATTATCCACCATTAGATTTCTTAATTGTCATCTCGGTTGGTTAAGAATATTGCAAATCAATCTAGGTAGTTCCTTGCAAAGTGCCTGTAGTTTTCTTGTGAGATAGTTCGACGTTCTTGATTTCGTTCCATTTAGTGCTTATGTGGTACTGAATTACTAAGATCTACTCCAAGGCTACAACTTCTAGTTTCCCCAGTCTCTCGAAATATATACCAGTGGATTTTCGAACAGATCAACGCGGATGTTGGCCTTTGCGAATCCTAATAGTGGACTGATAACATTGTCCAAGGCATCGTTGGTGAGCGGAGTTAAGGGTCGAAAATTGAATACTGCTTCAATTTGAGTGAAGACGGTGTATAGTTTTTCAAATGTGAGTGTTGTTTCCCCTACCACTCTTTTGAGGTGAAATTTCATTGATTTTATCCTGGCTTCCCATAAGCTTATGAAGTGAGTGGTATGCGGTGGTATAAAATGCCAGGTTGTTCCCTCACTGGCCAGTATGGTTGATATATCACTTCGTAGTGACGCCATAGTCCTGTAGTAGCATTTCTTGGTTTTCGAGTTAGCTCCAGTAAAAAATGTACCATTATCGGAGTATATATCTGTACATAATCCTAGCCTTTGTTACCATGGATATAGTGGACCTTGTATGCCTTATAGCCTCGGTCAGGGGAAGTTCTTAGTTGGATGGATTTAGTGACGACAGCTTACTACCCTTGCATAATCTCTGGTATTTTTGGATGTATGTAATTTCTGGGCCGAAGTTTTGGGCTTGCTTTAGTTTTAAAATTAATGTTTCCACATGCTGTAGTTCTGCGCTGTTAGCGCTCCTTTGGTATTTCTGTGCCTCCTGTAGTCGATAAATCGCAAACAATATGCGACTATGCGCCTTATTTTGTTGTATGCTGGGACATTGGTAAATACTTTTGAGAGGGAGTTTATTTCCTTTGTAATGGTCACTAGCACTCTTTCTCTTCCAGCTCTAGTTGTAACTGCTCCTGTACTTCCGGTAACTTGTATTCTGAATTGTTGATCAGCATTGTATCCCATTGCGATGTTTTTGTTACATGGAACTGTGGTCCATACCACCATTGATTTTGTACCACCATTGGTTGTTAGTTAACTGCCAGCGAGCTATGTCGAATTCAAAACAATCTATTTGAGGGTTGTATAAAATGCCCAAAGTTTCATTGGCCCATTTTCTTAATAGAAATCCACCTTGAGATGTGAGTTCCTTTGGTTCATGTAGTGCTGTTAGTGCTTCCTCGACAGTATCTGCGCCTGTGAGCAGGGCATCTACGTAGAAGTTTGTCATAATAATGTTTGCTAATTTGGATGTGTACCGAATTCTTCTTGGGCTAGTTGTAAAAAAGATCTTACTGCTAGATAGCTGGAGTAGTTCCATACGTTAATGTATTTAATATATAAGCCTACTTTGGCTGAGTGGGATCACTTCTCCACAGTATTCGTTGGTAGTCTCGATCTTTTTTATTAACCCATATTTTGCGAAACATTTTTTCAATGGCTGAAATCATCACAATTTTGTGTTTTCGCCAACGTAGCACTATATCAGATAGTTCTTCCTACAGTTTTGAACCCGTCATCATGATGTCATTTATATAGAGACACTTCACTCGTTGTTTTAGAGAATGAATCAAACATTGCTCGGACCTTGGTTGTTGTGCTGCCTTCTTTGATCACACCATTATGAGGTATGTAATATACGTTTTCAGCAATATGATCCAACCGAACTCCGTATGTTGTGCCAGTTTTTTTATGGATAGCAGTCTGCCCCTAGTACTAGGTTGATTGATTGAGCTTGGTAGTAATATGAATCTGCTAGTTGTATATTCTGCAGTGTATATTCACCAAATGCAAGTCCATTTGGTTGTATAGACATTTGCCTCGGGTAGTTGTTGTGTTAATGTGTCAAATATTAAGGCTTCAACCTCTAATCGAAAGTCTCCCTCGAATCTTGGAGCTACTTTTAGGTTGTTTACATGCATAAACGCCAGCCTTATCTCCGCCTATGCCTGAGATCTACACGTGAACCTTCTTCTTTTTGATGTTTAGTAAGTTGGTGGCTCTTACAGAAATCAATGATGCCTGTGAGCCTGGATCTATTAAAGTCCTAAATGTGGTGAATTTCCCATTTCCTGTTTCCGCTTTAATTATTGCAGTTGGCAATAACATACTAACCCTTGATGGTTTAGCGTGAAAGTTTGTGCTGTTCCAGCAGCTGTTGATACTGTTTTGTCTACATGTAGAAGAGTATGGTGAGCTTCTTTACAACCATGCAGCGTATAGATGATTGGCAGGAGTAGGCAGTGACATTATTATTGGTGTGTTTGTTTCAACGGACACAGATAATTGCTCCGCTTACTAATTGTTTCCTATTCAGTGTTGACATTTCCTTAAATATGTTGAACTCTTCCAGCCTATGACCATCTTGACATCTTTTCTCCAGGCACTGCTTGTTAACTGTTGCAGCATGTCCACGAATTATAGGGATAGTATGAATGAAGACAGTGCGCTGTTTACCTTGCTAGATTCCATTGCTTCTAATGATTGAAATCTTCTTTCCATGAAACTAAATAATTCTTGTATTTCTGGAGGTTTTCTAGGATTTGATAATGATGCTTCATATAGCCTGCTGGATTCTGGAATTAGTTTTCTGCTTAGGATAAACACTAGAATGCATCAAATGGAGAGCTTATATTGAGGCTGTTGATGTTGTGAAGCATTTCCTTTTCTGTCTCGTGCAACGCTCGAATTGCTCCAGCAAGTTCTGTCTATACCGCTGATACTGTTATTAGCGAATTGAAATATTTGATTGCCAGATATCTAAAAATCATGCGACACACTGAATCATACGAGATAAACATTTAAGACAGCTGCTACGGCACAAACACTGTTAACGTCTACATTAAAACAAAAAATGTATTTATTGAGATGTAAAGATGAAGTATACGAGGCATTATTGGGTGGTGCATCTATGGTAGTTAAAATATCCGGTAGTAGTGTTGTCCAAAGACGATACAAAACTGTGATACACGAATACTTACAACATCGAATGACACTTTATATCTCCAGACGCTCCCAATTTTGGCGGATAATGGGAGGTAGGCATTATTTGTGCTGAGAGAGACACTGCTTATATTAGAAGAGATGGCGATATTTTATGCACAAATATAGAGGTCATTCTCATTACCTGGCCATTATGCAAAAAGCCTCCAGACGAATGTACAAATTTAACTAACGGCTATGACAGGATGGACTAGTCCGTGTCGTATACATTAAAGTTAAAGTCACGAAGATTTTGAAGTTATGATGTGAGTCTGTTTAAAGAAACGGTTATAAATAAAAGGCCAATATATAGTTTTGTTAAATTGTCGGAAATTATTTCGTTTATTCTTTTTTCTTATTTTGTTTTTTTAGTTTTTATTCCATGCCATCTGTTATGGGGCCGAAGCTCTCCCAATTATTTCACGATTAACTTAACGTCCTACTTTACTCCACTACTATAGCCAAATCACGCCAAAACGTAGCCAAATCGTCGCCAAAGGACGCGCGAAGATAGGTTCATTTTAAATATCTATCTGCACATAGCATTGCTCCAGCACGCCTGTACTGGCAGGGACGATAGTTTGGCCCATGGATTCTGTGGCTAATTTCTGCAAGCCGTAGGCTGTAACAAATTGAATTAGTTTTCAATTGAAATTTACAATTAAATTATAGAAATATAAAAAATATAGAAAATATAAAAATATAAAAATACATGGAATACAAAAAATACAAAAATAGAAAAATAGAAAAAAACATAGAGATACAAAAAACATAAAAATACAAAAAATACAAAAATAATTATTCATTTTAACATTTGCATCCCCCCCCCTCCCTTGGAAACATACCAAAGCCATTCCCATCCACAAACCCAACAAATCATCCCTACTGCGTCCAGTCATTGATAAATCAGTCTGCCTGCACGTCCTTAAAAAATCTCGAATGGACCACTCTCAAGAAAAGAAATCATCAACACTTTCCTAATGTAGAAAAAATATGCCAAAACTCCAAAACGTTTCCAATATCCACGACATCCAAACGACGCAAATCCAAAAATCCATCCTAGTTCCAGACAAACAACGCTAACAAAACACACTATACAAAATTGAACCACCCCTCAACCGATTACGAAAATCTACAAACATTTACAACCAATATCAAAAAGCCGATCAAAAATGTACCCTTTTGGCGGACCCCCTCCCTATCGCGAGACTGATAAACCAAATCAAACGTACGACCAGCAAGCGATATCCATGTCCATACGCCTCGCAAGCACATCAAACTGGGAACACTCATCGATTCGAAAAGGGTGCTTCAAAACAATTGATCAAATCGAACAGGAACATTCTAATAGAAAACTTGTATGTAAAAATCATTGTTCTGCATGCTAATGAATTAAAAATTACCAAAGCCCCACACCTTATGATTACTCAGGAAACGCAAATAATTAAATAATCAATCATAGTCCATGTAAATATTGTACATACCCAATTCAATATTTGGACCAGTCCGAAAATGCAACCATGAAATGTTTTAAGAACAAAGTGGTTAATAATGGTTTTGATCTCCGCGCAACATATATTTTCCCCATTTACCATGTTAATCGAATTTTCCTTTTTTTACATACGAGAATCCCACTCATATACAATCAGATCAAACTGTTCAAAATATAATCACTAGTGCCACTATATCGCTAAGAAAAAGAAGACAAAGGAAATTGTTGGTCTAAAATTGGTAGACAGAGATACTTATTAATATCATTAACTTGCACTAACTATTTCACTAAAACTATACCACAATTACGTGAAACCACAAAATAACCGCCTTAAAACAGATATACATATTACACATTTATATTAAATCAAAATCTAAAAAAAAATAATTTAAAAAATTTAAAAAAAATTTTGTGTCATCAAAGAACTTATAATCCAGAAAATGCATGATAGTTAGCCCAATAAAGCTGCCTCATATTGTAAATTTCCAAAATCCAGAAAATGCGTGATGGCTAGCCCAATAAAACTGCCACAAATTGTAAATTTCCAAAATCCAGAAAATGCATGATGGCTAACCCAATAAAACTGCCATAATTTGCAAGATTCCAAAATCCAGAAATTTCAGGATGGTTAGCCCAATAAAACTGCCAAAAATCGTAAATTTCCAAAATCCGAGAAATGCATTATGGTTATCCCAATAAAACTGCCTTAAATTGTAAATTTCCAAAATCCAGACAATGCATGATGGCTAGCCCAATAAAGCTGCCTCATATTGTAAATTTCCAAAATCCAGAAAATGCGTGATGGATAGCCCAATAAAACTGCCACAAATTGTAAATTTCAAAAATCCGGAAAATGCATTATGGTTATCCTAATAAATTTGCCACAAATTGTAAATTTTAAAAATCCGGAAAATGCTTGATGGCTTGCCCAATAAACGGCCTCAAATTGTAAATTTCTAAGATCCAGAAAGTCCATGAAGTTTAGCCCAATGAACTGCCAAAAATTTTAAATCTCTAATGTCCAGAAAATTCTTGAAGGTCAGCCCAAAAAAACTGCCATAATTTGCAAGATTACAATATCCAGAAAGTGCATGATGGCTAGCCCAATAAAACTGCCAAAAATTGTAAATCTCCAATGTCTAGAAAATTCTTGAAGGTAAAACCAATAAAACTTCCATAATTTGCAAGTTTCCAAAATCCAGAAAATGCACTAAAGCTACCACAAATTGTAAATCCACTAAAGCTGCCACAAATTGTAAATTTATAAAATCCAGAAAATGGGTAATGGTTACCCAAGGAAACTGGCACAAATCGTAAATTGCCAAAAATAACTCTTGCATGAAGAATTTAGGTGCACATAATCCAAGCAGATCGAATAACTGGTTTATTTTAGACAAGATCCTTCTTTTTGTCTTACTTGGATTGTTACTCCTAAATTTTTCGAATAACATCTCCAAACTGTCGGAATTTGTATTCCACAACAGACCTAATATGAGAGAGGAATTATTATGATTTAAACTGCTATCCGCAAGGTCATTGCTATTTGAAGCAAACTTTCTGAATTCGAAACCACCGCGCTTTAATAAATCAATAAAATCCCTTTTTACCAACAATAAGAAAATTACTCAAAATAAAATTTACATAAATGTATAATAGAACAAAAATAAAAGATGCACAATTGATAATTATGCATTGGAACTTGGTTGTCCGGGAAAAACGACAGAGTCCTCGATTCATTTACTGTTTCACACGCACACACAAATAAACACAACTCGATGAAACAAAAAAAATTAAATACAATTTTTTTAAAAATGAAGAGATCGGAAAAAACACGTCCGATCTCTTCAACAAACGATCATCGATCGACCATAAAGTTTGTGTCAAATAAAGTGTATATAAATTTGATTTTCGGCTATTACATGACGTATTGGTCATAAAATGGTCAATTTAATTGATTTAAATGTTTAATCAAATGAAGTGCATATAAATTAGATTTTCGTTCGATAATGTGTTTTTTTTTTGTTTCTGAACCCTGCAATCTTTTCTGGGCGGTTAATTTTTAACGTCCTAACTTACACCGTCACTAGCCAAATCGAGGATGCACGAATACAGGTTCGATTTTAAATCCATCTGCACATTGCATTGCTCCAGCAAGTCTGTATTGGCATGGACGATGGTTCGGCCCAAGGCTTCTGAGTTTCTCTAGTTCATCATCATCACCGATCGTAATCAAGTATTGAAAAATTCCTTTTTGTAACCCTCCCCCGTTTGGATTCGAACATCATATTCGTTGATTACGAATATCAATGTGTTTCGTCCTTGGCGCTATACATCTATTTTTTCGCCGCAAGTTGTTCGCGCTCTGATTATTAAAATAAAATTCATCGATTTGCAAACCGTGCAAATTAGAATTTCTGCCCGATAAATTTTAATTTATAATCGCCCGTTTTCAGTGAGCCCGATTCGGTTCGTTGTTAAATTTGCTCACATTTCCGTTCGTAAAAGCAATACATCGAGTCAAATATATCATATAACCAACTACCTCTTACAATGGCAGCTTTCTATATGTTTCAGCTCATTTGTAGTATTCGCGGATATTTCCTTAGACAATTTGTTTTTTGGATCAGCCAGTGAACCGATTGGGCTGCATTCTGCCATATGATTTTTTTTTTGAGAATTTGTTCGACGTTTTACTTTTGGTTCAAACTAATCGTGGTGGTCTTTTCTAATACACCTACTTGCCTGGCCTAGATCCAACATTCTGAAATGCTTTGTCAAACTCGATTTGGCACCGGATTTTGCTTCGATCGTCGCAATTCGGTTGAATTGTTTTGTGCTAAAATGGGTAACTTATTCGGAGCATTGCTGACGTTGCTTGAATCATTATCATTAGACCTTTCTGCCAATTTATACTTGATGAATTGATCGTCTCCATCTGTTTGATGTACAAAGAAGAATTGTTAATTTTTTGAATCATAAAAATTACCTAATTCTAAAAAAATGACATCTCGATTGATTATCACGCAATTTAAGTCTACATCATTCGATCGATATTCTTCACTATCGCCGACCGAAATCAGTTTCTTTGATTTTGGGTCGAGTCCAGTACGTGAACTATTGCTTGTGATTCAACAATTCGTAAACGATTTCAATTTGGTTTCGATCCTGTCCAAAGTACAATGACAATTTATCATTAAAAAACGGTAACGTTCGAATATGGCACGGATGATTTTCTGTCGATACCTCTTGACTTGAATAATCTATCGAATTGTTAATTGGAAAATTCGTTTTCATTGTTAGATCAGAATAGTTTGATTTACCGGGCTGCTTAACGACGTTCAAAGCATACTCTGTATTCACAAAATTTTGCAAAAACATTTTTCTTCGGTTTGATGTAAATTGCATGAGTCATACGGCTGCCAAATCAGAGTGAAGCAACATCTTTTAAATTTGATCCTGGACTTCGCATTGATCTAAAAATAAATTAACGACATATTCATGCTTTTTCATTTCGACTTACGAATAATAAATTCGTGACCCGAATGCACAAAATATCTTTAAATTTGATTCAATTCGCGCTTCTATTTACATCAGTCAATAATTTGATCGAGTCGCACGATTGAACTTTCATCTTTCGGGTTTTTGCCGTCGTTATGTCCGTCCTAACCGGGTTTTCCACGTCGAAAATTAAAGTTTGGTTCATAGTCCAATCGATATCTATAATTTTGTCTTCAAAAATCCCCTTCAATTTTTTGGAGTTTCTTTTCTATTTTTCTATGTTGGATAAATTTTTTCAGTAAATTTTTTTCCTGCATCATCTCCGTGGCCTTCGATCGATTTTCATAGCAAATTTTCAAATGCTAAAATTCTTAAGTCAAGCAAAAAATCCATTTCTAATCTCATCTAACTGTGGCATCCTACAACATAAGCCCAAAAACCTTCAAGAAGATTTTTAATGGATCCTCATCCTCTACCAGAAATTCGGTTTTGGAACTATTTTTGCGCAACTACAGCCTCTACTATATTGTGTTAGTTCCAGATAGAAGATCATCCACGTAGAAATCATTTTGAATGGTTTCTAAAGCTATTGAATATTTTGACGCATCATCAATGTCTAATTCTTGCAATGATTTTTTAGCCAAATAAGTTGGATAAGCTGTTCCATAAGTTATAAATTTTAATATTTAACTATGCTTATTGGTTTCAAACCGCCAGAGAATTCTTTGTGGGCTATCTCGAGCTGTCTAAACATTTTTTAGCTGTTGCTGTTGTTGTTTTGCAAGAAGCATCAAACCGTATACTCTCAATCTCATATTTGTGTTGTAAAGGGTTGTTAAATTTCAAGGGCCGATGTTGATTTTGAATAAAACACAAATTATTTAGGAAATTATTGTCAATTCTTTTTATTATGATAATATGGTATGGTTCAATTATGTATGGAACAAAATATCGGCCAAATGGCCGCCGCGACCTCGGCGGCACACCTCCATCCGATGGTCCAAATTTTTGATAACGGTTAGGCATAATTGAAGTTCTATGCCGTTAATGTGCCGAATTATCTCATCCTTTAGCTCTTGAATTGTTGCTGGCTTATCGACATACACCTTTTCTTTCAAATAAACCCAAAGAAAGAAGTCCAACGGTGTCAAATCACATGATCTGGCGGCCAATTGACATCGCCACCACGTGAGATAACACGACCATTGAATTTGTCGCGCAAAAGAGCCATTGTTTCGTTAGCTGTGTGGCAAGTGGCACCGTCCTGTTGAAATCACATATCGCTCACATCCATATCTTCCAATTCGGGCCATAAAAATTTCGTTATCATCTCACGATAGCTAATACCATTTACAGTAACTGCCTGACCGGCCTCATTTTAGAAAAAATACGGCCCGATGATGCCGCCAGCCCATAAATCACACCAAACAGTCACTCTTTGTGGGTGCATTTGTTTTTCAACAATCACTCTTGGATTATGATTCGCCCAAATGCGGCAATTCTGCTTATTGACAAATCCACTGAGGTGAAAATGTGTCAAGATGATTTGAACGCCCATTTGAATAATAAGCCTGAATAAATTTAACGCGTTGCTCGATTGTGTATCTTTCCATGGTTCAAATTGAGTTAGTCTGAAATTGAGAAATGTCAAATGGAATGCAGAAAAAAACTTGACGTTTAGGTGTGGTTCACATTCAACATCGGCTCTTAAAATTTAACCACCCTTTATTATGTTCTTTAATGGCAGAATGATGTAGCATGTAGAGTAAACACGAGAAGCATTTGTCAAACAATCATCTTTAATGAGTTCCACACGCATGAATTATTCCTTTTTGTAGATAGCTTAACCCAATAAGCCCTTGTCTTGAACCGTAAATATTCTATACTTTCACTAGGATTGTGGCTTAAAGTTCTGAGCCACAATCCTTATCGAATGTTGTTATGTTTTTTGGTAATGCTTTTTTCTTAGTTTTTGTACGTGTAGCATAGTATGATGTCTTTGGTTGCAGGTAAAACATTTAATTTTACTGCTACAGCTTGTTGTCGTGTTGCTTTGACTGAGACAATTTCTGCACAAATTGTGCAGCATCTTACGGGTTGTGGTTGAATCTTAACTTATTGAATTGATATTGATTTGTTGCTACTGATTGCTTTCAAAGATTGGAAATGATTTAATCGCAGCAGTAGATTCCATGTTGCTAACATGTTGATTCATTCAACATATTAGCAACAAGTGTTGAGCACATTAGAAATGAGTAATCTCCTGTTATTAAAACGGTTTTCTCAAATATCTCAAACTGTATCGTAGTTACCTCAAGCATTGAATAACCATAAATAGAAGGTGACACCGCTAACTTTGCAGCGACATATGAGCCAAGTGTTAATAAATTGTACTACGAAATAAATATTTCTGTGTCTTTGCTAAATTATGTCCACGAAAATTTTTTATTTTATATAATTGGTACGTTTATATTTCCAATTTAAAAATGTGTTTGTTGGAACGCATGTGTTTATGGTGAATGTGTTTGTTAGTAGGTAGTTAAATGTGTGAAGATTTAAAAAACAAAAATAAACTAACAGCATCATTTTCTTTTATTCTTTTCTTTTGATCACAAAGTAAACATAATTACTCGTAAGGAGAAAATAAAATTTTTTGGTATCAATCGATTTTATTTTTCAGCGATTTGATCGTTTTTTTTTTTTTGATCACACGATATTTTTCGTTAATTAACAGGATTTATATCGTTCCCTTGTGTTTACAACCGAATTTTTAACTTCATCTATGTAAGGTTTCTATTCATTTTGAATGAAATTTTGTTTTAAATTTTAATTTTAAGTTAATATTATAAATAAAATTTGATAATTTTTATTAACAACAAGTTTGCTTTTACATAGGGTTTCGCTGCCATATTGTGCCATCCTTCCCTTTTCGCTCATTCGCGTTTCTGTTCATTATCACTAGAATTATTTTCCTTGCACACCTTATTCCAAACTGAAATGTCTTCACGCAAAATTTAGTACATGGTATTTGGTTTCCACTCGCAAAACTAGAGATATAAACACCGACAATAAAACACCGTAGCAGTTTCGAATACAAATAGAGGAGTGATGCTAAAGGGGTTTTCCATCATCCAAATACGATCGCTGATTGAATAATCATAAACATGACCATTTTTGAAAAAGTTTGCGGTCACTTTTAAATCGGTCACTTTTTGCAGATTACAGATACGGTCACTTTTACATGTTTTACTGTAATAAATATCGGGTTCGCCTACAATTGCATTTTATTTTTTTACCTAGATTATCTGTAAAAGACAAGTAAGGCACCACAAAATTAACGTATTTTTTTTTCAATCGCTTCCATTTTAAACAAAAAAATGTGTGGCACTCGGGAAGCTATCTTTTGTTTTTGACTTTTTGACAAGAATGCTTTGTAGCGACTTCGCTACACAAACACAAATATCAATTATTCACATATTTCGTGCACGTTCATATAATTCGCTAACGCTACATGTACACTGTACATACATATATATAGAGCGTAAAATAGCATTTACACATAACACTCGGTCGCCATGGCCTGATGAGATGACAAATAATTTTTACAAAATTATTATGATTCCTCATCAGATCGAAACTGAGCTTTGCACAACATCCAATTCTGAATAATTGAAATAACGACACGTCACCGCCGTCGTTATAGCTTTCTCATCCTCTTTACCGCACTACAATGGGTGTACAGCGCTTTTATACGATAAACCGATATATCGAATTTGATAATGGGATTACTTGTGCGCAACAATTACTAATATATGTCTTGTATTGAATCGGAATCTTCTACGAGAGTGTTTTGTAGCTGGGGAAAACATAACAGTTGATAAACAGCTGTTCGCATATCGAGGTGGTACACATTTCACGCATTACATTCCATGAAAACCTGCCAGATATGGAATTAAAGTATGGTTGGTGTGTGACTTTACTTCCTCGTTTATATATTGAAAGGTAAAATGTACACTGGAATGACTCCAAACTCATAAAGAGAAAGTAATCAAAGAGAATGTGTTGTGAAGTAGATACTTCACAACACATTCTCTTTGATTACTTTCTCTTTATGAGTATAGATATGCTGCACTCTTTTTAGTAGTAGCGGTCGATGTTATATACATGTGACAATTTTTTCACCAGCAACAATTTAGCTTTTAGTTTGATGCGCGACCACAATTTATCAATTTTAGGAACAGTAAACAAAAGACGGCGATTCGTACCAGTGGAATCCTTAATCGTGCAAGACAAAACACAACCTGCCGAATAACGGATTTTTGAACATCACAATGTGTTCTTATATTTCCAAAAAAAAAAATGCTGTGATGCTTTTATCTACCCTGCATTATGATAAGGAAACACAAGGATTGGCAATTAAACCAACAATGATTCTAGATTACAACAGAACCAAGGGCGGCGTGGACAATATGGACAAAATGCTGGGGGAATACTCAAGCAAAAGGAAGATTCGTCTTACTGGCCACCGGGATTTTTTTATAACATTTTAGATGTGGCGGCTTTAGCAGCACATAAAATATATATGGAGAATAATTCAGTCCTAAAAACCAACTCCAGTCACCGGTGTAAATTTTTACAACGGTTTTGCGAGCAGTTGCTGCTTATGTATGAAATTAGTAAGCATTTCCAGGATTACCTACCAAAAATGGTATCGAAAGTATGTTGGGCCATACATTCGTTGCTTTGTGGAAATGCTTTTAGGATCCGAATATGATTGAATGAATAGTCACTTTACTGATTCTTGATTTAAAACCAACGTTTGAAATGGCAACGTTTAAAAGAATGATTTTCGATGGCTGGTTATAGCTTGGAGAAATAAACTTAAACAATCCCCACTCCAGTTCATTTAAAACAAAAAAATATGATCGAGTTGTATATCAGAACATTCAATACATAAAAAGTACAATAAATTTAACAAATCCTAAATAATCCTTTTTGGAAAATGTTTATAACCATAAAACGCTCTGTATACTGTTACTAAAAAGCCATGATGTTTTATTTTATTACTCTTTTTCCTATTTTAACTTGTTTTGAAAAACCCAAAACTTCATAATTTTGCTCTGATACGGATAAAGAAGCCAATGAAACTGACCAACTATTCAAGCAATGTCAATTACATATTTTTCTGGGTACCTAGCACATGCTGTTCAAAAAAGACAAATTGTACGATATGTAAAAATTTTATTTACAATGATCAACCAACTCAACATCAAAGCTATACACATACAGAGCTACTTATTAAAAATCGCTAGAATGAAAAAACTACAAATGGTGGTTTAGCATTACCAACAGAATTTTTTGTAAAATTAAAAAAAAATAATTAAGATTTTTGAGGATAATTTTGATAAAATCTGTTTCAAACCCAAAGTAGTTGACAAACTTTATAATTTGTGCGAAAACCAATACAAAATTTCTTGTCGCATTGAAGAACATAAAAAAAAATTAATTATGCATACATTAAGAGTACTTTTACGTGCAAAAATCCATAGAATTAATTCTAAAGCAAAAAGTACCAAAAACAAATCAATAAAATTTGAAATACTTAATCATTTGTAAAATATGGATTAAATGACCTTGGACATAAACATTAACATTTTGGCGTTTTGTTTTTTATTTAGATTTTCCTGTTGAATTCCACTGGTTTTGTATTGACATTGGTTTTGACTGTATGTGTTTATATTCGCACTGAATGTAAAAGAAAATCATAAAGTTTTTTTTTCGTTTATATAGTTGATACTTAAACCCTTAATTTAAATTTATCTAAGATACAAATGCATACAGCGCTATAACAACTAAGTAGCGGCGAAAACGTTTGGTGTCACTTCTATATATGGTTATTCAATGCCTCAAGTCTGTTCTGAATGGCTAATAGTTTCCTAGCTGACCTCTATATACGTGACTTTTAATGTAGTTCATTTTTGTGAGTTGTGGTACAGTCAGCGTTGTCATGAACTAACCGTTTCAATTTGTCTGAGAAATCTTCCCACTTCATATAGTCAACGTGAAAATGTGGGGTTTCTACAGGTGGTAACAAATTTTCAACAGTTTTGTAAACTTCTCGTTCGTACTTCTTGATACTTCCTCTGATGCTTCAGATAATTGATCGTGGCTGAATTCGCTTCTCGATGCTGCCTGATTAACTCTACCGTTATTGTTAACATTCTCAATTTAGGCGATCCTGAGTTCTTAAATGTTTTTGTAGCATCTGCTCTTGTTATAGATGACATCCCTGGTTCGTATAGACGTTGGCTCATAACATTAATGGTTCTTGTGTAATTTTACACAACTTTTTGTCTATCCTTGTAGGACTGGTCTGTTGATTCATAATATAAATCAATATAGCACATTGACGTGCTAGATGTCGCTACTGGTATCGTTTTAAAATAATCAAAATATGTTTACATATGTATGATCGCCTAAATGTCATATATTTATACTAAATTTTGACGATATTCTATCGACCCGACATCTAGAACATCAATAGGTAAACTGTTTTTTTATGATGGTAGGGTTGAAATTGTCTAATGTTATTGTCAGCAACTTATACGTACTCCTTATATAACTTCATCAGAGCCGCTATTATTTTTTCCAGATAGATTTTGATTTTCCACGCCGCTTTATATTTCTTGTAGTTTGTGATGAACATCTCTATCTCTTCTGCCTTTTGATTTTGTCACTGCAATAGCATGATTAAAAAAAACAGTGGCAGCTGTTAGTGAAAGTGTTCGTAATGAACCAAGCACATCAACATCGTTCACAGAAACTAATTTTTTTAGTACCTAATGTTATCTGTTCTAAAAAATTCTTTGACATATGTAAAGTCAAAAATATGCCATCATGACGTCGCTTACAATACAACAACACATTTTGACTGTCCAAATTTATTATGAAAATAATCGTTTAAAAATACAACATTTCGTAAATTACGATAAAGTTTTGGTCGACATGGACGTCGTACTGAGCGTGCAATTGGCAAAATTACTGATCGATTTGAAGAAACTGGTTCAGTGGAAAATCGTAAACCGTATCAACATGTTCACCCAATTCGTACGTATCAGTGGCAGCTGTAAGTGAAAATGTTCTTTATAAACCAAGCACATCAACCTTGTATCGTTCACATGAACTAAACATTTCACAAACCACATTACGACGCATTTTGCATGTTGATCATCATTTGCCTTCAAACAAAATTTAACTAACTCAAAAAATGGTGCCAGCAACCCATTTAAATCGTCGTCGTTTTGTTAATTGGATGCTTAATGATATAAAGGTTTTCCTTCACAAATCATTCATTTTAGCGATGAAGCTCATTTTCATCTTAATGGGTATTTTGTGGATTTACTTGAAAGGTGAGGATTATGCTAATCACCCACAAACAATTTAAACAACTTAAAAACAACATTCGAGCTGAAATCAATTTCAGACCTCAAGGTCTTTGATCCGCTTTCATTGTAAGAAGTCATCAACGAATATAAGCGATATTATTTTTGATACATAAATGGCATAGAACCACCTTTCGGACGTATTGGTCATAAAACGATTAATTTAATTGATTTGTAATGTTAAATAATTTTATTTTTTAAATCTAATTTGCTTTAATTTTAAAGTTTTGTGTCAAATGAAGTGTATGTAAATTAGATTTTCGTTCGATAACGTGTTTTATTTACAAATAAACAAAGGACTTATAGAAGGCCTATCATCTAGTAGGAACAAACAACTGATTCGGTTTTAAAGAGTACAAATAAAATATTAATAAGTCAACAATGGGTATTGGGTACCGTATAACCAATTTCATGAAAACCTCTGCTTACTATTATTGCATCAGAAAGGATGCGTTGGAGAAGGGGCTAAAACAAGGGTCAAATTGTAGGGTGTAAAAAAATTTTATTTACAGCATAGAGCATCCATTAAATCTTTGAAGATCTTCAATCTATATGTATATATGATGCCTACCTATTCCAATTGATTTACAAATTTTTTTTTGGTTCTGTTTGTTTAACATTTTTATATTTCCATTCCATTATATTCGATTTAATTTTTCATTTTCATTTTCAATCTAAAAATTAAAAAGTCATATGAAAGATTAAATGCAATGAATAGGATCAGTCCAGCCATATTATATACTACCAACCATAAAATACCACCAACAACATCGAAATAGCCATTTTGGTTGATTAAAATTGGAAACGAGTCAAACGAAATAAAATTGACTTTGATCATTTTGATTAGCTGGATGTTTTTTTTTTTAGTTTTCCTTTTTTTTATTATATCCTGCATTTGTAATTTTCATTTTGTATGTATAAAAAAAATTAAGGGTACATATTTGTTATATTTATGCGAAGATACATAAAAGATGCTTCGTTTTATTTTTTTGTTTAAATTGACCAAAGACGATGAATTAAAATTTATTTTCGCTTTGAAGAGTTTCCTCGAAAATGTATAAAATCCATCAATTATGGAAATGTCATGGTAAATATTACAATGGGCAGATTCATAAATTTATATTTTTAAATGAAAATGTATCTGTTCGTTTTCGATTTTGTGTATATGCGGAAATGATTTCACATGACATAATAATGATAAATTATGTTTTTCAATTGACGGGATCCGATTTGCTTTGGAATTGATATTAATTACATTTTTTTGTGTTTGTGTGCGTGTGTGTGTGTGTGCAAAGAATTGGATGGGGCTTGCACAAATTTTAATTGAATTTTAGTTTTTTATGTAATGTTTTTTTTTTATAGTTATTATGGCACGCACTTGACTATCGTTATTAACATGGAAGGTCATATATCGATAATCTTCGTGCTTATAGACAATCTCTATAAATCATTGAAGTTCTGTATCACTGTCGTATTCATGGATACAATTTTAAAGGTAAACTTGATAATTTGTGTTAATGAAGCCAAAACGGTTTTGTACAATTTTTAATCGGTATACACGTTTAACCTTGATACGGAACAAAATTCTAAAAAACTTGGGTTGTAATACTAAATTGACCGAGCAATTGGCGCAGCGGTTAAAGCTGCGGTGTTTGGGACGGGAGGTAGTGGGTTCGAATCCCAACGGGGGAGGGTTGCAAAAAGGATTTTTCATCACTTGATTACGATCGGTGATGACGATGATCACAACTATGACTCCCTGTTGGAGTGCAGAATTCATGGGCCGAACCATCGTCCATGCCAGTACAGGCTAGCTGGAGCAATGCAATGTGCAGATGGATATTTGAAATAACGCGAACCTGTATTCGCGCGTCCTCGATTTGGCTAATAATGACGTAAAGTAGGACGTTAATTAACCGCAAAAGAGTTGGGAGAGCTTCGGCCCCAAAACAGATTGCATAGAAAAAGATTTAAATTTTTTTGGAAATTTTTGTTCAAACCTTTTATATACATGAACCTCTGAATACATCAGTTTTAGAGCAAAACAAACCCAAAATCACTGAATTTAATAGAAAGTGTCATTTTGACGCCGAACAATAATATCGACGAATTTTAGAAATATAATGACCCCACATTTAAGTTTACTAGAGGTTCTAAAACTGTTTACTGGAAATGAATTGTTGAAGAACTGGCCCAACCACCATTTTTATTTTTTATTGATGCCAGTAATTCGGCAATATATCTTAAAATTCTATTAAAAAAATGTATCACACCTACACAAATGAATGAATGGCAAACGGATGCTGTTTTTTTGGTGCCCCCTGTGAGAAATGAACTAATATCAAAAGTATTCGAGACAGTTTATGGTGTAATTATATTATTAAATTTGTGTACGCGTTAAACGAGAATATTCGATTGCGCTTACCGTTATCGAGCAACGTTATCCATTATAATTGAGAATTGAGTGTTTATGATTTTTGGAGAAGTTTATTGGGAATGGTCGCGTTGAATGCACGTACATCTGCCCGCACATCGATTTTACCGATGCAGTTTAGAGATGCGGATGATTATGCTCCTGATAAGGTCGAAATCGAGTAGTTATTACGGAAAATTGAGCCCCATTTTACCCGATTCGTGACAAACCATATAGTTTTGGTTGGTGAAGCTGATGCAGATGCTGCTCACGATCAACTTTATGCCGAAACTGAAGCAGAATATGACCAAGTCTGTATCAAATTGCGTCGATTGCTTTTGGATTGCGAACCCGATCGGGAGGAATCGGAAAGGTGAGGAAACCCCTATGGTCGCTGGTGTCTGCACTAGTAGGTATGAGCAAGTTTGGAGCGAAATTAAGCGGCGTTATGATAATCCAAGTCGCTTAGTTGAGATACATGTGAATCGGCTGCTCGATGTTCCTAATTGCACGCCCGATCAGTAAAGAGCATTGCAAGACATCATCGACTGCAAACGCATTTATATTGGATCGGAATGGAAACCGTCACCTATGTTGAATACTTTGTAACCCCGGGTCTCAGGTGAGTTTCAGCACTGAATCAGAGTTTAATAATTTGAATCTTCACAGAAAATGATGTAAACTAGCCATAGAAGGGATCGGCGCATCCACGAATACCTACACCCGTGGTCAAACGACGTTCATCATGCGTTCTACAGTAGAACCTGACTTCGAGTTGCAATTCGAGATATATATATTTCGGTCAATCACGTCAACAGTGCCTGCGACATCGATTGATGCTGATTTTTGGAAACATGTGCGTCCAAACAGCTTGCAGACCCGAGATTTGCGAAGCCAGGGTGGATCCCGCTCCAGATCCATGTAAGGAAATTTTTGAAAATACGGTCAGGTGCAACGCCGAAGGTCGCTACAGTGTACAAATTCCATTTTGCTCTGACGCCCGGGCCCTTGGTAATTCGCATCAGCTAGTGCTGCGACAGATATATTGCACTTAACCATATGGAAGTGGTGGCCGATTCTCGAGGCAATCCTTCTCAATCATATTATATTCAGCATCATGCGATCATCGAGAAGTTTAGAGTGGTATTCAATGCGTTAGCCAAGACAAGTAACGGTGTGAATGATACAAAACTAGTTGGTCCACAACTACAAGACGTGCTTGTGAAAATCATATTTCGCTTTCGTAAGTGAAGAATTGCCATTACTTCTGAGAATCACCAACAGAGTACCTACAAACATATCAATTGAAAACCATTACTTGCGGTATGGCATGTTCACCATAATTCGCTACTGGAACACTGCGAGAATTTGCAATTGACAGCTACCGAATAGTCACGGATGCAAGCCGGGCAGCTGTGAGTATCACAGTTCGTCACAGTATTCTGCATATTTTTTATGTGGACGATTATTTAGACAGTGCAGATTCTCCAAGTGAAGCAGAAACTCTGGCGTTCGATATCAACTCCATATTACAACAAGGCAAATTTCATTTGAGGAAATTGAATTCAAATGATGTGCAAACGATTAAGGCGATAATCGGTTCGCGGCCATCAGCTCCAGAGCTTGAGCTCAGTGACTCTACCACCACGATACTCGGTCTTCATTGGAACCCGATCACCGATCAGCTCTTCTACAAAATCAAGGTGTGTGAATCGGACACCGTACCTACGAAACGTGTAGTTCTTAGAGACATAGCTAGACTCTTTGATCCAAAGGGCATATTTGCCCCAGTCATCATGGCAGCAAAAATATTCATTCAAACGTTATGGCGTGAGAAATTTGATTGAGATACACCTCTACCAGATGAACTAAGAACGCATTGGCTGACTTTTTGAAAAGGGTAACAGCAATTGGCTAGCACAGATCTGAGTTCCGCATTGGCTGGGGGTGAAACAAGCTGCGACGATAACACTTCATGGATTCTGTGATGCGGGCAGCAAGGCATATATAGCAGTGATTTACATGCGGATAGTCAATGTAGATGGTCACATAAACATTTCGCTAGTAACCGCAAAGACAAAGGTTGCACCAGTAATGGAAATCACAATTCCTCGGCTCGAGCTATATGCGGCACATTTCTTTGTAACGATGATCAATACTGTACGAACCATACTTCAACTGGATGATTCGGAGTATTCGTTACGTAGTGACTCAAGCATTGTTTTAATCTGGCTACGCAAACCAGCGGTGTCTTTGAAAAAGTACGTTTCAAACCGAGTGGGCTACATTCAGCAACATTCCGAAGTCTTTTGATGGCGATACATTCGCAAAGAACACAATCCAGCCGATTTTGCTAGTCGCGGAATATCCCCCTCCGCACTAGAAGAGAATTCCCTATCGTGGAAAGGTCCTCCATGTTTGTATGATGAAACGACACATGCTGATGAACTCCCAACGCTGGAAACGAAACCGTTCCGAACATTACTCGATACATAACCCAGGTGAAAGATCACTACCTTCGTCAAAGGAGGATATCAGATCCCTCTCATTGAACGGTTTGGGACTTTACAAAAATTGCTATATACGACGGGGCTCATGTTCCGTTTTCAACCAGCTGGGCGAAAATATTGGCGAATGAAGTTTGAAGCAGCATCGGAGATGGAGGAATCGCTGCTTCTGCACATACGCGAAGCCCATGGTTAACGCCTATATTACTGAAATTAATTCATTATTTCATTTTTTGAACCGTTGGGTGAGTCTTATTTAATTGCCAAGACAGGCCTCCAACACATGTCGTTAGTCAAGAATCCTGGATCAGAAGTCGCGGTCTACTTTTCACACCACGGCGTAGTGAAAGAATCTAATGTCACAACCAAGCTTAGGGTTGTCTTCGATGCATCGCCTTGTACATCTTCTGGAATATCGTTAAACAACACATTAATGGTCGGACCAATCATACAAAACACTTTGTATCATATTTTAGTAAAGTTCCGAAAACACCGCATAATATTCGGAGAAAGATGTACCGCCAGATTTGGATCCATCCTAGTGATCGTAAATATCAGCGAATCCTATGGAGAAAGAATGACGAAGATCCAGTCAATATCTACGAACTAAACACCGTGACATATGGGATGGCTTTTAGCTACCCGTCACCGTTTTTAATATCCAAATGATCACTGATAAAAATGAAGTTATTTCATCGAATGCTGCACGAACGATAAGGGGAAATATGTACGTAGATGACTTGTTAGGCGGTGCTGACAACGTGGAAAAAGCCAAATTGAAGGCGGACCAGGTTACGTACCAATTTCATCTTGATGCAACATTAACCAAACGGAGAGTGCTATCAGAGTTTAACCGAATCTTTGTTCCGCACTTGGTCTGTTATCTCCGTTTGTTGTGAAGGTCAAGATGATGTTTCAAGAATTGTGGATGCCAAATTTAGCGAAGGATGAGTCAATGCAGCCTGAAGCACGAGCAAAATGGTCGAAATTACGTGCCAAAATTCCACAATTGCAATCAGTAACAATACCAAGATGGTTAGGGCAGTTTAATCAGGTTTCTCATATGCCAGCAAAAGGCTGATGCTACTGCCGTATATTTGGTGACCGAGGTTAATGGGATCAAAACTGTCGATTAATTACTGGCAAGTCAATCTACTCGACTAGATGAAACCAATTTAAATCTGAACTGCATAAGATTTATATCACAATTTAACATATTCCAACTAACTGTTTCACATATCTGCACTCAATTTAATTGAAAAACTAATTCAAAATAAAATCCTTATAAAACCTAAACATCCTTACAATCATCATGTACCATTATAATATTCTGAAAATATATATGAGGAGCAACAAATGCTAAAGGATTTTTATAGGACGATATATTTGTTTATTTTGTTTTTAATATTCTTAAAAGTCAATTTTAACTTTATCCAAATGTATAATCAATCCAATAAAATAAAAAGGATATCAATATAAAAAACCAAACCAAAAACGAATACAATCCTTTCTATTTTTGGTTTATTATTATTACTATTGAATGCAACAATCAAACTGGGTACCGTCGATATCGTTTACATTTATATGTAGGGTTGAAACTTTTGTGTCCATTATCCTCACATATGTTTGTTCTTTTCACAAAAAGACAATTCACATATTTTTACGGTTTTCCTTTTTAAGTACTCTCGATGAATTGGAAAAACAACATTTCCATGAAAATATCTTTTGATTAGCATATACATGTGCAATAAAAATGGAAAACCAATCAAAATAAAACACTTGAACTTATTTTCATCACAGAATTTGTATTTTTTGTTATTTTAGCTCCTATCTCCTTTTCTTATACTAAATACTGGGTCTGGATCCTTTTTTGTGATTTTTAAATATATAACCCAATAAAATTATCATACAACCCTTTCCGAATACACTAAATAATTTTGTGATAAATTTAAATTTAAAAGGATCAATAAAAATAAATGAAAATGAGTCTGTATGGGGCAAGGAGCCAATCTATAGTACATCCCCTAGTGTTTCAAGGTTTTGACAACAACAAAATAAAAACAACCAAAGACGATTGATTGAAATGATATTTTTCATGTCCCTTTCATGAACCATTTCGAAAAGATAATTTTTCATAAATTTTATTTGACAGGATCTTAAGGATATATAACATAAAATATTATCCATGCATGGACGATATAAAAGAAATAAGAAAATTGATTTCTATTGTGTTGTCAGAATTATGATTAAACTTAAATTTAAATAAATAAATGATGACAGGTGAGAGTCATCATTTTAGGGTTTTGTCTGGCACACAAGGATAAATGAAAAATTGAGTAAAATCGTAAAATTATAGATAAAAGAGAAGCTCGATGATTTATTACAATAGCAAAAAAATTAATCGATACATTTATCAACGAACCACAGTTTCAGTATTTACGACTTGTGCTCTAATTTTTGCTTGGAAAAAATTTTTTTTTTAATGAATTTTGACAATTAAAGCCTTTCATATTTAAAGAAAATGAGTGTAAAAAATATTTGAATCGGGATCAAATAGTTGCAGTTCCGTTAATGGCACAAGCATTTACTTATCGGGCCACTTTTACGTGTTTTATCCAATAACCAATTATATTTGTAAATTTGCAAAGGCTAACCCCTTTATTGATTTCAAAAAAAAAAAAAAAATTGTTGGAATGTTTATATTTTTTATAGCGGTACTTATACTGATGACCAGAGCTTTTGATTAAGGTATCATTCATCATAATCGGACGACTATTACGTGTTTTATGCAATAAACAATGAAATTCGTAAATTTGCAAAGGCTAACCCCTTTGCTGATTTCAAAAAAAAATAATTTGTTGAAATGTTTATATATTTTATAGCGGTATTTATACTGATGACCAGAGCTTTTGATTAAGGTGTCATTCATCATAATCGGACGACTATTACGTGGTTTATCCAATAAACAATGAAATTCGTAAATTTGCAAAGGCTAACCCCTTTGCTGATTTCAAAAAAAATTAAATTATATGAATGTTTATATATTTTATAGCGGTTTTTATACTGATGACCAGAGCTTTTGATTAAGGTATCATTCATCATAATCGGACGACTATTACGTGGTTTATCCAATAAACAATGAAATTCGTAAATTTGCAAAGGCTAACCCCTTTGCTGATTTAAAAAAATAATAATTTATTGGAATGTTTATATATTTTATAGCGGTATTTATACTGATGACCAGAGCTTTTGATTAAGGTATCATTCATCATAATCGGACGACTGTTACGTGGTTTATCCAATAAACAATGAAATTCGTAAATTTGCAAAGGCTAACCCCTTTGCTGATTTCAAAAAAAAAATAATTTCTTGGAATATTTATATATTTTACAGAGGTATTTATACTGATGACCAGAGCTTTTGATTAAGGTATCATTCATCATAATCGGACGACGATTACGTGTTTTATGCAATAAACAATGAAATTCGTAAATTTGCAAAGGCTAACCCCTTTGCTGATTTCAAAAAAAAATAATTTGTTGGAATGTTTATATATTTTATAGCGGTACTTATACTGATGACCAGAGCTTTTAGTTAAGGTATTATTCATCATAATCGGACGACTATTACGTGTTTTATGCAATAAACAATGAAATTCGTAAATTTGCAAAGGCTAACCCCTTTGCTGATTTCAAAAAAAAATAATTTGTTGAAATGTTTATATATTTTATAGCGGTATTTATACTGATGACCAGAGCTTTTGATTAAGGTATCATTCATCATAATCGGACGACTATTACGTGGTATATTCAATAAACAATGAAATTCGTAAATTTGCAAAGGCTAACCACTTTGCTGATTTTAAAAACAAAAAATTTTTTGTTGGGATGTTTATATATTTTATAGCGGTACTTATACTGATGACCAGAGCTTTTGATTAAGGTATCATTCATCATAATCGGACGAGTATTACGTGGTTTATCCAATAAACAATGAAATTCGTAAATTTGCAAAGGTTAACCCCTTTGCTGATTTCAAAAAAAAATAAATTAAATGAATGTTTATATATTTTATAGCGGTATTTATACTGATGACCAGAGCTTTTGATTAAGGTATCATTCATCATAATCGGACGAGTATTACGTGGTTTATCCAATAAACAATGAAATTCGTAAATTTGCAAAGGCTAACCCCTTTATTGATTTCAAAAAAAAAAAAAAATTAATGGAATGTTTATATTTTTTATAGCGGTACTTATACTGATGACCAGAGCTTTTGATTAAGGTATCATTCATCATAATCGGACGACTATTACGTGGTTTATCCAATAAACAATGAAATTCGTAAATTTGCAAAGGCTAACCCCTTTGCTGGTTTCAAAAAAAAATAATTTGTTGGAATGTTTATATTTTTTATAGCGGTATTTATACTGATGACCAGAGCTTTTGATTAATGTATCATTCATCATAATCGGACGACTATTACGTGGTTTATCCAATAAACAATGAAATTCGTAAATTTGCAAAGGCTAACCCCTTTGCTGATTTAAAAAAAAAATAATTTATTGGAATGTTTATATATTTTATAGCGGTATTTATACTGATGACCAGAGCTTTTGATTAAGGTATCATTCATCATAATCGGACGACTGTTACGTGGTTTATCCAATAAACAATGAAATTCGTAAATTTGCAAAGGCTAACCCCTTTGCTGATTTCAAAAAAAAATAATTTCTTGGAATGTTTATATTTTTTATAGCGGTATTTATACTGATGACCAGAGCTTTTGATTAATGTATCATTCATCATAATCGGACGACTATTACGTGTTTTATGCAATAAACAATGAAATTCGTAAATTTGCAAAGGCTAACCCCTTTGCTGATTTCAAAAAAAAATAATTTGTTGGAATGTTTATATATTTTATAGCGGTACTTATACTGATGACCAGAGCTTTTAGTTAAGGTATTATTCATCATAATCGGACGACTATTACGTGTTTTATGCAATAAACAATGAAATTCGTAAATTTGCAAAGGCTAACCCCTTTGCTGATTTCAAAAAAAAATAATTTGTTGAAATGTTTATATATTTTATAGCGGTATTTATACTGATGACCAGAGCTTTTGATTAAGGTGTCATTCATCATAATCGGACGACTATTACGTGTTTTATGCAATAATCAATGAAATTCGTAAATTTGCAAAGGCTAACCCCTTTGCTGATTTTAAAAAAAAAATTAAATGAATGTTTATATATTTTATAGCGGTACTCATACTGATAACCAGAGCTTTTGATTAAGGTATCATCCATCATAATCGGACGACTATTATGTGGTTTATGCAATAAACAATGAAATTCGTAAATTTGCAAAGGCTAACCCCTTTGCTGATTTCAAAAAAAAAATAATTTGTTGGAATGTTTATATATTTTATAGCGGTACTTATACTGATGACCAGAGCTTTTGATTAAAGTATCATTCATCATAATCGGACGACTATTACGTGGTTTATCCAATAAACAATGAAATTCGTAAATTTGCAAAGGCTAACCCCTTTGCTGATTTCAAAAAAAAATAAATTATATGAATGTTTATATATTTTATAGCGGTATTTATACTGATGACCAGAGCTTTTAATTAAGGTATCATTCATCATAATCGGACGACTATTACGTGTTTTATGCAATAAACAATGAAATTCGTAAATTTGCAAAGGCTAACCCCTTTGCTGATTTAAAAAAAAAATAATTTCTTGGAATGTTTATATATTTTATAGCGGTACTTATACTGATGACCAGAGCTTTTAATTAAGGTATCATTCATCATAATCGGACGACTATTACGTGGTTTATCCAATAAACAATGAAATTCGTAAATTTGCAAAGGCTAACCCCTTTGCTGATTTCAAAAAAATATAAATTATATGAATGCTTATATATTTTATAGCGGTATTTATACTGAGGACCAGAGCTTTAAATTAAGGTATCATTCATCATAATCGGACGACTATTACGTGGTTTATCCAATAAACAATGAAATTCGTAAGTTTGCAAAGGCTAACCCCTTTGCTGATTTCAAAAAAAAATAATTTCTTGGAATGTTTATATATTTTATAGCGGTACTTATACTGATGACCAGAGCTTTTGTTTAAGGTATCATTCATCATAATCGGACGACTATTACGTGGTTTATCCAATAAACAATGAAATTCGTAAATTTGCAAAGGCTAACCCCTTTGCTGATTTCAAAAAAAAAATAATTTGTTGGAATGTTTATATATTTTATAGCGGTACTTATACTGATGACCAGAGCTTTTAATTAAGGTATCATTCATCATAATCGGACGACTATTACGTGGTTTATCCAATAAACAATGAAATTCGTAAATTTGCAAAGGCTAACCCCTTTGCTGATTTCAAAAAAAAAACAATTTATTGGGATGTTTATATATTTTATAGCGGTACTTATACTGATGACCAGAGCTTTTAATTAAGGTATCATTCATCATAATCGGACGACTATTACGTGGTTTATCCAATAAACAATGAAATTCGTAAATTTGCAAAGGCTAACCCCTTTGCTGATTTAAAAAAAAAATAAAATTTTTTGGAATGTTTATATATTTTATAGCGGTACTTATACTGATAACCAGAGCTTTTGATTAAGGTATCATTCATCATAATCGGACGACTATTACGTGGTTTATCCAATAAACAATGGAATTCGTAACTTTGCAAAGGCTAACCCCTTTGCTGATTTCAAAAAAAAAATAAATTATATGAGTGTATATATATTTTATAGCGGTACTTATACTGATGACCAGAGCTTTTGATTAAGGTATCATTCATCATAATCGGACGACTATTACGTGGTTTATCCAATAAACAATGAAATTCGTAAATTTGCAAAGGCTAACCCCTTTGCTGATTTAAAAAAAATAAATTTGTTGGAATGTTTATATATTTTATAGCGGTACTTATACTGATGACCAGAGCTTTTGATTAAGGTATCAGTCATCATAATCGGACGACCCCTTTGCTGATTTCAAACAAAAAAAAAATTATATGAATGTTTATATTTTTATAGCAGTATTTATACTGATGACCAGAGCTTTTGATTAAGGTATCATTCATCATAATCGGACGACTATTACGTGGTTTATCCAATAAACAATGAAATTCGTAAATTTGCAAAGGCTAACCCCTTTGCTGATTTCAAAAAAAAAATAATTTCTTGGAATATTTATATATTTTACAGAGGTATTTATACTGATGACCAGAGCTTTTGATTAAGGTATCATTCATCATAATCGGACGACTATTACGTGTTTTATGCAATAAACAATGAAATTCGTAAATTTGCAAAGGCTAACCCCTTTGCTGATTTCAAAAAAAAATAATTTGTTGAAATGTTTATATATTTTATAGCGGTATTTATACTGATGACCAGAGCTTTTGATTAAGGTGTCATTCATCATAATCGGACGACTATTACGTGGTTTATCCAATAAACAATGAAATTCGTAAATTTGCAAAGGCTAACCCCTTTGCTGATTTAAAAAAAAAAAAATTTATTGGAATGTTTATATATTTTATAGCGGTATTTATACTGATGACCAGAGCTTTTGATTAAGGTATCATTCATCATAATCGGACGACTGTTACGTGGTTTATCCAATAAACAATTAAAATCGTAAATTTGCAAAGGCTAACCCCTTTGCTGATTTCAAAAAAAAAATAATTTCTTGGAATATTTATATATTTTACAGTGGTATTTATACTGATGACCAGAGCTTCTGATTAAGGTATCATTCATCATAATCGGACGACTATTACGTGGTATATTCAATAAACAATGAAATTCGTAAATTTGCAAAGGCTTACCCCTTTGCTGATTTCAAAAAAAAAATAAATTATATGAATGTTTATATATTTTATAGCGGTATTTATACTGATGACCAGAGCTTTTGATTAAGGTAACATTCGTCATAATCGGACGACTATTACGTGTTTTATGCAATAAACAATGAAATTCGTAAATTTGCAAAGGCTAACCCCTTTGCTGATTTAAAAAAAAAAACAATTTATTGGAATGTTTATATATTTTATAGCGGTATTTATACTGATGACCAGAGCTTTTAATTAAGGTATCATTCATCATAATCGGACGACTATTACGTGTTTTATGCAATAAACAATGAAATTCGTAAATTTGCAAAGGCTAACCCCTTTGCTGATTTAAAAAAAAAATAATTTCTTGGAATGTTTATATATTTTATAGCGGTACTTATACTGATGACCAGAGCTTTTAATTAAGGTATCATTCATCATAATCGGACGACTATTACGTGGTTTATCCAATAAACAATGAAATTCGTAAATTTGCAAAGGCTAACCCCTTTGCTGATTTCAAAAAAATATAAATTATATGAATGCTTATATATTTTATAGCGGTATTTATACTGAGGACCAGAGCTTTAAATTAAGGTATCATTCATCATAATCGGACGACTATTACGTGGTTTATCCAATAAACAATGAAATTCGTAAGTTTGCAAAGGCTAACCCCTTTGCTGATTTCAAAAAAAAATAATTTCTTGGAATGTTTATATATTTTATAGCGGTACTTATACTGATGACCAGAGCTTTTGTTTAAGGTATCATTCATCATAATCGGACGACTATTACGTGGTTTATCCAATAAACAATGAAATTCGTAAATTTGCAAAGGCTAACCCCTTTGCTGATTTCAAAAAAAAAATAATTTGTTGGAATGTTTATATATTTTATAGCGGTACTTATACTGATGACCAGAGCTTTTAATTAAGGTATCATTCATCATAATCGGACGACTATTACGTGGTTTATCCAATAAACAATGAAATTCGTAAATTTGCAAAGGCTAACCCCTTTGCTGATTTCAAAAAAAAAACAATTTATTGGGATGTTTATATATTTTATAGCGGTACTTATACTGATGACCAGAGCTTTTAATTAAGGTATCATTCATCATAATCGGACGACTATTACGTGGTTTATCCAATAAACAATGAAATTCGTAAATTTGCAAAGGCTAACCCATTTGCTGATTTCAAAAAAATAATAATTTAATGGAATGTTTATATATTTTATAGCGGTACTTATACTGATGACCAGAGCTTTTGATTAAAGTATCATTCATCATAATCGGACGACTATTACGTGGTTTATCCAATAAACAATGAAATTCGTAAAGGCTAACCCCTTTGCTGATTTAAAAAAAAAACAATTTATTGGAATGTTTATATATTTTATAGCGGTATTTATACTGATGACCAGAGCTTTTAATTAAGGTATCATTCATCATAATCGGACGACTATTACGTGTTTTATGCAATAATCAATGAAATTCGTAAATTTGCAAAGGCTAACCCCTTTGCTGATTTTAAAAAAAAAATTAAATGAATGTTTATATATTTTATAGCGGTACTCATACTGATAACCAGAGCTTTTGATTAAGGTATCATCCATCATAATCGGACGACTATTACGTGGTTTATGCAATAAACAATGAAATTCGTAAATTTGCAAAGGCTAACCCCTTTGCTGATTTCAAAAAAAAAATAATTTGTTGGAATGTTTATATATTTTATAGCGGTACTTATACTGATGACCAGAACTTTTGATTAAAGTATCATTCATCATAATCGGACGACTATTACGTGGTTTATCCAATAAACAATGAAATTCGTAAATTTGCAAAGGCTAACCCCTTTGCTGATTTCAAAAAAAAATAAATTATATGAATGTTTATATATTTTATAGCGGTATTTATACTGATGACCAGAGCTTTTAATTAAGGTATCATTCATCATAATCGGACGACTATTACGTGTTTTATGCAATAAACAATGAAATTCGTAAATTTGCAAAGGCTAACCCCTTTGCTGATTTAAAAAAAAAATAATTTCTTGGAATGTTTATATATTTTATAGCGGTACTTATACTGATGACCAGAGCTTTTAATTAAGGTATCATTCATCATAATCGGACGACTATTACGTGGTTTATC
The DNA here is from genome assembly GCA_963556175.1 of Tipula confusa. Lineage (NCBI taxonomy): Eukaryota > Metazoa > Arthropoda > Insecta > Diptera > Tipulidae > Tipula > Tipula confusa. The sequence goes on from OY744476.1 coordinate 177,532,713, forward strand.
CAATAAACAATGAAATTCGTAAATTTGCAAAGGCTAACCCCTTTGCTGATTTCAAAAAAAAAACAATTTATTGGGATGTTTATATATTTTATAGCGGTACTTATACTGATGACCAGAGCTTTTAATTAAGGTATCATTCATCATAATCGGACGACTATTACGTGGTTTATCCAATAAACAATGAAATTCGTAAATTTGCAAAGGCTAACCCCTTTGCTGATTTAAAAAAAAAATAAAATTTTTTGGAATGTTTATATATTTTATAGCGGTACTTATACTGATAACCAGAGCTTTTGATTAAGGTATCATTCATCATAATCGGACGACTATTACGTGGTTTATCCAATAAACAATGGAATTCGTAACTTTGCAAAGGCTAACCCCTTTGCTGATTTCAAAAAAAAAATAAATTATATGAGTGTATATATATTTTATAGCGGTACTTATACTGATGACCAGAGCTTTTGATTAAGGTATCATTCATCATAATCGGACGACTATTACGTGGTTTATCCAATAAACAATGAAATTCGTAAATTTGCAAAGGCTAACCCCTTTGCTGATTTAAAAAAAATAAATTTGTTGGAATGTTTATATATTTTATAGCGGTACTTATACTGATGACCAGAGCTTTTGATTAAGGTATCAGTCATCATAATCGGACGACCCCTTTGCTGATTTCAAACAAAAAAAAAATTATATGAATGTTTATATTTTTATAGCAGTATTTATACTGATGACCAGAGCTTTTGATTAAGGTATCATTCATCATAATCGGACGACTATTACGTGGTTTATCCAATAAACAATGAAATTCGTAAATTTGCAAAGGCTAACCCCTTTGCTGATTTCAAAAAAAAAATAATTTCTTGGAATATTTATATATTTTACAGAGGTATTTATACTGATGACCAGAGCTTTTGATTAAGGTATCATTCATCATAATCGGACGACTATTACGTGTTTTATGCAATAAACAATGAAATTCGTAAATTTGCAAAGGCTAACCCCTTTGCTGATTTCAAAAAAAAATAATTTGTTGAAATGTTTATATATTTTATAGCGGTATTTATACTGATGACCAGAGCTTTTGATTAAGGTGTCATTCATCATAATCGGACGACTATTACGTGGTTTATCCAATAAACAATGAAATTCGTAAATTTGCAAAGGCTAACCCCTTTGCTGATTTAAAAAAAAAAAAATTTATTGGAATGTTTATATATTTTATAGCGGTATTTATACTGATGACCAGAGCTTTTGATTAAGGTATCATTCATCATAATCGGACGACTGTTACGTGGTTTATCCAATAAACAATTAAAATCGTAAATTTGCAAAGGCTAACCCCTTTGCTGATTTCAAAAAAAAAATTTATTTGAATGTTTATATATTTTATAGCGGTACTTATACTGAGGACCAGAGCTTTTGATTAAGGTATCATTCATCATAATCGTACGACTATTACGTGGTTTATCCAATAAACAATGAAATTCGTAAATTTGCAAAGGCTAACCCATTTGCTGATTTCAAAAAAATAATAATTTAATGGAATGTTTATATATTTTATAGCGGTACTTATACTGATGACCAGAGTTTTTGATTAAAGTATCATTCATCATAATCGGACGACTATTACGTGGTTTATCCAATAAACAATGAAATTCGTAAATTTGCAAAGGCTTACCCCTTTGCTGATTTCAAAAAAAAAATAAATTATATGAATGTTTATATATTTTATAGCGGTATTTATACTGATGACCAGAGCTTTTGATTAAGGTAACATTCGTCATAATCGGACGACTATTACGTGTTTTATGCAATAAACAATGAAATTCGTAAATTTGCAAAGGCTAACCCCTTTGCTGATTTCAAAAAAAAAATTTATTTGAATGTTTATATATTTTATAGCGGTACTTATACTGAGGACCAGAGCTTTTGATTAAGGTATCATTCATCATAATCGTACGACTATTACGTGGTTTATCCAATAAACAATGAAATTCGTAAATTTGCAAAGGCTAACCCATTTGCTGATTTCAAAAAAATAATAATTTAATGGAATGTTTATATATTTTATAGCGGTACTTATACTGATGACCAGAGTTTTTGATTAAAGTATCATTCATCATAATCGGACGACTATTACGTGGTTTATCCAATAAACAATGAAATTCGTAAAGGCTAACCCCTTTGCTGATTTAAAAAAAAAAACAATTTATTGGAATGTTTATATATTTTATAGCGGTATTTATACTGATGACCAGAGCTTTTAATTAAGGTATCATTCATCATAATCGGACGACTATTACGTGTTTTATGCAATAAACAATGAAATTCGTAAATTTGCAAAGGCTAACCCCTTTGCTGATTTAAAAAAAAAATAATTTCTTGGAATGTTTATATATTTTATAGCGGTACTTATACTGATGACCAGAGCTTTTAATTAAGGTATCATTCATCATAATCGGACGACTATTACGTGGTTTATCCAATAAACAATGAAATTCGTAAATTTGCAAAGGCTAACCCCTTTGCTGATTTCAAAAAAATATAAATTATATGAATGCTTATATATTTTATAGCGGTATTTATACTGAGGACCAGAGCTTTAAATTAAGGTATCATTCATCATAATCGGACGACTATTACGTGGTTTATCCAATAAACAATGAAATTCGTAAGTTTGCAAAGGCTAACCCCTTTGCTGATTTCAAAAAAAAATAATTTCTTGGAATGTTTATATATTTTATAGCGGTACTTATACTGATGACCAGAGCTTTTGTTTAAGGTATCATTCATCATAATCGGACGACTATTACGTGGTTTATCCAATAAACAATGAAATTCGTAAATTTGCAAAGGCTAACCCCTTTGCTGATTTCAAAAAAAAAATAATTTGTTGGAATGTTTATATATTTTATAGCGGTACTTATACTGATGACCAGAGCTTTTAATTAAGGTATCATTCATCATAATCGGACGACTATTACGTGGTTTATCCAATAAACAATGAAATTCGTAAATTTGCAAAGGCTAACCCCTTTGCTGATTTCAAAAAAAAAACAATTTATTGGGATGTTTATATATTTTATAGCGGTACTTATACTGATGACCAGAGCTTTTAATTAAGGTATCATTCATCATAATCGGACGACTATTACGTGGTTTATCCAATAAACAATGAAATTCGTAAATTTGCAAAGGCTAACCCCTTTGCTGATTTAAAAAAAACAACAATTTGTTGGAATGTTTATATATTTTATAGCGGTACTTATACTGATAACCAGAGCTTTTGATTAAGGTATCATTCATCATAATCGGACGACTATTACGTGGTTTATCCAATAAACAATGGAATTCGTAAATTTGCAAAGGCTAACCCCTTTGCTGATTTCAAAAAAAAACAATTTGTTTGAATGTTTATATATTTTATAGCGGTACTTATACTGATGACCAGAGCTTTTAATTAAGGTATCATTCATCATAATCGGACGACTATTACGTGGTTTATCCAATAAACAATGAAATTCGTAAGTTTGCAAAGGCTAACCCCTTTGCTGATTTAAAAAAAAAAAAATTTATTGGAATCTTTATATATTTTATAGCGGTATTTATACTGATGACCAGAGCTTTTGATTAAGGTATCATTCATCATAATCGGACGACTGTTACGTGGTTTATCCAATAAACAATGAAATTCGTAAATTTGCAAAGGCTAACCCCTTTGCTGATTTCAAAAAAAAATTTATTTGAATGTTTATATATTTTATAGCGGTACTTATACTGAGGACCAAAGCTTTTGATTAAGGTATCATTCATCATAATCGTACGACTATTACGTGGTTTATCCAATAAACAATGAAATTCGTAAATTTGCAAAGGCTAACCCCTTTGCTGATTTCAAAAAAAAAATAATTTGTTGGAATGTTTATATATTTTATAGCGGTACTTATACTGATGACCAGAGCTTTTAATTAAGGTATCATTCATCATAATCAGACGACTATTACGTGTTTTATGCAATAAACAATGAAATTCGTAAATTTGCAAAGGCTAACCCCTTTGCTGATTTTAAAAAAAAAAAAAATTTTTGGAATGTTTATATATTTTATAGCGGTACTTATACTGATGACCAGAGCTTTTGATTAAGGTATCATTCATCATAATCGGACGACTATTACGTGGTTTATCCAATAAACAATGGAATTCGTAAATTTGCATAGGCTAACCCCTTTGCTGATTTCAAAAAAAAAAAAATTTGTTGGAATGTTTATATATTTTATAGCGGTACTTATACTGATGACCAGAGCTTTTAATTAAGGTATCATTCATCATAATCGGACGACTATTACGTGTTTTATGCAATAAACAATGAAATTCGTAAATTTGCAAAGGCTAACCCCTTTGCTGATTTAAAAAAAAATTATTTTTGAAATGTTTATATATTTTATAGCGGTATTTATACTGAGGACCAGAGCTTTTAATTAAGGTATCATTCATCATAATCGGACGACTATTACGTGTTTTATGCAATAATCAATGAAATTCGTAAATTTGCAAAGGCTAACCCCTTTGCTGATTTTAAAAAAAAAATTAAATGAATGTTTATATATTTTATAGCGGTACTCATACTGATAACCAGAGCTTTTGATTAAGGTATCATCCATCATAATCGGACGACTATTACGTGGTTTATGCAATAAACAATGAAATTCGTAAATTTGCAAAGGCTAACCCCTTTGCTGATTTCAAAAAAAAAATAATTTGTTGGAATGTTTATATATTTTATAGCGGTACTTATACTGATGACCAGAACTTTTGATTAAAGTATCATTCATCATAATCGGACGACTATTACGTGGTTTATCCAATAAACAATGAAATTCGTAAATTTGCAAAGGCTAACCCCTTTGCTGATTTCAAAAAAAAATAAATTATATGAATGTTTATATATTTTATAGCGGTATTTATACTGATGACCAGAGCTTTTAATTAAGGTATCATTCATCATAATCGGACGACTATTACGTGTTTTATGCAATAAACAATGAAATTCGTAAATTTGCAAAGGCTAACCCCTTTGCTGATTTAAAAAAAAAATAATTTCTTGGAATGTTTATATATTTTATAGCGGTACTTATACTGATGACCAGAGCTTTTAATTAAGGTATCATTCATCATAATCGGACGACTATTACGTGGTTTATCCAATAAACAATGAAATTCGTAAATTTGCAAAGGCTAACCCCTTTGCTGATTTCAAAAAAAAAATAATTTGTTGGAATGTTTATATATTTTATAGCGGTACTTATACTGATGACCAGAGCTTTTAATTAAGGTATCATTCATCATAATCGGACGACTATTACGTGGTTTATCCAATAAACAATGAAATTCGTAAATTTGCAAAGGCTAACCCCTTTGCTGATTTCAAAAAAAAAACAATTTATTGGGATGTTTATATATTTTATAGCGGTACTTATACTGATGACCAGAGCTTTTAATTAAGGTATCATTCATCATAATCGGACGACTATTACGTGGTTTATCCAATAAACAATGAAATTCGTAAATTTGCAAAGGCTAACCCCTTTGCTGATTTAAAAAAAAAATAAAATTTTTTGGAATGTTTATATATTTTATAGCGGTACTTATACTGATAACCAGAGCTTTTGATTAAGGTATCATTCATCATAATCGGACGACTATTACGTGGTTTATCCAATAAACAATGGAATTCGTAACTTTGCAAAGGCTAACCCCTTTGCTGATTTCAAAAAAAAAATAAATTATATGAGTGTATATATATTTTATAGCGGTACTTATACTAATGACCAGAGCTTTTGATTAAGGTATCATTCATCATAATCGGACGACTATTACGTGGTTTATCCAATAAACAATGAAATTCGTAAATTTGCAAAGGCTAACCCCTTTGCTGATTTCAAAAAAAAAATAATTTCTTGGAATATTTATATATTTTACAGAGGTATTTATACTGATGACCAGAGCTTTTGATTAAGGTATCATTCATCATAATCGGACGACTATTACGTGTTTTATGCAATAAACAATGAAATTCGTAAATTTGCAAAGGCTAACTAACCCCTTTGCTGATTTCAAAAAAAAATAATTTGTTGGAATGTTTATATATTTTATAGCGGTACTTATACTGATGACCAGAGCTTTTGATTAAGGTGTCATTCATCATAATCGGACGACTATTACGTGGTTTATCCAATAAACAATGAAATTCGTAAATTTGCAAAGGCTAACCCCTTTGCTGATTTAAAAAAAAAAAAAATTATTGGAATGTTTATATATTTTATAGCGGTATTTATACTGATGACCAAAGCTTTTGATTAAGGTATCATTCATCATAATCGGACGACTGTTACGTGGTTTATCCAATAAACAATGAAAATCGTAAATTTGCAAAGGCTAACCCCTTTGCTGATTTCAAAAAAAAAATAATTTCTTGGAATATTTATATATTTTACAGTGGTATTTATACTGATGACCAGAGCTTCTGATTAAGGTATCATTCATCATAATCGGACGACTATTACGTGGTATATTCAATAAACAATGAAATTCGTAAATTTGCAAAGGCTAACCACTTTGCTGATTTTAAAAACAAAAATTTTTTTGTTGGAATGTTTATATATTTTATAGCGGTACTTATTCTGAAGACCAGAGCTTTTGATTAAGGTATCATTCATCATAATCGGACGACTATTACGTGGTTTATCCAATAAACAATGAAATTCGTAAATTTGCAAAGGCTAACCCCTTTGCTGATTTCAAAAAAAAAAAATTTGTTTGAATGTTTATATATTTTATAGCGGTATTTATACTGAGGACCAGAGCTTTTAATTAAGGTATCATTCATCATAATCGGACGACTATTACGTGGTTTATCCAATAAACAATGAAATTCGTAAATTTGCAAAGGCTAACCCCTTTGCTGATTTAAAAAAAACAACAATTTGTTGGAATGTTTATATATTTTATAGCGGTACTTATACTGATAACCAGAGCTTTTGATTAAGGTATCATTCATCATAATCGGACGACTATTACGTGGTTTATCCAATAAACAATGGAATTCGTAAATTTGCAAAGGCTAACCCCTTTGCTGATTTCAAAAAAAAACAATTTGTTTGAATGTTTATATATTTTATAGCGGTACTTATACTGATGACCAGAGCTTTTAATTAAGGTATCATTCATCATAATCGGACGACTATTACGTGGTTTATCCAATAAACAATGAAATTCGTAAGTTTGCAAAGGCTAACCCCTTTGCTGATTTAAAAAAAAAAAAATTTATTGGAATCTTTATATATTTTATAGCGGTATTTATACTGATGACCAGAGCTTTTGATTAAGGTATCATTCATCATAATCGGACGACTGTTACGTGGTTTATCCAATAAACAATGAAATTCGTAAATTTGCAAAGGCTAACCCCTTTGCTGATTTCAAAAAAAAATTTATTTGAATGTTTATATATTTTATAGCGGTACTTATACTGAGGACCAAAGCTTTTGATTAAGGTATCATTCATCATAATCGTACGACTATTACGTGGTTTATCCAATAAACAATGAAATTCGTAAATTTGCAAAGGCTAACCCCTTTGCTGATTTCAAAAAAAAAATAATTTGTTGGAATGTTTATATATTTTATAGCGGTACTTATACTGATGACCAGAGCTTTTAATTAAGGTATCATTCATCATAATCAGACGACTATTACGTGTTTTATGCAATAAACAATGAAATTCGTAAATTTGCAAAGGCTAACCCCTTTGCTGATTTTAAAAAAAAAAAAAATTTTTGGAATGTTTATATATTTTATAGCGGTACTTATACTGATGACCAGAGCTTTTGATTAAGGTATCATTCATCATAATCGGACGACTATTACGTGGTTTATCCAATAAACAATGGAATTCGTAAATTTGCATAGGCTAACCCCTTTGCTGATTTCAAAAAAAAAAATTTGTTGGAATGTTTATATATTTTATAGCGGTACTTATACTGATGACCAGAGCTTTTAATTAAGGTATCATTCATCATAATCGGACGACTATTACGTGTTTTATGCAATAAACAATGAAATTCGTAAATTTGCAAAGGCTAACCCCTTTGCTGATTTAAAAAAAAATTATTTTTGAAATGTTTATATATTTTATAGCGGTATTTATACTGAGGACCAGAGCTTTTAATTAAGGTATCATTCATCATAATCGGACGACTATTACGTGGTTTATCCAATAAACAATGAAATTCGTAAATTTGCAAAGGCTAACCCCTTTGCTGATTTAAAAAAAAAAAAAATTTTTGGAATGTTTATATATTTTATAGCGGTACTTATACTGATGACCAGAGCTTTTAATTAAGGTATCATTCATCATAATCGGACGACTATTACGTGGTTTATCCAATAAACAATGAAATTCGTAAATTTGCAAAGGCTAACCCCTTTGCTGATTTCAAAAAAAAAATAATTTGTTGGAATGTTTATATATTTTATAGCGGTACTTATACTGATGACCACGTAATAGTCGTCCGATTATTCATCATAATCGGACGACTATTACGTGGTTTATCCAATAAACAATGAAATTCGTAAATTTGCAAAGGCTAACCCCTTTGCTGATTTAAAAAAAAAAACAATTTGTTTGAATGTTTATATATTTTATAGCGGTACTTATACTGATGACCAGAGCTTTTAATTAAGGTATCATTCATCATAATCGGACGACTATTACGTGGTTTATCCAATAAACAATGAAATTCGTAAATTTGCAAAGGCTAACCCCTTTGCTGATTTCAAAAAAAAAACAATTTGTTTGAATATTTATATATTTTATAGCGGTACTTATACTGATGACCAGAGCTTTTGATTAAGGTATCATTCATCATAATCGGACGACTATTACGTGGTTTATCCAATAAACAATGAAATTCGTAAATTTGCAAAGGCTAACCCCTTTGCTGATTTCAAAAAAAAAATTTATTTGAATGTTTATATATTTTATAGCGGTACTTATACTGAGGACCAGAGCTTTTGATTAAGGTATCATTCATCATAATCGTACGACTATTACGTGGTTTATCCAATAAACAATGAAATTCGTAAATTTGCAAAGGCTAACCCCTTTGCTGATTTCAAAAAAAAAATAATTTGTTGGAATGTTTATATATTTTATAGCGGTACTTATACTGATGACCAGAGCTTTTAATTAAGGTATCATTCATCATAATCGGACGACTATTACGTGTTTTATCCAATAAACAATGAAATTCGTAAATTTGCAAAGGCTAACCCCTTTGCTGATTTAAAAAAAAATTATTTTTGAAATGTTTATATATTTTATAGCGGTATTTATACTGAGGACCAGAGCTTTTAATTAAGGTATCATTCATCATAATCGGACGACTATTACGTGGTTTATCCAATAAACAATGAAATTCGTAAATTTGCAAAGGCTAACCCCTTTGCTGATTTAAAAAAAAAAAAAAATTTTGGAATGTTTATATATTTTATAGCGGTACTTATACTGATGACCAGAGCTTTTAATTAAGGTATCATTCATCATAATCGGACGACTATTACGTGGTTTATCCAATAAACAATGAAATTCGTAAATTTGCAAAGGCTAACCCCTTTGCTGATTTCAAAAAAAAAATAATTTGTTGGAATGTTTATATATTTTATAGCGGTACTTATACTGATGACCACGTAATAGTCGTCCGATTATTCATCATAATCGGACGACTATTACGTGGTTTATCCAATAAACAATGAAATTCGTAAATTTGCAAAGGCTAACCCCTTTGCTGATTTCAAAAAAAAAACAATTTGTTTGAATGTTTATATATTTTATAGCGGTACTTATACTGATGACCAGAGCTTTTAATTAAGGTATCATTCATCATAATCGGACGACTATTACGTGGTTTATCCAATAAACAATGAAATTCGTAAATTTGCAAAGGCTAACCCCTTTGCTGATTTCAAAAAAAAAATTTTATTGGAATGTTTATATATTTTATAGCGGTACTTATACTGATGACCAGAGCTCTTAATTAAGGTAACATTCGTCATAATCGGACGACTATTACGTGTTTTATGCAATAAACAATGAAATTCGTAAATTTGCAAAGGCTAACCCCTTTGCTGATTTCAAAAAAAAAATTTATTTGAATGTTTATATATTTTATAGCGGTACTTATACTGAGGACCAGAGCTTTTGATTAAGGTATCATTCATCATAATCGGACGACTATTACGTGGTTTATCCAATAAACAATGAAATTCGTAAATTTGCAAAGGCTAACCCCTTTGCTGATTTCAAAAAAAAAATAATTTGTTGGAATGTTTATATATTTTATAGCGGTACTTATACTGATGACCAGAGCTTTTAATTAAGGTATCATTCATCATAATCAGACGACTATTACGTGTTTTATGCAATAAACAATGAAATTCGTAAATTTGCAAAGGCTAACCCCTTTGCTGATTTAAAAAAAAAAAAAAATTTTTGGAATGTTTATATATTTTATAGCGGTACTTATACTGATGACCAGAGCTTTTGATTAAGGTATCATTCATCATAATCGGACGACTATTACGTGGTTTATCCAATAAACAATGGAATTCGTAAATTTGCATAGGCTAACCCCTTTGCTGATTTCAAAAAAAAAAATAATTTGTTGGAATGTTTATATATTTTATAGCGGTACTTATACTGATGACCAGAGCTTTTAATTAAGGTATCATTCATCATAATCGGACGACTATTACGTGTTTTATGCAATAAACAATGAAATTCGTAAATTTGCAAAGGCTAACCTCTTTGCTGATTTAAAAAAAAATTATTTTTGAAATGTTTATATATTTTATAGCGGTACTTATACTGATGACCAGAGCTTTTGATTAAGGTATCATTCATCATAATCGGACGACTATTACGTGGTTTATCCAATAAACAATGGAATTCGTAAATTTGCATAGGCTAACCCCTTTGCTGATTTCAAAAAAAAAAATAATTTGTTGGAATGTTTATATATTTTATAGCGGTACTTATACTGATAACCAGAGCTTTTGATTAAGGTATCATTCATCATAATCGGACGACTATTACGTGGTTTATCCAATAAACAATGGAATTCGTAAATTTGCAAAGGCTAACCCCTTTGCTGATTTCAAAAAAAAAATAATTTGTTGGAATGTTTATATATTTTATAGCGGTACTTATACTGATGACCAGAGCTTTTAATTAAGGTATCATTCATCATAATCGGACGACTATTACGTGGTTTATCCAATAAACAATGAAATTCGTAAGTTTGCAAAGGCTAACCCACAAAATTTTTTTTTTTTAGCCCACAAAATTGTCAATATTTTATTTATTTATTTTGTTAAACAATGAAATTCGTAAATTTGCAAAGGCTAACCCCTTTGCTGATTTCAAAAAAAAAACAATTTGTTTGAATGTTTATATATTTTATAGCGGTACTTATACTGATGACCAGAGCTTTTAATTAAGGTATCATTCATCATAATCGGACGACTATTACGTGGTTTATCCAATAAACAATGAAATTCGTAAATTTGCAAAGGCTAACCCCTTTGCTGATTTAAAAAAAAAAACAATTTGTTTGAATATTTATATATTTTATAGCGGTATTTATACTGAGGACCAGAGCTTTTAATTAAGGTATCATTCATCATAATCGGACGACTATTACGTGGTTTATCCAATAAACAATGAAATTCGTAAATTTGCAAAGGCTAACCCCTTTGCTGATTTCAAAAAAAAAATAATTTGTTGGAATGTTTATATATATTATTTTATATTATTTTTAATAATATATTATTTTATATTATTTATATGCATTTGAGTATGTATGTATGTATGTGTGTATGTATATGTATATGTATGTATGTGTGTGTATATGTATGTGTATGTGCATGTGTATGTGTATATGTATGTATGTATGTATATGTATATATGTATATATATATATATATATATATATATATATATATATATATATATATATATATATGTATGTGTGTGTATGTAAATATATGTATATATGTATATATATATATATATATGTATATATATATATATATATGTGTGTGTGTATGTAAATATATGTGTATGTATGTATATGTAGATATATGTATATATGTATGTATGTGTGTATATGTATATATATGTATATATGTATGTATATGTGTATATATGTGTATGTATGTGTGTATGTATATGTAGATATATGTTGTATGTATGTATTTGTATGTGTGTATATATATATGTATATATGTGTATATATATATATATATATATATATATATATATGTATATATATATAAATATGTGTGTATGTATGTATATATATGCATAATGTGTGTTTTGAATTTTATTATTTTGAACTTTTATTTTTATTTATTTAACTGTAGTGGAACACACCTATAATGGTGTTAATTTTAATTTTATTTTAATTTTAATATTAATTTTTTTTTTTTTTTATCGTATTGTAATAAACTATGTATATGTAAAAAATTATATTAATGCTGAGATATACTTTGAAAAGGCCTTTGGCCTTACTTATCTCAGTATAAGAATGAATAAATAAAATAAATAAATAAATATATATTTTATAGCGGTACTTATACTGATGACCAGAGCTTTTAATTAAGGTATCATTCATCATAATCGGACGACTATTACGTGGTGTATCCAATAAACAATGGAATTCGTAAATTTGCAAAGGCTAACCCCTTTGCTGATTTCAAAAAAAAAACAATTTGTTTGAATTTTTATATATTTTATAGCGGTACTTATACTGATGACCAGAGCTTTTAATTAAGGTATCATTCATCATAATCGGACGACTATTACGTGGTTTATCCAATAAACAATGAAATTCGTAAATTTGCAAAGGCTAACCCCTTTGCTGATTTCAAAAAAAAAACAATTTATTGGGATGTTTATATATTTTATAGCGGTACTTATACTGATGACCAGAGCTTTTAATTAAGGTATCATTCATCATAATCGGACGACTATTACGTGGTGTATCCAATAAATAATGGAATTCGTAAATTTGCAAAGGCTAACCCCTTTGCTGATTTCAAAAAAAAAATAAATTAAATGAGTGTATATATATTTTATAGCGGTACTTATACTGATGACCAGAGCTTTTGATTAAGGTATCATTCATCATAATCGGACGACTATTACGTGGTTTATCCAATAAACAATGAAATTCGTAAATTTGCAAAGGCTAACCCCTTTGCTGATTTAAAAAAAAAAATTTGTTGGAATGTTTATATATTTTATAGCGGTACTTATACTGATGACCAGAGCTTTTGATTAAGGTATCATTCATCATAATCGGACGACTATTACGTGGTTTATCCAATAAACAATGAAATTCGTAAGTTTGCAAAGGCTAACCCCTTTGCTGATTTCAAAAAAAAAAATAATTTGTTGGAATGTTTATATATTTTATAGCGGTACTTATACTGATGACCAGAGCTTTTAATTAAGGTATCATTCATCATAATCGGACGACTATTACGTGGTTTATCCAATAAACAATGAAATTCGTAAATTTGCAAAGGCTAACCCCTTTGCTGATTTCGAAAAAAAAACAATTTGTTTGAATGTTTATATATTTTATAGCGGTACTTATACTGATGACCAGAGCTTTTAATTAAGGTATCATTCATCATAATCGGACGACTATTACGTGGTTTATCCAATAAACAATGAAATTCATAAATTTGCAAAGGCTAACCCCTTTGCTGATTTCAAAAAAAAAAATTTATTGGAATGTTTATATATTTTATAGCGATACTTATACTGATGACCAGAGCTCTTAATTAAGGTAACATTCGTCATAATCGGACGACTATTACGTGTTTTATGCAATAAACAATGAAATTCGTAAATTTGCAAAGGCTAACCCCTTTGCTGATTTCAAAAAAAAAATTTATTTGAATGTTTATATATTTTATAGCGGTACTTATACTGAGGACCAGAGCTTTTGATTAAGGTATCATTCATCATAATCGGACGACTATTACGTGGTTTATCCAATAAACAATGAAATTCGTAAATTTGCAAAGGCTAACCCCTTTGCTGATTTCAAAAAAAAAACAATTTGTTTGAATGTTTATATATTTTATAGCGGTACTTATACTGATGACCAGAGCTTTTAATTAAGGTATCATTCATCATAATCGGACGACTATTACGTGGTTTATCCAATAAACAATGAAATTCGTAAATTTGCAAAGGCTAACCCCTTTGCTGATTTCAAAAAAAAAACAATTTGTTTGAATATTTATATATTTTATAGCGGTACTTATACTGATGACCAGAGCTTTTAATTAAGGTATCATTCATCATAATCGGACGACTATTACGTGGTTTATCCAATAAACAATGAAATTCGTAAATTTGCAAAGGCTAACCCCTTTGCTGATTTCAAAAAAAAAAAAATTTGTTTGAATGTTTATATATTTTATAGCGGTACTTATACTGATGACCAGAGCTTTTAATTAAGGTATCATTCATCATAATCGGACGACTATTACGTGGTTTATCCAATAAACAATGAAATTCGTAAATTTGCAAAGGCTAACCCCTTTGCTGATTTCAAAAAAAAAATTTATTGGAATGTTTATATATTTTATAGCGGTACTTATACTGATGACCAGAGCTCTTAATTAAGGTAACATTCGTCATAATCGGACGACTATTACGTGTTTTATGCAATAAACAATGAAATTCGTAAATTTGCAAAGGCTAACCCCTTTGCTGATTTCAAAAAAAAAATTTATTTGAATGTTTATATATTTTATAGCGGTACTTATACTGAGGACCAGAGCTTTTGATTAAGGTATCATTCATCATAATCGGACGACTATTACGTGGTTTATCCAATAAACAATGAAATTCGTAAATTTGCAAAGGCTAACCCCTTTGCTGATTTCAAAAAAAAAACAATTTGTTTGAATGTTTATATATTTTATAGCAGTACTTATACTGATGACCAGAGCTTTTAATTAAGGTATCATTCATCATAATCGGACGACTATTACGTGGTTTATCCAATAAACAATGAAATTCGTAAATTTGCAAAGGCTAACCCCTTTGCTGATTTCAAAAAAAAAACAATTTGTTTGAATGTTTATATATTTTATAGCGGTACTTATACTGATGACCAGAGCTTTTAATTAAGGTATCATTCATCATAATCGGACGACTATTACGTGGTTTATCCAATAAACAATGAAATTCGTAAATTTGCAAAGGCTAACCCCTTTGCTGATTTCAAAAAAAAAATTTATTTGAATGTTTATATATTTTATAGCGGTACTTATACTGAGGACCAGAGCTTTTGATTAAGGTATCATTCATCATAATCGTACGACTATTACGTGGTTTATCCAATAAACAATGAAATTCGTAAATTTGCAAAGGCTAACCCCTTTGCTGATTTCAAAAAAAAAAAAAATTATATGAGCGTATATATATTTTATAGCGGTACTTATACTGATGACCAGAGCTTTTGATTAAGGTATCATTCATCATAATCGGACGACTATTACGTGGTTTATCCAATAAACAATGAAATTCGTAAATTTGCAAAGGCTAACCCCTTTGCTGATTTCAAAAAAAAAATAAATTATATGAGCGTATATATATTTTATAGCGGTACTTATACTGATGACCAGAGCTTTTAATTAAGGTATCATTCATCATAATCGGACGACTATTACGTGGTTTATCCAATAAACAATGAAATTCGTAAATTTGCAAAGGCTAACCCCTTTGCTGATTTCAAAAAAAAAATTTATTTGAATGTTTATATATTTTATAGCGGTACTTATACTGATGACCAGAGCTTTTGATTAAGGTATCATTCATCATAATCGGACGACTATTACGTGGTTTATCCAATAAACAATGAAATTCGTAAGTTTGCAAAGGCTAACCCCTTTGCTGATTTCAAAAAAAAAATAATTTGTTGGAATATTTATATATTTTATAGCGGTACTTATACTGATGACCAGAGCTTTTAATTAAGGTATCATTCATCATAATCGGACGACTATTACGTGGTTTATCCAATAAACAATGAAATTCGTAAATTTGCAAAGGCTAACCCCTTTGCTGATTTCAAAAAAAAAACAATTTGTTTGAATGTTCATATATTTTATAGCGGTACTTATACTGATGACCAGAGCTTTTAATTAAGGTATCATTCATCATAATCGGACGACTATTACGTGGTTTATCCAATAAACAATGAAATTCGTAAATTTGCAAAGGCTAACCCCTTTGCTGATTTCAAAAAAAAAAATTTATTGGAATGTTTATATATTTTATAGCGGTACTTATACTGATGACCAGAGCTCTTAATTAAGGTAACATTCGTCATAATCGGACGACTATTACGTGTTTTATGCAATAAACAATGAAATTCGTAAATTTGCAAAGGCTAACCCCTTTGCTGATTTCAAAAAAAAAATTTATTTGAATGTTTATATATTTTATAGCGGTACTTATACTGAGGACCAGAGCTTTTGATTAAGGTATCATTCATCATAATCGGACGACTATTACGTGGTTTATCCAATAAACAATGAAATTCGTAAATTTGCAAAGGCTAACCCCTTTGCTGATTTCAAAAAAAAAACAATTTGTTTGAATGTTTATATATTTTATAGCGGTACTTATACTGATGACCAGAGCTTTTAATTAAGGTATCATTCATCATAATCGGACGACTATTACGTGGTTTATCCAATAAACAATGAAATTCGTAAATTTGCAAAGGCTAACCCCTTTGCTGATTTCAAAAAAAAAACAATTTGTTTGAATGTTTATATATTTTATAGCGGTACTTATACTGATGACCAGAGCTTTTAATTAAGGTATCATTCATCATAATCGGACGACTATTACGTGGTTTATCCAATAAACAATGAAATTCGTAAATTTGCAAAGGCTAACCCCTTTGCTGATTTCAAAAAAAAAATTTATTTGAATGTTTATATATTTTATAGCGGTACTTATACTGAGGACCAGAGCTTTTGATTAAGGTATCATTCATCATAATCGTACGACTATTACGTGGTTTATCCAATAAACAATGAAATTCGTAAATTTGCAAAGGCTAACCCCTTTGCTGATTTCAAAAAAAAAATAATTTGTTGGAATGTTTATATATTTTATAGCGGTACTTATACTGATGACCAGAGCTTTTAATTAAGGTATCATTCATCATAATCAGACGACTATTACGTGTTTTATGCAATAAACAATGAAATTCGTAAATTTGCAAAGGCTAACCCCTTTGCTGATTTAAAAAAAAAAAAAAATTTTTGGAATGTTTATATATTTTATAGCGGTACTTATACTGATGACCAGAGCTTTTGATTAAGGTATCATTCATCATAATCGGACGACTATTACGTGGTTTATCCAATAAACAATGGAATTCGTAAATTTGCATAGGCTAACCCCTTTGCTGATTTCAAAAAAAAAAATAATTTGTTGGAATGTTTATATATTTTATAGCGGTATTTATACTGATGACCAGAGCTTTTAATTAAGGTATCATTCATCATAATCGGACCACTATTACGTGGTTTATCCAATAAACAATGAAATTCGTAAATTTGCAAAGGCTAACCCCTTTGCTGATTTCAAAAAAAAAATAATTTGTTGGAATGTTTATATATTTTATAGCGGTACTTATACTGATGACCAGAGCTTTTAATTAAGGTATCATTCATCATAATCGGACGACTATTACGTGGTTTATCCAATAAACAATGAAATTCGTAAATTTGCAAAGGCTAACCCCTTTGCTGATTTCAAAAAAAAAATAATTTGTTGGAATGTTTATATATTTTATAGCGGTACTTATACTGATGACCAGAGCTTTTAATTAAGGTATCATTCATCATAATCGGACGACTATTACGTGGTTTATCCAATAAACAATGAAATTCGTAAATTTGCAAAGGCTAACCCCTTTGCTGATTTCAAAAAAAAAATAATTTGTTGGAATGTTTATATATTTTATAGCGGTACTTATACTGATGACCAGAGCTTTTAATTAAGGTATCATTCATCATAATCGGACGACTATTACGTGGTTTATCCAATAAACAATGAAATTCGTAAATTTGCAAAGGCTAACCCCTTTGCTGATTTCAAAAAAAAAAATTTATTGGAATGTTTATATATTTTATAGCGGTACTTATACTGATGACCAGAGCTCTTAATTAAGGTAACATTCGTCATAATCGGACGACTATTACGTGTTTTATGCAATAAACAATGAAATTCGTAAATTTGCAAAGGCTAACCCCTTTGCTGATTTCAAAAAAAAAATTTATTTGAATGTTTATATATTTTATAGCGGTACTTATACTGAGGACCAGAGCTTTTGATTAAGGTATCATTCATCATAATCGTACGACTATTACGTGGTTTATCCAATAAACAATGAAATTCGTAAATTTGCAAAGGCTAACCCCTTTGCTGATTTCAAAAAAAAATAATTTGTTTGAATGTTTATATATTTTATAGCGGTATTTATACTGATGACCAGAGCTTTTAATTAAGGTATCATTCATCATAATCGGACCACTATTACGTGGTTTATCCAATAAACAATGAAATTCGTAAATTTGCAAAGGCTAACCCCTTTGCTGATTTCAAAAAAAAAATAATTTGTTGGAATGTTTATATATTTTATAGCGGTACTTATACTGATGACCAGAGCTTTTAATTAAGGTATCATTCATCATAATCGGACGACTATTACGTGGTTTATCCAATAAACAATGAAATTCGTAAATTTGCAAAGGCTAACCCCTTTGCTGATTTCAAAAAAAAAACAATTTGTTTGAATGTTTATATATTTTATAGCGGTACTTATACTGATGACCAGAGCTTTTAATTAAGGTATCATTCATCATAATCGGACGACTATTACGTGGTTTATCCAATAAACAATGAAATTCGTAAATTTGCAAAGGCTAACCCCTTTGCTGATTTCAAAAAAAAACAATTTGTTTGAATATTTATATATTTTATAGCGGTACTTATACTGATGACCAGAGCTTTTAATTAAGGTATCATTCATCATAATCGGACGACTATTACGTGGTTTATCCAATAAACAATGAAATTCGTAAATTTGCAAAGGCTAACCCCTTTGCTGATTTCAAAAAAAAACAATTTGTTTGAATATTTATATATTTTATAGCGGTACTTATACTGAGGACCAGAGCTTTTGATTAAGGTATCATTCATCATAATAAGACGACTATTACGTGTTTTATGCAATAAACAATGAAATTCGTAAATTTGCAAAGGCTAACCCCTTTGCTGATTTAAAAAAAAAAAAAAATTTTGGAATGTTTATATATTTTATAGCGGTACTTATACTGATGACCAGAGCTTTTGATTAAGGTATCATTCATCATAATCGGACGACTATTACGTGGTTTATCCAATAAACAATGGAATTCGTAAATTTGCATAGGCTAACCCCTTTGCTGATTTCAAAAAAAAAAATAATTTGTTGGAATGTTTATATATTTTATAGCGGTACTTATACTGATGACCAGAGCTTTTAATTAAGGTATCATTCATCATAATCGGACGACTATTACATGGTTTATCCAATAAACAATGAAATTCGTAAATTTGCAAAGGCTAACCCCTTTGCTGATTTCAAAAAAAAAACAATTTATTGGGATGTTTATATATTTTATAGCGGTACTTATACTGATGACCAGAGCTTTTAATTAAGGTATCATTCATCATAATCGGACGACTATTACGTGGTTTATCCAATAAACAATGAAATTCGTAAATTTGCAAAGGCTAACCCCTTTGCTGATTTAAAAAAAAAAAAAATTTTTTGGAATGTTTATATATTTTATAGCGGTATTTATACTGATAACCAGAGCTTTTGATTAAGGTATCATTCATCATAATCGGACGACTATTACGTGGTTTATCCAATAAACAATGGAATTCGTAAATTTGCAAAGGCTAACCCCTTTGCTGATTTCAAAAAAAAAACAATTTATTGGGATGTTTATATATTTTATAGCGGTACTTATACTGATGACCAGAGCTTTTAATTAAGGTATCATTCATCATAATCGGACGACTATTACGTGGTTTATCCAATAAACAATGAAATTCGTAAATTTGCAAAGGCTAACCCCTTTGCTGATTTAAAAAAAAAATAAAATTTTTTGGAATGTTTATATATTTTATAGCGGTACTTATACTGATAACCACAGCTTTTGATTAAGGTATCATTCATCATAATCGGACGACTATTACGTGGTTTATCCAATAAACAATGAAATTCGTAAGTTTGCAAAGGCTAACCCCTTTGCTGATTTCAAAAAAAAATAATTTGTTTGAATGTTTATATATTTTATAGCGGTATTTATACTGATGACCAGAGCTTTTAATTAAGGTATCATTCATCATAATCGGACGACTATTACGTGGTTTATCCAATAAACAATGAAATTCGTAAATTTGCAAAGGCTAACCCCTTTGCTGATTTCAAAAAAAAAATTATTTGTTGGAATGTTTATATATTTTATAGCGGTACTTATACTGATGACCAGAGCTTTTAATTAAGGTATCATTCATCATAATCGGACGACTATTACGTGGTTTATCCAATAAACAATGAAATTCGTAAATTTGCAAAGGCTAACCCCTTTGCTGATTTAAAAAAAACAACAATTTGTTGGAATGTTTATATATTTTATAGCGGTACTTATACTGATAACCAGAGCTTTTGATTAAGGTATCATTCATCATAATCGGACGACTATTACGTGGTTTATCCAATAAACAATGGAATTCGTAAATTTGCAAAGGCTAACCCCTTTGCTGATTTCAAAAAAAAAATAATTTGTTGGAATGTTTATATATTTTATAGCGGTACTTATACTGATGACCAGAGCTTTTAATTAAGGTATCATTCATCATAATCGGACGACTATTACGTGGTGTATCCAATAAACAATGGAATTCGTAAATTTGCAAAGGCTAACCCCTTTGCTGATTTCAAAAAAAAAAAAATTTGTTTGAATGTTTATATATTTTATAGCGGTACTTATACTGATGACCAGAGCTTTTGATTAAGGTATCATTCATCATAATCGGACGACTATTACGTGTTTTATGCAATAAACAATGAAATTCGTAAATTTGCAAAGGCTACCCCCTTTGCTGATTTCAAAAAAAAAATAAATTATATGAGTGTATATATATTTTATAGCGGTACTTATACTGATGACCAGAGCTTTTGATTAAGGTATCATTCATCATAATCGGACGACTATTACGTGGTTTATCCAATAAACAATGAAATTCGTAAATTTGCAAAGGCTAACCCCTTTGCTGATTTAAAAAAAAAAATTTGTTGGAATGTTTATATATTTTATAGCGGTACTTATACTGATGACCAGAGCTTTTGATTAAGGTATCAGTCATCATAATCGGACGACTATTACGTGGTTTATCCAATAAACAATGGAATTCGTAAATTTGCAAAGGCTAACCCCTTTGCTGATTTAAAAAAAAAACAATTTGTTTGAATGTTTATATATTTTATAGCGGTACTTATACTGATGACCAGAGCTTTTAATTAAGGTGTCATTCATCATAATCGGACGACTATTACGTGGTTTATCCAATAAACAATGAAATTCGTAAATTTGCAAAGGATAACCCCTTTGCTGATTTAAAAAAAAAAAATTTGTTGGAATGTTTATATATTTTATAGCGGTACTTATACTGATGACCAGAGCTTTTGATTAAGGTATCAGTCATCATAATCGGACGACTATTACGTGGTTTATCCAATAAACAATGAAATTCGTAAATTTGCAAAGGCTAACCCCTTTGCTGATTTAAAAAAAAAAATTTGTTGGAATGTTTATATATTTTATAGCGGTACTTATACTGATGACCAGAGCTTTTGATTAAGGTATCATTCATCATAATCGGACGACTATTACGTGGTTTATCCAATAAACAATGAAATTCGTAAATTTGCAAAGGCTAACCCCTTTGCTGATTTAAAAAAAAAAATTTAATGGAATGTTTATATATTTTATAGCGGTACTTATACTGATAACCAGAGCTTTTGATTAAGGATTCATTCATCATAATCGGACGACTATTACGTGGTTTATCCAATAAACAATGGAATTCGTAAATTTGCAAAGGCTAACCCCTTTGCTGATTTAAAAAAAAAACAATTTATTGGGATGTTTATATATTTTATAGCGGTACTTATACTGATGACCAGAGCTTTTAATTAAGGTATCATTCATCATAATCGGACGACTATTACGTGGTGTATCCAATAAACAATGGAATTCGTAAATTTGCAAAGGCTAACCCCTTTGCTGATTTAAAAAACAAACAATTTGTTTGAATGTTTATATATTTTATAGCGGTACTTATACTGATGACCAGAGCTTTTAATTAAGGTGTCATTCATCATAATCGGACGACTATTACGTGGTTTATCCAATAAACAATGAAATTCGTAAATTTGCAAAGGCTAACCCCTTTGCTGATTTCAAAAAAAAAATAATTTATTGAAATGTTTATATATTTTACAGCGGTATTTATACTGATGACCAGAGCTTTTAATTAAGGTATCATTCATCATAATCGGACGACTATTACGTGGTTTATCCAATAAACAATGAAATTCGTAAGTTTGCAAAGGCTAACCCCTTTGCTGATTTCAAAAAAAAAAAATTTATTGGAATGTTTATATATTTTACAGCGGTATTTATACTGATGACCAGAGCTTTTGATTAAGGTATCATTCATCATAATCGGACGACTATTACGTGGTTTATCCAATAAACAATGAAATTCGTAAGTTTGCAAAGGCTAACCCCTTTGCTGATTTCAAAAAAAAAAAATTTATTGGAATGTTTATATATTTTATAGCGGTACTTATACTGATGACCAGAGCTTTTGATTAAGGTATCATTCATCATAATCGGACGACTATTACGTGGTTTATCCAATAAACAATGAAATTCGTAAGTTTGCAAAGGCTAACCCCTTTGCTGATTTAAAAAAAAAACAATTTATTGGGATGTTTATATATTTTATAGCGGTACTTATACTGATGACCAGAGCTTTTAATTAAGGTATCATTCATCATAATCGGACGACTATTACGTGGTGTATCCAATAAACAATGGAATTCGTAAATTTGCAAAGGCTAACCCCTTTGCTGATTTCAAAAAAAAATAATTTCTTGGAATGTTTATATATTTTATAGCGGTACTTATACTGATGACCAGAGCTTTTGATTAAGGTATCATTCATCATAATCGGACGACTATTACGTGGTTTATCCAATCAACAATGAAATTCGTAAATTTGCAAAGGCTAACCCCTTTGCTGATTTCAAAAAACAAATAATTTGTTGGAATGTTTATATATTTTATAGCGGTATTTATACTGATGACCAGAGCTTTTAATTAAGGTATCATTCATCATAATCGGACGACTATTACGTGGTTTATCCAATAAACAATGAAATTCGTAAATTTGCAAAGGCTAACCCCTTTGCTGATTTCAAAAAAAAATAATTTCTTGGAATGTTTATATATTTTATAGCGGTACTTATACTGATGACCAGAGCTTTTGATTAAGGTATTATTCATCATAATCGGACGACTATTACGTGTTTTATGCAATAAACAATGAAATTCGTAAATTTGCAAAGGCTAACCCCTTTGCTGATTTCAAAAAAAAATAATTTGTTGAAATGTTTATATATTTTATAGCGGTATTTATACTGATGACCAGAGCTTTTGATTAAGGTGTCATTCATCATAATCGGACGACTATTACGTGGTTTATCCAATAAACAATGAAATTCGTAAATTTGCAAAGGCTAACCCCTTTGCTGATTTCAAAAAAAATTAAATTATATGAATGTTTATATATTTTATAGCGGTTTTTATACTGATGACCAGAGCTTTTGATTAAGGTATCATTCATCATAATCGGACGACTATTACGTGGTATATTCAATAAACAATGAAATTCGTAAATTTGCAAAGGCTAACCACTTTGCTGATTTTAAAAACAAAAAATTTTTTGTTGGGATGTTTATATATTTTATAGCGGTACTTATACTGATGACCAGAGCTTTTGATTAAGGTATCATTCATCATAATCGGACGAGTATTACGTGGTTTATCCAATAAACAATGAAATTCGTAAATTTGCAAAGGCTAACCCCTTTATTGATTTCAAAAAAAAAAAAAAATTAATGGAATGTTTATATTTTTTATAGCGGTACTTATACTGATGACCAGAGCTTTTGATTAAGGTATCATTCATCATAATCGGACGACTATTACGTGGTTTATCCAATAAACAATGAAATTCGTAAATTTGCAAAGGCTAACCCCTTTGCTGGTTTCAAAAAAAAATAATTTGTTGGAATGTTTATATTTTTTATAGCGGTATTTATACTGATGACCAGAGCTTTTGATTAATGTATCATTCATCATAATCGGACGACTATTACGTGGTTTATCCAATAAACAATGAAATTCGTAAATTTGCAAAGGCTAACCCCTTTGCTGATTTAAAAAAAAAATAATTTATTGGAATGTTTATATATTTTATAGCGGTATTTATACTGATGACCAGAGCTTTTGATTAAGGTATCATTCATCATAATCGGACGACTGTTACGTGGTTTATCCAATAAACAATGAAATTCGTAAATTTGCAAAGGCTAACCCCTTTGCTGATTTCAAAAAAAAATAATTTCTTGGAATGTTTATATTTTTTATAGCGGTATTTATACTGATGACCAGAGCTTTTGATTAATGTATCATTCATCATAATCGGACGACTATTACGTGTTTTATGCAATAAACAATGAAATTCGTAAATTTGCAAAGGCTAACCCCTTTGCTGATTTCAAAAAAAAATAATTTGTTGGAATGTTTATATATTTTATAGCGGTACTTATACTGATGACCAGAGCTTTTAGTTAAGGTATTATTCATCATAATCGGACGACTATTACGTGTTTTATGCAATAAACAATGAAATTCGTAAATTTGCAAAGGCTAACCCCTTTGCTGATTTCAAAAAAAAATAATTTGTTGAAATGTTTATATATTTTATAGCGGTATTTATACTGATGACCAGAGCTTTTGATTAAGGTGTCATTCATCATAATCGGACGACTATTACGTGTTTTATGCAATAATCAATGAAATTCGTAAATTTGCAAAGGCTAACCCCTTTGCTGATTTTAAAAAAAAAATTAAATGAATGTTTATATATTTTATAGCGGTACTCATACTGATAACCAGAGCTTTTGATTAAGGTATCATCCATCATAATCGGACGACTATTATGTGGTTTATGCAATAAACAATGAAATTCGTAAATTTGCAAAGGCTAACCCCTTTGCTGATTTCAAAAAAAAAATAATTTGTTGGAATGTTTATATATTTTATAGCGGTACTTATACTGATGACCAGAGCTTTTGATTAAAGTATCATTCATCATAATCGGACGACTATTACGTGGTTTATCCAATAAACAATGAAATTCGTAAATTTGCAAAGGCTAACCCCTTTGCTGATTTCAAAAAAAAATAAATTATATGAATGTTTATATATTTTATAGCGGTATTTATACTGATGACCAGAGCTTTTAATTAAGGTATCATTCATCATAATCGGACGACTATTACGTGTTTTATGCAATAAACAATGAAATTCGTAAATTTGCAAAGGCTAACCCCTTTGCTGATTTAAAAAAAAAATAATTTCTTGGAATGTTTATATATTTTATAGCGGTACTTATACTGATGACCAGAGCTTTTAATTAAGGTATCATTCATCATAATCGGACGACTATTACGTGGTTTATCCAATAAACAATGAAATTCGTAAATTTGCAAAGGCTAACCCCTTTGCTGATTTCAAAAAAATATAAATTATATGAATGCTTATATATTTTATAGCGGTATTTATACTGAGGACCAGAGCTTTAAATTAAGGTATCATTCATCATAATCGGACGACTATTACGTGGTTTATCCAATAAACAATGAAATTCGTAAGTTTGCAAAGGCTAACCCCTTTGCTGATTTCAAAAAAAAATAATTTCTTGGAATGTTTATATATTTTATAGCGGTACTTATACTGATGACCAGAGCTTTTGTTTAAGGTATCATTCATCATAATCGGACGACTATTACGTGGTTTATCCAATAAACAATGAAATTCGTAAATTTGCAAAGGCTAACCCCTTTGCTGATTTCAAAAAAAAAATAATTTGTTGGAATGTTTATATATTTTATAGCGGTACTTATACTGATGACCAGAGCTTTTAATTAAGGTATCATTCATCATAATCGGACGACTATTACGTGGTTTATCCAATAAACAATGAAATTCGTAAATTTGCAAAGGCTAACCCCTTTGCTGATTTCAAAAAAAAAACAATTTATTGGGATGTTTATATATTTTATAGCGGTACTTATACTGATGACCAGAGCTTTTAATTAAGGTATCATTCATCATAATCGGACGACTATTACGTGGTTTATCCAATAAACAATGAAATTCGTAAATTTGCAAAGGCTAACCCCTTTGCTGATTTAAAAAAAAAATAAAATTTTTTGGAATGTTTATATATTTTATAGCGGTACTTATACTGATAACCAGAGCTTTTGATTAAGGTATCATTCATCATAATCGGACGACTATTACGTGGTTTATCCAATAAACAATGGAATTCGTAACTTTGCAAAGGCTAACCCCTTTGCTGATTTCAAAAAAAAAATAAATTATATGAGTGTATATATATTTTATAGCGGTACTTATACTGATGACCAGAGCTTTTGATTAAGGTATCATTCATCATAATCGGACGACTATTACGTGGTTTATCCAATAAACAATGAAATTCGTAAATTTGCAAAGGCTAACCCCTTTGCTGATTTAAAAAAAATAAATTTGTTGGAATGTTTATATATTTTATAGCGGTACTTATACTGATGACCAGAGCTTTTGATTAAGGTATCAGTCATCATAATCGGACGACCCCTTTGCTGATTTCAAACAAAAAAAAAATTATATGAATGTTTATATTTTTATAGCAGTATTTATACTGATGACCAGAGCTTTTGATTAAGGTATCATTCATCATAATCGGACGACTATTACGTGGTTTATCCAATAAACAATGAAATTCGTAAATTTGCAAAGGCTAACCCCTTTGCTGATTTCAAAAAAAAAATAATTTCTTGGAATATTTATATATTTTACAGAGGTATTTATACTGATGACCAGAGCTTTTGATTAAGGTATCATTCATCATAATCGGACGACTATTACGTGTTTTATGCAATAAACAATGAAATTCGTAAATTTGCAAAGGCTAACCCCTTTGCTGATTTCAAAAAAAAATAATTTGTTGAAATGTTTATATATTTTATAGCGGTATTTATACTGATGACCAGAGCTTTTGATTAAGGTGTCATTCATCATAATCGGACGACTATTACGTGGTTTATCCAATAAACAATGAAATTCGTAAATTTGCAAAGGCTAACCCCTTTGCTGATTTAAAAAAAAAAAAATTTATTGGAATGTTTATATATTTTATAGCGGTATTTATACTGATGACCAGAGCTTTTGATTAAGGTATCATTCATCATAATCGGACGACTGTTACGTGGTTTATCCAATAAACAATTAAAATCGTAAATTTGCAAAGGCTAACCCCTTTGCTGATTTCAAAAAAAAAATAATTTCTTGGAATATTTATATATTTTACAGTGGTATTTATACTGATGACCAGAGCTTCTGATTAAGGTATCATTCATCATAATCGGACGACTATTACGTGGTATATTCAATAAACAATGAAATTCGTAAATTTGCAAAGGCTTACCCCTTTGCTGATTTCAAAAAAAAAATAAATTATATGAATGTTTATATATTTTATAGCGGTATTTATACTGATGACCAGAGCTTTTGATTAAGGTAACATTCGTCATAATCGGACGACTATTACGTGTTTTATGCAATAAACAATGAAATTCGTAAATTTGCAAAGGCTAACCCCTTTGCTGATTTCAAAAAAAAAATTTATTTGAATGTTTATATATTTTATAGCGGTACTTATACTGAGGACCAGAGCTTTTGATTAAGGTATCATTCATCATAATCGTACGACTATTACGTGGTTTATCCAATAAACAATGAAATTCGTAAATTTGCAAAGGCTAACCCATTTGCTGATTTCAAAAAAATAATAATTTAATGGAATGTTTATATATTTTATAGCGGTACTTATACTGATGACCAGAGTTTTTGATTAAAGTATCATTCATCATAATCGGACGACTATTACGTGGTTTATCCAATAAACAATGAAATTCGTAAAGGCTAACCCCTTTGCTGATTTAAAAAAAAAAACAATTTATTGGAATGTTTATATATTTTATAGCGGTATTTATACTGATGACCAGAGCTTTTAATTAAGGTATCATTCATCATAATCGGACGACTATTACGTGTTTTATGCAATAAACAATGAAATTCGTAAATTTGCAAAGGCTAACCCCTTTGCTGATTTAAAAAAAAAATAATTTCTTGGAATGTTTATATATTTTATAGCGGTACTTATACTGATGACCAGAGCTTTTAATTAAGGTATCATTCATCATAATCGGACGACTATTACGTGGTTTATCCAATAAACAATGAAATTCGTAAATTTGCAAAGGCTAACCCCTTTGCTGATTTCAAAAAAATATAAATTATATGAATGCTTATATATTTTATAGCGGTATTTATACTGAGGACCAGAGCTTTAAATTAAGGTATCATTCATCATAATCGGACGACTATTACGTGGTTTATCCAATAAACAATGAAATTCGTAAGTTTGCAAAGGCTAACCCCTTTGCTGATTTCAAAAAAAAATAATTTCTTGGAATGTTTATATATTTTATAGCGGTACTTATACTGATGACCAGAGCTTTTGTTTAAGGTATCATTCATCATAATCGGACGACTATTACGTGGTTTATCCAATAAACAATGAAATTCGTAAATTTGCAAAGGCTAACCCCTTTGCTGATTTCAAAAAAAAAATAATTTGTTGGAATGTTTATATATTTTATAGCGGTACTTATACTGATGACCAGAGCTTTTAATTAAGGTATCATTCATCATAATCGGACGACTATTACGTGGTTTATCCAATAAACAATGAAATTCGTAAATTTGCAAAGGCTAACCCCTTTGCTGATTTCAAAAAAAAAACAATTTATTGGGATGTTTATATATTTTATAGCGGTACTTATACTGATGACCAGAGCTTTTAATTAAGGTATCATTCATCATAATCGGACGACTATTACGTGGTTTATCCAATAAACAATGAAATTCGTAAATTTGCAAAGGCTAACCCATTTGCTGATTTCAAAAAAATAATAATTTAATGGAATGTTTATATATTTTATAGCGGTACTTATACTGATGACCAGAGCTTTTGATTAAAGTATCATTCATCATAATCGGACGACTATTACGTGGTTTATCCAATAAACAATGAAATTCGTAAAGGCTAACCCCTTTGCTGATTTAAAAAAAAAACAATTTATTGGAATGTTTATATATTTTATAGCGGTATTTATACTGATGACCAGAGCTTTTAATTAAGGTATCATTCATCATAATCGGACGACTATTACGTGTTTTATGCAATAATCAATGAAATTCGTAAATTTGCAAAGGCTAACCCCTTTGCTGATTTTAAAAAAAAAATTAAATGAATGTTTATATATTTTATAGCGGTACTCATACTGATAACCAGAGCTTTTGATTAAGGTATCATCCATCATAATCGGACGACTATTACGTGGTTTATGCAATAAACAATGAAATTCGTAAATTTGCAAAGGCTAACCCCTTTGCTGATTTCAAAAAAAAAATAATTTGTTGGAATGTTTATATATTTTATAGCGGTACTTATACTGATGACCAGAACTTTTGATTAAAGTATCATTCATCATAATCGGACGACTATTACGTGGTTTATCCAATAAACAATGAAATTCGTAAATTTGCATAGGCTAACCCCTTTGCTGATTTCAAAAAAAAATAAATTATATGAATGTTTATATATTTTATAGCGGTATTTATACTGATGACCAGAGCTTTTAATTAAGGTATCATTCATCATAATCGGACGACTATTACGTGTTTTATGCAATAAACAATGAAATTCGTAAATTTGCAAAGGCTAACCCCTTTGCTGATTTAAAAAAAAATAATTTCTTGGAATGTTTATATATTTTATAGCGGTACTTATACTGATGACCAGAGCTTTTAATTAAGGTATCATTCATCATAATCGGACGACTATTACGTGGTTTATCCAATAAACAATGAAATTCGTAAATTTGCAAAGGCTAACCCCTTTGCTGATTTCAAAAAAAAAATAATTTGTTGGAATGTTTATATATTTTATAGCGGTACTTATACTGATGACCAGAGCTTTTAATTAAGGTATCATTCATCATAATCGGACGACTATTACGTGGTTTATCCAATAAACAATGAAATTCGTAAATTTGCAAAGGCTAACCCCTTTGCTGATTTCAAAAAAAAAATAATTTATTGGGATGTTTATATATTTTATAGCGGTACTTATACTGATGACCAGAGCTTTTAATTAAGGTATCATTCATCATAATCGGACGACTATTACGTGGTTTATCCAATAAACAATGAAATTCGTAAATTTGCAAAGGCTAACCCCTTTGCTGATTTAAAAAAAAAATAAAATTTTTTGGAATGTTTATATATTTTATAGCGGTACTTATACTGATAACCAGAGCTTTTGATTAAGGTATCATTCATCATAATCGGACGACTATTACGTGGTTTATCCAATAAACAATGGAATTCGTAACTTTGCAAAGGCTAACCCCTTTGCTGATTTCAAAAAAAAAAAAAATTATATGAGTGTATATATATTTTATAGCGGTACTTATACTAATGACCAGAGCTTTTGATTAAGGTATCATTCATCATAATCGGACGACTATTACGTGGTTTATCCAATAAACAATGAAATTCGTAAATTTGCAAAGGCTAACCCCTTTGCTGATTTCAAAAAAAAAATAATTTCTTGGAATATTTATATATTTTACAGAGGTATTTATACTGATGACCAGAGCTTTTGATTAAGGTATCATTCATCATAATCGGACGACTATTACGTGTTTTATGCAATAAACAATGAAATTCGTAAATTTGCAAAGGCTAACTAACCCCTTTGCTGATTTCAAAAAAAAATAATTTGTTGGAATGTTTATATATTTTATAGCGGTACTTATACTGATGAACAGAGCTTTTAGTTAAGGTATTATTCATCATAATCGGACGACTATTACGTGTTTTATGCAATAAACAATGAAATTCGTAAATTTGCAAAGGCTAACCCCTTTGCTGATTTCAAAAAAAAATAATTTGTTGAAATGTTTATATATTTTATAGCGGTATTTATACTGATGACCAGAGCTTTTGATTAAGGTGTCATTCATCATAATCGGACGACTATTACGTGGTTTATCCAATAAACAATGAAATTCGTAAATTTGCAAAGGCTAACCCCTTTGCTGATTTAAAAAAAAAAAAATTTATTGGAATGTTTATATATTTTATAGCGGTATTTATACTGATGACCAAAGCTTTTGATTAAGGTATCATTCATCATAATCGGACGACTGTTACGTGGTTTATCCAATAAACAATGAAAATCGTAAATTTGCAAAGGCTAACCCCTTTGCTGATTTCAAAAAAAAAATAATTTCTTGGAATATTTATATATTTTACAGTGGTATTTATACTGATGACCAGAGCTTCTGATTAAGGTATCATTCATCATAATCGGACGACTATTACGTGGTATATTCAATAAACAATGAAATTCGTAAATTTGCAAAGGCTAACCACTTTGCTGATTTTAAAAACAAAAATTTTTTTGTTGGAATGTTTATATATTTTATAGCGGTACTTATTCTGAAGACCAGAGCTTTTGATTAAGGTATCATTCATCATAATCGGACGACTATTACGTGGTTTATCCAATAAACAATGAAATTCGTAAATTTGCAAAGGCTAACCCCTTTGCTGATTTCAAAAAAAAAAAATTTGTTTGAATGTTTATATATTTTATAGCGGTATTTATACTGAGGACCAGAGCTTTTAATTAAGGTATCATTCATCATAATCGGACGACTATTACGTGGTTTATCCAATAAACAATGAAATTCGTAAATTTGCAAAGGCTAACCCCTTTGCTGATTTAAAAAAAACAACAATTTGTTGGAATGTTTATATATTTTATAGCGGTACTTATACTGATAACCAGAGCTTTTGATTAAGGTATCATTCATCATAATCGGACGACTATTACGTGGTTTATCCAATAAACAATGGAATTCGTAAATTTGCAAAGGCTAACCCCTTTGCTGATTTCAAAAAAAAACAATTTGTTTGAATGTTTATATATTTTATAGCGGTACTTATACTGATGACCAGAGCTTTTAATTAAGGTATCATTCATCATAATCGGACGACTATTACGTGGTTTATCCAATAAACAATGAAATTCGTAAGTTTGCAAAGGCTAACCCCTTTGCTGATTTAAAAAAAAAAAATTTATTGGAATCTTTATATATTTTATAGCGGTATTTATACTGATGACCAGAGCTTTTGATTAAGGTATCATTCATCATAATCGGACGACTGTTACGTGGTTTATCCAATAAACAATGAAATTCGTAAATTTGCAAAGGCTAACCCCTTTGCTGATTTCAAAAAAAAATTTATTTGAATGTTTATATATTTTATAGCGGTACTTATACTGAGGACCAGAGCTTTTGATTAAGGTATCATTCATCATAATCGTACGACTATTACGTGGTTTATCCAATAAACAATGAAATTCGTAAATTTGCAAAGGCTAACCCCTTTGCTGATTTCAAAAAAAAAATAATTTGTTGGAATGTTTATATATTTTATAGCGGTACTTATACTGATGACCAGAGCTTTTAATTAAGGTATCATTCATCATAATCAGACGACTATTACGTGTTTTATGCAATAAACAATGAAATTCGTAAATTTGCAAAGGCTAACCCCTTTGCTGATTTTAAAAAAAAAAAAAATTTTTGGAATGTTTATATATTTTATAGCGGTACTTATACTGATGACCAGAGCTTTTGATTAAGGTATCATTCATCATAATCGGACGACTATTACGTGGTTTATCCAATAAACAATGGAATTCGTAAATTTGCATAGGCTAACCCCTTTGCTGATTTCAAAAAAAAAAAAAATTTGTTGGAATGTTTATATATTTTATAGCGGTACTTATACTGATGACCAGAGCTTTTAATTAAGGTATCATTCATCATAATCGGACGACTATTACGTGTTTTATGCAATAAACAATGAAATTCGTAAATTTGCAAAGGCTAACCCCTTTGCTGATTTAAAAAAAAATTATTTTTGAAATGTTTATATATTTTATAGCGGTATTTATACTGAGGACCAGAGCTTTTAATTAAGGTATCATTCATCATAATCGGACGACTATTACGTGGTTTATCCAATAAACAATGAAATTCGTAAATTTGCAAAGGCTAACCCCTTTGCTGATTTAAAAAAAAAAAAAATTTTTGGAATGTTTATATATTTTATAGCGGTACTTATACTGATGACCAGAGCTTTTGATTAAGGTATCATTCATCATAATCGGACGACTATTACGTGGTTTATCCAATAAACAATGGAATTCGTAAATTTGCATAGGCTAACCCCTTTGCTGATTTCAAAAAAAAAAATAATTTGTTGGAATGTTTATATATTTTATAGCGGTACTTATACTGATAACCAGAGCTTTTGATTAAGGTATCATTCATCATAATCGGACGACTATTACGTGGTTTATCCAATAAACAATGGAATTCGTAAATTTGCAAAGGCTGACCCCTTTGCTGATTTCAAAAAAAAAATAATTTGTTGGAATGTTTATATATTTTATAGCGGTATTTATACTGATGACCAGAGCTTTTAATTAAGGTATCATTCATCATAATCGGACGACTATTACGTGGTTTATCCAATAAACAATGAAATTCGTAAATTTGCAAAGGCTAACCCCTTTGCTGATTTCAAAAAAAAAATAATTTGTTGGAATGTTTATATATTTTATAGCGGTACTTATACTGATGACCACGTAATAGTCGTCCGATTATTCATCATAATCGGACGACTATTACGTGGTTTATCCAATAAACAATGAAATTCGTAAATTTGCAAAGGCTAACCCCTTTGCTGATTTCAAAAAAAAAACAATTTGTTTGAATGTTTATATATTTTATAGCGGTACTTATACTGATGACCAGAGCTTTTAATTAAGGTATCATTCATCATAATCGGACGACTATTACGTGGTTTATCCAATAAACAATGAAATTCGTAAATTTGCAAAGGCTAACCCCTTTGCTGATTTCAAAAAAAAAACAATTTGTTTGAATATTTATATATTTTATAGCGGTACTTATACTGATGACCAGAGCTTTTAATTAAGGTATCATTCATCATAATCGGACGACTATTACGTGGTTTATCCAATAAACAATGAAATTCGTAAATTTGCAAAGGCTAACCCCTTTGCTGATTTCAAAAAAAAAATTTTATTGGAATGTTTATATATTTTATAGCGGTACTTATACTGATGACCAGAGCTCTTAATTAAGGTAACATTCGTCATAATCGGACGACTATTACGTGTTTTATGCAATAAACAATGAAATTCGTAAATTTGCAAAGGCTAACCCCTTTGCTGATTTCAAAAAAAAAATTTATTTGAATGTTTATATATTTTATAGCGGTACTTATACTGAGGACCAGAGCTTTTGATTAAGGTATCATTCATCATAATCGTACGACTATTACGTGGTTTATCCAATAAACAATGAAATTCGTAAATTTGCAAAGGCTAACCCCTTTGCTGATTTCAAAAAAAAAATAATTTGTTGGAATGTTTATATATTTTATAGCGGTACTTATACTGATGACCAGAGCTTTTAATTAAGGTATCATTCATCATAATCAGACGACTATTACGTGTTTTATGCAATAAACAATGAAATTCGTAAATTTGCAAAGGCTAACCCCTTTGCTGATTTAAAAAAAAAAAAAAAATTTTTGGAATGTTTATATATTTTATAGCGGTACTTATACTGATGACCAGAGCTTTTGATTAAGGTATCATTCATCATAATCGGACGACTATTACGTGGTTTATCCAATAAACAATGGAATTCGTAAATTTGCATAGGCTAACCCCTTTGCTGATTTCAAAAAAAAAAATAATTTGTTGGAATGTTTATATATTTTATAGCGGTACTTATACTGATGACCAGAGCTTTTAATTAAGGTATCATTCATCATAATCGGACGACTATTACGTGTTTTATGCAATAAACAATGAAATTCGTAAATTTGCAAAGGCTAACCTCTTTGCTGATTTAAAAAAAAATTATTTTTGAAATGTTTATATATTTTATAGCGGTACTTATACTGATGACCAGAGCTTTTGATTAAGGTATCATTCATCATAATCGGACGACTATTACGTGGTTTATCCAATAAACAATGGAATTCGTAAATTTGCATAGGCTAACCCCTTTGCTGATTTCAAAAAAAAAAATAATTTGTTGGAATGTTTATATATTTTATAGCGGTACTTATACTGATAACCAGAGCTTTTGATTAAGGTATCATTCATCATAATCGGACGACTATTACGTGGTTTATCCAATAAACAATGGAATTCGTAAATTTGCAAAGGCTAACCCCTTTGCTGATTTCAAAAAAAAAATAATTTGTTGGAATGTTTATATATTTTATAGCGGTACTTATACTGATGACCAGAGCTTTTAATTAAGGTATCATTCATCATAATCGGACGACTATTACGTGGTTTATCCAATAAACAATGAAATTCGTAAGTTTGCAAAGGCTAACCCCTTTGCTGATTTCAAAAAAAAAATAATTTGTTTGAATGTTTATATATTTTATAGCGGTATTTATACTGATGACCAGAGCTTTTAATTAAGGTATCATTCATCATAATCGGACGACTATTACGTGGTTTATCCAATAAACAATGAAATTCGTAAATTTGCAAAGGCTAACCCCTTTGCTGATTTCAAAAAAAAAATAATTTGTTGGAATGTTTATATATTTTATAGCGGTACTTATACTGATGACCAGAGCTTTTAATTAAGGTATCATTCATTATAATCGGACGACTATTACGTGGTTTATCCAATAAACAATGAAATTCGTAAATTTGCAAAGGCTAACCCCTTTGCTGATTTCAAAAAAAAAACAATTTGTTTGAATGTTTATATATTTTATAGCGGTACTTATACTGATGACCAGAGCTTTTAATTAAGGTATCATTCATCATAATCGGACGACTATTACGTGGTTTATCCAATAAACAATGAAATTCGTAAATTTGCAAAGGCTAACCCCTTTGCTGATTTAAAAAAAAAAACAATTTGTTTGAATATTTATATATTTTATAGCGGTATTTATACTGAGGACCAGAGCTTTTAATTAAGGTATCATTCATCATAATCGGACGACTATTACGTGGTTTATCCAATAAACAATGAAATTCGTAAATTTGCAAAGGCTAACCCCTTTGCTGATTTCAAAAAAAAAATAATTTGTTGGAATGTTTATATATTTTATAGCGGTACTTATACTGATGACCAGAGCTTTTAATTAAGGTATCATTCATCATAATCGGACGACTATTACGTGGTGTATCCAATAAACAATGGAATTCGTAAATTTGCAAAGGCTAACCCCTTTGCTGATTTCAAAAAAAAAACAATTTGTTTGAATTTTTATATATTTTATAGCGGTACTTATACTGATGACCAGAGCTTTTAATTAAGGTATCATTCATCATAATCGGACGACTATTACGTGGTTTATCCAATAAACAATGAAATTCGTAAATTTGCAAAGGCTAACCCCTTTGCTGATTTCAAAAAAAAAACAATTTATTGGGATGTTTATATATTTTATAGCGGTACTTATACTGATGACCAGAGCTTTTGATTAAGGTATCATTCATCATAATCGGACGACTATTACGTGGTTTATCCAATAAACAATGAAATTCGTAAGTTTGCAAAGGCTAACCCCTTTGCTGATTTCAAAAAAAAAAATAATTTGTTGGAATGTTTATATATTTTATAGCGGTACTTATACTGATGACCAGAGCTTTTAATTAAGGTATCATTCATCATAATCGGACGACTATTACGTGGTTTATCCAATAAACAATGAAATTCGTAAATTTGCAAAGGCTAACCCCTTTGCTGATTTCAAAAAAAAAACAATTTGTTTGAATGTTTATATATTTTATAGCGGTACTTATACTG
Source organism: Tipula confusa (assembly GCA_963556175.1). Taxonomy (NCBI): domain Eukaryota; kingdom Metazoa; phylum Arthropoda; class Insecta; order Diptera; family Tipulidae; genus Tipula; species Tipula confusa. The sequence continues at coordinate 177,570,392 of OY744476.1, forward strand.
ATGACCAGAGCTTTTAATTAAGGTATCATTCATCATAATCGGACGACTATTACGTGGTTTATCCAATAAACAATGAAATTCATAAATTTGCAAAGGCTAACCCCTTTGCTGATTTCAAAAAAAAAAATTTATTGGAATGTTTATATATTTTATAGCGATACTTATACTGATGACCAGAGCTCTTAATTAAGGTAACATTCGTCATAATCGGACGACTATTACGTGTTTTATGCAATAAACAATGAAATTCGTAAATTTGCAAAGGCTAACCCCTTTGCTGATTTCAAAAAAAAAATTTATTTGAATGTTTATATATTTTATAGCGGTACTTATACTGAGGACCAGAGCTTTTGATTAAGGTATCATTCATCATAATCGGACGACTATTACGTGGTTTATCCAATAAACAATGAAATTCGTAAATTTGCAAAGGCTAACCCCTTTGCTGATTTCAAAAAAAAAACAATTTGTTTGAATGTTTATATATTTTATAGCGGTACTTATACTGATGACCAGAGCTTTTAATTAAGGTATCATTCATCATAATCGGACGACTATTACGTGGTTTATCCAATAAACAATGAAATTCGTAAATTTGCAAAGGCTAACCCCTTTGCTGATTTCAAAAAAAAAACAATTTGTTTGAATATTTATATATTTTATAGCGGTACTTATACTGATGACCAGAGCTTTTAATTAAGGTATCATTCATCATAATCGGACGACTATTACGTGGTTTATCCAATAAACAATGAAATTCGTAAATTTGCAAAGGCTAACCCCTTTGCTGATTTCAAAAAAAAAAAAATTTGTTTGAATGTTTATATATTTTATAGCGGTACTTATACTGATGACCAGAGCTTTTAATTAAGGTATCATTCATCATAATCGGACGACTATTACGTGGTTTATCCAATAAACAATGAAATTCGTAAATTTGCAAAGGCTAACCCCTTTGCTGATTTCAAAAAAAAAATTTATTGGAATGTTTATATATTTTATAGCGGTACTTATACTGATGACCAGAGCTCTTAATTAAGGTAACATTCGTCATAATCGGACGACTATTACGTGTTTTATGCAATAAACAATGAAATTCGTAAATTTGCAAAGGCTAACCCCTTTGCTGATTTCAAAAAAAAAATTTATTTGAATGTTTATATATTTTATAGCGGTACTTATACTGAGGACCAGAGCTTTTGATTAAGGTATCATTCATCATAATCGGACGACTATTACGTGGTTTATCCAATAAACAATGAAATTCGTAAATTTGCAAAGGCTAACCCCTTTGCTGATTTCAAAAAAAAAACAATTTGTTTGAATGTTTATATATTTTATAGCGGTACTTATACTGATGACCAGAGCTTTTAATTAAGGTATCATTCATCATAATCGGACGACTATTACGTGGTTTATCCAATAAACAATGAAATTCGTAAATTTGCAAAGGCTAACCCCTTTGCTGATTTCAAAAAAAAAACAATTTGTTTGAATGTTTATATATTTTATAGCGGTACTTATACTGATGACCAGAGCTTTTAATTAAGGTATCATTCATCATAATCGGACGACTATTACGTGGTTTATCCAATAAACAATGAAATTCGTAAATTTGCAAAGGCTAACCCCTTTGCTGATTTCAAAAAAAAAATTTATTTGAATGTTTATATATTTTATAGCGGTACTTATACTGAGGACCAGAGCTTTTGATTAAGGTATCATTCATCATAATCGTACGACTATTACGTGGTTTATCCAATAAACAATGAAATTCGTAAATTTGCAAAGGCTAACCCCTTTGCTGATTTCAAAAAAAAAATAAATTATATGAGCGTATATATATTTTATAGCGGTACTTATACTGATGACCAGAGCTTTTGATTAAGGTATCATTCATCATAATCGGACGACTATTACGTGGTTTATCCAATAAACAATGAAATTCGTAAATTTGCAAAGGCTAACCCCTTTGCTGATTTCAAAAAAAAAATAAATTATATGAGCGTATATATATTTTATAGCGGTACTTATACTGATGACCAGAGCTTTTAATTAAGGTATCATTCATCATAATCGTACGACTATTACGTGGTTTATCCAATAAACAATGAAATTCGTAAATTTGCAAAGGCTAACCCCTTTGCTGATTTCAAAAAAAAAATTTATTTGAATGTTTATATATTTTATAGCGGTACTTATACTGATGACCAGAGCTTTTGATTAAGGTATCATTCATCATAATCGGACGACTATTACGTGGTTTATCCAATAAACAATGAAATTCGTAAGTTTGCAAAGGCTAACCCCTTTGCTGATTTCAAAAAAAAAATAATTTGTTGGAATGTTTATATATTTTATAGCGGTACTTATACTGATGACCAGAGCTTTTAATTAAGGTATCATTCATCATAATCGGACGACTATTACGTGGTTTATCCAATAAACAATGAAATTCGTAAATTTGCAAAGGCTAACCCCTTTGCTGATTTCAAAAAAAAAACAATTTGTTTGAATGTTTATATATTTTATAGCGGTACTTATACTGATGACCAGAGCTTTTAATTAAGGTATCATTCATCATAATCGGACGACTATTACGTGGTTTATCCAATAAACAATGGAATTCGTAAATTTGCAAAGGCTAACCCCTTTGCTGATTTCAAAAAAAAAAATTTATTGGAATGTTTATATATTTTATAGCGGTACTTATACTGATGACCAGAGCTCTTAATTAAGGTAACATTCGTCATAATCGGACGACTATTACGTGTTTTATGCAATAAACAATGAAATTCGTAAATTTGCAAAGGCTAACCCCTTTGCTGATTTCAAAAAAAAAATTTATTTGAATGTTTATATATTTTATAGCGGTACTTATACTGAGGACCAGAGCTTTTGATTAAGGTATCATTCATCATAATCGGACGACTATTACGTGGTTTATCCAATAAACAATGAAATTCGTAAATTTGCAAAGGCTAACCCCTTTGCTGATTTCAAAAAAAAAACAATTTGTTTGAATGTTTATATATTTTATAGCGGTACTTATACTGATGACCAGAGCTTTTAATTAAGGTATCATTCATCATAATCGGACGACTATTACGTGGTTTATCCAATAAACAATGAAATTCGTAAATTTGCAAAGGCTAACCCCTTTGCTGATTTCAAAAAAAAACAATTTGTTTGAATGTTTATATATTTTATAGCGGTACTTATACTGATGACCAGAGCTTTTAATTAAGGTATCATTCATCATAATCGGACGACTATTACGTGGTTTATCCAATAAACAATGAAATTCGTAAATTTGCAAAGGCTAACCCCTTTGCTGATTTCAAAAAAAAAATTTATTTGAATGTTTATATATTTTATAGCGGTACTTATACTGAGGACCAGAGCTTTTGATTAAGGTATCATTCATCATAATCGTACGACTATTACGTGGTTTATCCAATAAACAATGAAATTCGTAAATTTGCAAAGGCTAACCCCTTTGCTGATTTCAAAAAAAAAATAATTTGTTGGAATGTTTATATATTTTATAGCGGTACTTATACTGATGACCAGAGCTTTTAATTAAGGTATCATTCATCATAATCAGACGACTATTACGTGTTTTATGCAATAAACAATGAAATTCGTAAATTTGCAAAGGCTAACCCCTTTGCTGATTTAAAAAAAAAAAATAATTTTTGGAATGTTTATATATTTTATAGCGGTACTTATACTGATGACCAGAGCTTTTGATTAAGGTATCATTCATCATAATCGGACGACTATTACGTGGTTTATCCAATAAACAATGGAATTCGTAAATTTGCATAGGCTAACCCCTTTGCTGATTTCAAAAAAAAAAATAATTTGTTGGAATGTTTATATATTTTATAGCGGTATTTATACTGATGACCAGAGCTTTTAATTAAGGTATCATTCATCATAATCGGACCACTATTACGTGGTTTATCCAATAAACAATGAAATTCGTAAATTTGCAAAGGCTAACCCCTTTGCTGATTTCAAAAAAAAAATAATTTGTTGGAATGTTTATATATTTTATAGCGGTACTTATACTGATGACCAGAGCTTTTAATTAAGGTATCATTCATCATAATCGGACGACTATTACGTGGTTTATCCAATAAACAATGAAATTCGTAAATTTGCAAAGGCTAACCCCTTTGCTGATTTCAAAAAAAAAATAATTTGTTGGAATGTTTATATATTTTATAGCGGTACTTATACTGATGACCAGAGCTTTTAATTAAGGTATCATTCATCATAATCGGACGACTATTACGTGGTTTATCCAATAAACAATGGAATTCGTAAATTTGCATAGGCTAACCCCTTTGCTGATTTCAAAAAAAAAAATAATTTGTTGGAATGTTTATATATTTTATAGCGGTATTTATACTGATGACCAGAGCTTTTAATTAAGGTATCATTCATCATAATCGGACCACTATTACGTGGTTTATCCAATAAACAATGAAATTCGTAAATTTGCAAAGGCTAACCCCTTTGCTGATTTCAAAAAAAAAATAATTTGTTGGAATGTTTATATATTTTATAGCGGTACTTATACTGATGACCAGAGCTTTTAATTAAGGTATCATTCATCATAATCGGACGACTATTACGTGGTTTATCCAATAAACAATGAAATTCGTAAATTTGCAAAGGCTAACCCCTTTGCTGATTTCAAAAAAAAAAATTTATTGGAATGTTTATATATTTTATAGCGGTACTTATACTGATGACCAGAGCTCTTAATTAAGGTAACATTCGTCATAATCGGACGACTATTACGTGTTTTATGCAATAAACAATGAAATTCGTAAATTTGCAAAGGCTAACCCCTTTGCTGATTTCAAAAAAAAAATTTATTTGAATGTTTATATATTTTATAGCGGTACTTATACTGAGGACCAGAGCTTTTGATTAAGGTATCATTCATCATAATCGTACGACTATTACGTGGTTTATCCAATAAACAATGAAATTCGTAAATTTGCAAAGGCTAACCCCTTTGCTGATTTCAAAAAAAAATAATTTGTTTGAATGTTTATATATTTTATAGCGGTATTTATACTGATGACCAGAGCTTTTAATTAAGGTATCATTCATCATAATCGGACCACTATTACGTGGTTTATCCAATAAACAATGAAATTCGTAAATTTGCAAAGGCTAACCCCTTTGCTGATTTCAAAAAAAAAATAATTTGTTGGAATGTTTATATATTTTATAGCGGTACTTATACTGATGACCAGAGCTTTTAATTAAGGTATCATTCATCATAATCGGACGACTATTACGTGGTTTATCCAATAAACAATGAAATTCGTAAATTTGCAAAGGCTAACCCCTTTGCTGATTTCAAAAAAAAAACAATTTGTTTGAATGTTTATATATTTTATAGCGGTACTTATACTGATGACCAGAGCTTTTAATTAAGGTATCATTCATCATAATCGGACGACTATTACGTGGTTTATCCAATAAACAATGAAATTCGTAAATTTGCAAAGGCTAACCCCTTTGCTGATTTAAAAAAAAAAAAAAATTTTTTGGAATGTTTATATATTTTATAGCGGTATTTATACTGATAACCAGAGCTTTTGATTAAGGTATCATTCATCATAATCGGACGACTATTACGTGGTTTATCCAATAAACAATGGAATTCGTAAATTTGCAAAGGCTAACCCCTTTGCTGATTTCAAAAAAAAAAAATTTGTTTATATATTTTATAGCGGTACTTATACTGATAACCAGAGCTTTTAATTAAGGTATCATTCATCATAATCGGACGACTATTACGTGGTTTATCCAATAAACAATGAAATTCGTAAATTTGCAAAGGCTAACCCCTTTGCTGATTTCAAAAAATAAATAATTTCTTGGAATATTTATATTTTTTATAGTGGTACTTATACTGATGACCAGAGCTTTTAATTAAGGTATCATTCATCATAATCGTACGACTATTACGTGGTTTATCCAATAAACAATGAAATTCGTAAATTTGCAAAGGCTAACCCCTTTGCTGATTTCAAAAAAAAAATAATTTGTTGGAATGTTTATATATTTTATAGCGGTACTTATACTGATGACCAGAGCTTTTAATTAAGGTATCATTCATCATGATCGGACGAGTATTACGTGGTTTATCCAATAAACAATGAAATTCGTAAATTTGCAAAGGCTAACCCCTTTGCTGATTTCAAAAAAAAAATAATTTGTTGGAATGTTTATATATTTTATAGCGGTACTTATACTGATGACCAGAGCTTTTAATTAAGGTATCAGTCATCATAATCGGACGACTATTACGTGGTTTATCCAATAAACAATGAAATTCGTAAATTTGCAAAGGCTAACCCCTTTGCTGATTTCAAAAAATAAATAATTTCTTGGAATGTTTATATATTTTATAGCGGTACTTATACTGATGACCAGAGCTTTTGATTAAGGCATCATTCATCATAATCGGACGACTATTACGTGGTTTATCCAATAAACAATGAAATTCGTAAATTTGCAAAGGCTAACCCCTTTGCTGATTTCAAAAAAAAAATAATTTGATGGAATGTTTATATATTTTATAGCGGTATTTATACTGAGGACCAGAGCTTTTGATTAAGGTATCATTCGTCATAATCGGACGACTATTACGTGGTTTATCCAATAAACAATGAAATTCGTAAATTTGCAAAGGCTAACCCCTTTGCTGATTTAAAAAAAAAGTAAATTAAATGAATGTTTATATATTTTATAGCGGTATTTATACTGAGGACCAGAGCTTTTGATTAAGGTATCATTCGTCATAATCGGACGACTATTACGTGGTTTATCCAATAAACAATGAAATTCCTAAATTTGCAAAGGCTAACCCCTTTGCTGATTTCAAATAAAAAATCATTTGTTGGAATGTTTATATATTTTATAGCGGTACTTATACTGATGACCAGAGCTTTTGATTAAGGCATCATTCATCATAATCGGACGACTATTACGTGGTTTATCCAATAAACAATGAAATTCGTAAATTTGCAAAGGCTAACCCCTTTGCTGATTTCAAAAAATAAATAATTTCTTGGAATGTTTATATATTTTATAGCGGTACTTATACTGATGACCAGAGCTTTTGATTAAGGCATCATTCATCATAATCGGACGACTATTACGTGGTTTATCCAATAAACAATGAAATTCGTAAATTTGCAAAGGCTAACCCCTTTGCTGATTTCAAAAAAAAAATAATTTGATGGAATGTTTATATATTTTATAGCGGTATTTATACTGAGGACCAGAGCTTTTGATTAAGGTATCATTCGTCATAATCGGACGACTATTACGTGGTTTATCCAATAAACAATGAAATTCGTAAATTTGCAAAGGCTAACCCCTTTGCTGATTTAAAAAAAAAGTAAATTAAATGAATGTTTATATATTTTATAGCGGTATTTATACTGAGGACCAGAGCTTTTGATTAAGGTATCATTCGTCATAATCGGACGACTATTACGTGGTTTATCCAATAAACAATGAAATTCCTAAATTTGCAAAGGCTAACCCCTTTGCTGATTTCAAATAAAAAATCATTTGTTGGAATGTTTATATATTTTATAGCGGTATTTATACTGAGGACCAGAGCTTTTGATTAAGGTATCATTCGTCATAATCGGACGACTATTACGTGGTTTATCCAATAAACAATGAAATTCGTAAATTTGCAAAGGCTAACCCCTTTGCTGATTTCAAAAAAAAAACAATTTGTTTGAATATTTATATATTTTATAGCGGTACTTATACTGATGACCAGAGCTTTTAATTAAGGTATCATTCATCATAATCGGACGACTATTACGTGGTTTATCCAATAAACAATGAAATTCGTAAATTTGCAAAGGCTAACCCCTTTGCTGATTTAAAAAAAAAATAAAATTTTTTGGAATGTTTATATATTTTATAGCGGTACTTATACTGATAACCACAGCTTTTGATTAAGGTATCATTCATCATAATCGGACGACTATTACGTGGTTTATCCAATAAACAATGAAATTCGTAAATTTGCAAAGGCTAACCCCTTTGCTGATTTAAAAAAAAAAATTTGTTGGAATGTTTATATATTTTATAGCGGTACTTATACTGATGACCAGAGCTTTTGATTAAGGTATCAGTCATCATAATCGGACGACTATTACGTGGTTTATCCAATAAACAATGGAATTCGTAAATTTGCAAAGGCTAACCCCTTTGCTGATTTAAAAAAAAAACAATTTGTTTGAATGTTTATATATTTTATAGCGGTACTTATACTGATGACCAGAGCTTTTAATTAAGGTGTCATTCATCATAATCGGACGACTATTACGTGGTTTATCCAATAAACAATGGAATTCGTAAATTTGCAAAGGCTAACCCCTTTGCTGATTTCAAAAAACAAATAATTTGTTGGAATGTTTATATATTTTATAGCGGTATTTATACTGATGACCAGAGCTTTTAATTAAGGTATCATTCATCATAATCGGACGACTATTACGTGGTTTATCCAATAAACAATGAAATTCGTAAATTTGCAAAGGCTAACCCCTTTGCTGATTTCAAAATAAAAAAATATGTTGGAATGTTTATATATTTTATAGCGGTATTTATACTGATGACCAGAGCTCTATATAAGGGTATCATTCGTCATAATCGGGCCACTACCGCACTTTTTAAACTAATACTATTTAGTATATTATTTATATGCTTTCTACATGACATAAACTAACGCCATCACGTAAGCGAACTAAAAGTTATCTGGTTTGAGTTTTAGTTTAACGTTTTTAAAAGTATAAAATAAATACACATTTAGGCGTTTATAAAAGAAACTTTTTTCTGTCGCGTATAGTATAACTTTTTATCATGAGAGCGAGACAGTAAAAATATTTTTCAAATTTTTTTATTTTTTCGTAAATATATCTTCTATCGCCATACTTTTTCTGTCGCGTTTAGTAAAACGTTTAAAAATGGTTGGAATATTGAATAAATCTGAAAAATTTTTGATTGTTTTCCGCCACTTTTTTCCAACTGTTTTAATTTTCTAATTTTCTTTTTTAAGTGTAATAAGGCGTCTTAACTTTGGGGGATTGGACAATTTTGTTATAAGTGTAAAACTAAAGATCAAGCTTAACTTGAACTTTCCTTTCTTTGAATTTTCCTACACGCTTTATCCCGAACAAATTCGAATACTCGTATTTTTGGGAATTATGGTAAATTAAAAAACTATTTTATTTGCATTTCTAAAACAAATTAATTACATTATTTCTATAAGTAATAAATTTAAATTTGAACTACTCCAGTTTATTGCGGTAGTTTTAATTTGTATTGGGAGCATTCTAACTTTAAGCCCATTTCCCCAAATCCGAATAGACGAACGTAAAATTTGTGTAACAAACAAAATATATTATGTATAACAAGCAATGATAATTTCTACTACGACGATGACTCAACAATCGCATCAACGGGCAACCTCAACGGTTCTTTATCCGATATTTGAACGGTCGATTTCATATTACGATACGTATATTCTATTTTAAGGAATTTATCTTCACCGAAACATGGATCATAAAATCCAGATAGTTCACTCTGTAATAGAAAAAAAAAACGTTTGATTATTTTAGAAACGAAAAAGTGAATCGATTTGGCTACCTTATTGGCGTCATATAAATTTAATCGACTATCCTTGACCAAACATTGTACCGGAATTGTTACATCGATGACGGCGGGGAGTGAACGATTCGATGATAAATCGTCCGTTTCACTTAATCCTTCCGTATTACCGTACAATGCACTAACGATAATTAAACCATTTCGTTCAGTTTCTTCGCGACATATACGATTATAGACGGCCGTCATTAGATCAATTGCAGCTTCGGCCTCTTTTTGTTTCATATCCATGCGTTTCTGATTGATCTCCTTGGTTTTTTCAATTCCTCGCCGCTTTTTTTCCGCATACATAGGATCTAGAATTAATTGTTTTATGAGTAACCAACTAATGAGGGGTGTTACAGTGGCATAAAATATAGCGGACGGTATTACTTCTTCGCTCAAATGTATTGGAAATATAAAGGATTGTGTCGATCGGACATATCTGAAAGTCAAAAAAAAAAGGAAAATATTAAAACTTTTTTTGTTACGTAACTATAGAGAGATTTATGTACTTTAGTTTGAGTGTGACTCCCGATGGCGAACCAAAAATGATTGTTGCCCCAATTGTACTATATTTGGATACTTTTTTATCCATACCATATTCGATCGAATAACCAAATGTGCCCACTTTGGTTGCCAATCGAATTTTTAATTTATAATCATCTAATTTTCGTGTATAACTAGAAAATAAAAAGCAATGAGGTATCCCAATTGTGGCATTAACAAGCATATGATGTTTTTCTGTTGTCCGTTCAACGATTGTCGACAGAGACGATTGAATACCGGCATTGTACGTGAGATAGCCGATTGTGTTTTTATTTAATTGGACCGCTAACGTACCCACAAATCCGGGCAATACATAATCATTACGAAAATTAATATTTACACCACCATTAAAAAATACTCGTTGTGTTAATGTTTTAGATCCTTTGAGAGATAGTGTGGGCCCACTACCGGCACCAACATCTAATTCAAACCATCCCTTATTTACAAGACGACGTCCAGCCAATATAAAATTACCATTTCCAACCCCGTTGTGGGAACTTAAATTACCCGATAGCACGACTGTATCACGATTTGTTAGTGGAGCTTCGATCGATTGTGATATGCTCATGCCAGATATTTCGATATTTCCAAATGAAAATTGGCTGTAAATATTATTCGAATTATATAAATGATACAAAAATTGCATCATCATTTTATCGGGCACTTACTTAAATTCATCATCGTCGTATGTATTAAAAATATCGGTTGCATTTATATTCACCACAATATTGCCACGGGGATTTGTTTTCTGTTGCAATCGTCGCTCCTCTCGTTCTTTTCCCAGCCGCTCGTATTCCTCCCGTATTTCTTGCGGCGTTCTTGTCCGCTGTATAATTTCCCATCCTTCGGTTTCTAAACCTTTTGTACCCAAACAATCGTAAATCACTCGTTTATGGGGATCCGATAGAACTTCATAGGCGCGCTTCGTCCGATTGAATATCAGTTCAGCTTCTTGTTTTTTATCATCGTCGACATGTTTGTCTGGATGAAATATCCTACTTAAATTACGATAGGCAGTATTTATTTGTTCCGATGTCGCCTTTAAATATTATAAAATGAGAATTAAATTAATCTTAAATTAATCGAATTGAGGTTAATGCCGACGATCGACTTACATTTCGTGGGACATTAAGAAATGCATAATAATTTTCCTCGACAACTAAACCATCTTCACCGTCATCATCCATAGCTTAATTTATATTCTGAATATTTTTTAAATAATTTATGATACACCAAAAATATTTAGAAATACAATTTTATTAAATTTTTATTTTTTTTTTTTTTTTTTCAAACTGATGGACAGAAGTCACAAACTCATAAAATATATCTTGAGTTTTTAGGTTATGTATAATTTTTGAAGTATGATGACGGCGTTCACATTATAGTTTGATATGTTGTTTGGATAAGGAAATGTTTGCGGACTTGCTGAATATGATGTTTAGCTCAATCCAACTTTAAATTGACAACCTTATCTTACACGATCCATCACAAATGTAAACAATGCACCCCAAATTCGATTTTTGTTTTTGTAAAAAATTTTGTATTTATATGAAAGTACAAAAAATTGTATAATTTTGAAATAAAATTAATTAAAAAATTAATTTTAACTCATATACTACACGGATTACATTGATTTGTATATAAATTTATAATATTTGTATAATTAAAATGGAATGTAAGTTGATATTTTGTGATACTCTAAAAAAATTGTTCATCTCCTCTCTGTCTACACATGGAATGTCGTTCGGCCGTTTCTCGCATTTTTTATCAAAATATATCATTAATACTTTATTTTTATCCTAATATCTAATCTAAAAAATATAACGTCTTTATGCGCAGTCTAACGTAAATATATAAACTTAACTTAAAAAAAAAAATCGTAATAAAATTTCGTTGCCTTTCTACAGCTGCCCAGTCAAAAATATTTTATAGTCTTGTCCTAGAAACGATCTTTTGGGTCGTAATTCTCTTCGATCTCCTGCAAATATTGTATCTCTTGAAGTTCTTGAAGTTTTTCGTGATCCCGAATGTGAGCATAATTCGCGGCCAAACATATCAAATAGTGCACCAAACTCAATATTATGAGGAGACAGCTAACTGTGGCCAAAATATACATAATTTCAGCTTTTTCGACCGCATCTTTACAAAACGCTTTAAAACGAAATTTTTCACATATCCGTAAATCTTCTTGTCGCGTACTAGCCGGAAACATGAAATGAAATTGTGTTAAATCGATACAAGTTTTTTGTGTTTCGACCTGGGGATCGGAACACATATTCCAAAATATCGTAAATACAAATGTTACAACAACAAGGAAGCACAGTATAAGGATCCAAACAAAATTCAAAATATACGTTATAACCATAAATATTGCACATGATATACGGCCACCAACTCGTGATCCCCATGCCCGATAAACTCTTTGTCGTGTTGCCCCTGTCGCCAAGAATCCAATGAACAGTATCATAAAACCAATGGCACCCATCGATGCACCGATTATAACAAAAACAATTTGTAACGTTTCGATCCAGACGAGACGTTGATAAAACACTTGATCGAACATAATCACAGTTAGAGATGCACCACGGTACATTGTGCCACAGAATACGCCAACACCAATCAAGCACATCACAGTGGCAATTAGTGTTGCGTATGGTATTCGAGTTACAAATGATTTCCAGCAACCCATCTTAAATTATTATTATTGATCAATAATTAAATGTTCGTTATAGAGTTTAACACACAACTTAAAACACAAAAAAAACTTAAAAAATTAAAATAATAAAAAATTAAGATTTCTTTAGAATTTTGACAGTCGACTCATTCATTACAAATGTACAAAACAATTAAAAGAAACCTGTCAAATTTATGCATCAGTAGATGGATTCTAGATATTATGGGCAGGGTTCTATACGTTAAATTATAATTTACTAGAATCTTACTATACATGTTCCAACCTATCCGTAAATTTTAAACCTTGACATACGTCAAAATAATTTAAAATGCCTCAAGAATTGCGGGTTGTGAAATGTTTTAAATGTGTAACGTACCAAGTAAGAAATTGTATAATATTTAAAATTTTAGATACATAAATCTAAACCGAATCACATTTAATTCATAATTTTAGGTTGATATTGTTAAAAAAGCGAAAAATTGGTCTTGTAAAATGTGCGGTGAGAAACAAACTTTAAAACAAGAATTTGGCCGTGGTTCAGGTATAGAATGTCGTAAGCTGGTGCAAGGGCTCAATATGAAAAAACATGAATTTTCTCAAATGGCACACGAGGTAGTCCAAAAAATACTAAACGACGAAATTGAAGTGCCTGAATTTCTTCAGGAACAAACTCGACCAGAAGATGGTCTACCTTTACGAGATGAAACTAGTAATCAACCGGTGTCCAGTAAATGGGAAACATTCATCGAAGCATCCGAAGAAGAATCAAATTCTGAAGATTTGTTTAAACCTAAACTAGTATACAAGCGAAAATCATATCGTCCACCAGAAACTGATGAACCACAAGAAATAGCCACAGACCCACCAACTTCAAGGACGACATCTTCATTTTTTAATTTTAATAAAAAATCTAAATACGAATTTAATACATCGCAAGTTCAACAATCGACTGAAAAATGTGAAAGTACGCCACCGATTCAGCCAATCAAACCAAAAGTACCGAATACAAATTCGAAATGGGGAAATTATCTAAATAATTCCGACGAAGAAGAATGAAATAATCTACAAAATTTATTTTAATTATTTTCCATTTTATAAATTTGGAGCTCGTTGTTGTAGACTCCAGTGATTAGTAAATGCCTGAAAATACAAATCTCAAATCAATAAATATTCCATAATTTATATTAGAACATAATATATTCACCCTGTATTCGATATAGTGATTAAACTCCCTTTCCCTTTTAAGCCACCATCCAATTGGCTCAACTCGCCATTATCTACTCGATATATTTCCAAACTACCATCGATTCCCGGACTTAATATGTGCTTTGCATTATTTGTGCATACGATCCGATTTTTAAACGGTAACGGTAGCTTCATAATAACTGGCTTTGAATCTTGTACCTCGATATCATGAAAAAATACTTCACCACTCATGTCGCAACTAACCAAGAGCCGTTTATCATTTAAATTCGTCACTAGTAGACTTGAGATTGCAAATTTATGCGATTCCAATTCATTCATAACGGGATCAAATAGTTTTGTTTGACCCCGAATCGGTAACAGCTGCGATGCCGAACATAAATACAATTTACCATCATTGCTACCAACCACGAATTCAAAACCACTTAGACCGATTACCGTGGTCAATTCAATCGACGATTTCTCTCTTGGACTAATCTTAAAAACTTTGTCTTGTGTTATCACCTTACCGATTTTCCATAGAATTATTAAACCATCTTGATGGCAAGTCAATAAACTATGATCTAATAATAACGTATTACTTTTCATCCACACGAATCCGATTATCGAACCGTACTGATAGGAGTCACAAAATAATTCCTTGACTTCATTCAACGATGAATTGTATTCCCATACGTATAAATCACCCGATATACTACTTCCAACGAAAACGTCTTTATCATACGGATTGGTTGATAGATTTGTAACGCACGACTTAACCGGAACTTCAGCCAATCGTTTATAATACTTTTTACTATGGGGAGCTGTTTCAGGTCCATATATGAAAATTTTGGGACTTTCATGTTCACACCACGAGGTGTGATTTGGATAAAACGATATCGCTAGAAATGGATAGATATCGGTACTTAGTGAAAGCCATGTAACAGTCGAATTACCAGTATCGAACGACTGATCACCATCATTTAAATCGTTTCTATCGGAATTTTCGCGTAACGAAATGGTTTGATATTTTGTTATTTCGATAGTATCGGTATTGTTTGAGGCCCAGTCGAATATTTTCGTTATACCCATAGATAATTCTTCTTCGACAAACGGTAGAATTTTTTTCAACCATATACTTAACGCCACATCGTCGTGGGTACTACTGTTCGAAATAAATTCGGTTTGAGTCTAAAATTAGGGAATACAATTAACCATGTAAACTATATTAAAACAACAATTATCATACTCCTTGATCAATAATGGCTATTGAATCTGTGCCCTTTTCTTTGCATTCGATCACATCGGTTCCCGTTTCAACATTCGCCGTGTGCTTTGAGCTAAACGATTGAAATGATCAATTAACGAAATATCTAATCGACAAAATTGTACAGTACCTTTGTAAATCTTGTTGAGGAATTAAGCTTATAACATCGTTTGATATTTCACTGAAAATTATATTTCCGTCGTCTGACATTTTTGCTGCGATTGTGTTCAGAGCGATGAAGTAACTGAAAACATAAAGTTGACAAATATTTGTTTCCATATGCGGTTGCTATGGTATCTATTTATCATCTAGTACAAATTATTTTCGTGATTGTTACATTTTATTAACGTATAAATAATAGTTTTAATACATAATTTCGAAATAAGCCAGAAATAGGAATTTTCCTGGACCTATATTACTATTGCCAAAACATATTGAATAAAACATCACAAACAAATTGGTGAACAAAAGATATACAATGTACCCAAAAAAAGTAATGACATTAAACAATTCTAGTACTTAAATAATGATATAAATCAGGGTTTAGGCCCTTGCTGGCTCTTACCGTATGAACAACCCAATTATCATATTCTACATACCATTCTTCACGTTCCCACGGACTCCAATAATATACAGTCTGTTTGTTTGTTTATTTTTATGCAATCTGTTTTGGGGCCGAAGCTCACCCAACTCTTTCGCGGTTAATTAACGTACTACTTTACGCCATTACTAGCCAAATCGAAGACGCGCGAATAAAAGTTCGCGTTTCAAATATCCATCTGCACATTGCATTGCTCCAGCCAGCCTGTACTGGCATGGACCATGAATTCTGCACTCCAACGGGGGGTCATAGTTGTGTTCATCGTCATCACCGATCGTAATCAAGTGATGAAAAATCCCTTTTGCAACCCTCCTACGTTGAGATTCGAACCCGGTACCTCTCGTCCCAAACACCGCAGCTTTAACCACTGCGCTAATTGCTCGGTATATACAGTCAATATTTGCTGGTGTTAGGTTGACTCCCACAGACTCAAAATAGTTCAGATTATTTATTGCAACACTGAACATTCAAAAAACAACAACAATATGCTCAGCTTTACCCTAGCACTCAAGGCAGTATGAAGAATCATCATGCTTTTTATATATATAAGCACGAAGTGACGAAAACCATCGTACCCAGTTAGAAACTGACTTAGGTAGAAATCGACCCCTCCATATCTCCTATTTGTCCATTTATTCACCAAAGGGATTAGTCGATGAGTCTAACATCCTTTCGGCGAATTGTCCCATCGCACTTACCGCTTGTCCATAGTTTCCGCAAGGATCATATTACGATTTCCCTCTTGTTCCCATCTCCACGGCGGGAATACATAGTTAGACGCTGCTTAGCTAATAAATCACTGGAGGCATTCCAACTCATCTACAACCGTTCTAAACAGAAGCCATTTGCTACTTATATTTGCATTTTCTCTAGCACCCACCCAAATCGGTGCGCCATACATCCGAATAGATGTAACCACAACAAACTCCATTTACTCTCCCACCTTACTCAGACACAGTGTCCAAATGAAAGATCACTCCCAGGTATTTAATAAAAGGTTTTGACACAATCTGTTGTCCACGCACTTTAACCTTTATGCTTTCCATCCTTTTCCTATTGGAAATCAGCACCATTACATATCTCTTCCATCTTCTCTCTATGTTTTGCCGCGACAAAAATGCCATATCATCCACAAAGCCGACCACTTTTGCAAAACGTAGAGTTATTAACATTTGCGCATTTTCTGATAGGCGAAAAGTAGTTCCTGAGAGTAATGATGATATTTACGCACTCAGAACATGTTGGCATCTAGTACAAAAAATTGTACACGACTTTTAGAAAATATGGTCAAGAGACTACCTGCAGCAGTTACAACAATGCATTAAATGAAGGAAACTTCAGCCCATTTTAGGTTTAAGGGATGTTGTTCTGATAAAGGAGAAAGCACTGCCACCAGCACGTTGGAAAATAGTTGTACTTTTCCTATTTTCCAACATGATGTGAATGAATACTGGCTCAGATCCCTTGGTGCAACCATAATATTTGTAAACAGCCAATTACCAAACTATGCAAACTATCAAATGAAGAAGATAATTCATGGCCGCAACAAAACTTAATCAGACGCCAACCAGGAAGACAGGCGAAAGGCAGAATCAAGATTAATCAGGCATTATTGGCCTTAATAAGCATATACTGTCCCATTGGCAGCGCTAAAAAACCGATGCAGATTGAGAACTTCAAACATTCAACTGGCATATATATTTTGAGGAAATCATTAAGATGGAGGTCTATGAGATGGACTTTGTGATATAACATGAATACGTATTGGGAGGAAACAACCCAAGCACATCGCTTAATAGATGAGCTTGCAACTATGTGTAATAAAATCCATTCAGTAATAGATATGGAGAGATTTAAATGTCACCTGGTAATTCACACAACTACGATCCCTAATGAGTAGAATAGAAGGTAATCAATTACTGATGTCATCTAGCAAAGAAGTAACAAGAACGAAGCGGGGGATTAACTAGTGTTTGGTGACATGTTCGTAATATTAACACGGAGAGAAGCAAATCAAAATGAAGAACATTTTAACAAATAAACAGAACAAATGAAAAACAGATAGGAACCATCAAAGAACAAATACCAGTCTACATTACAATTCCTGGTCGCAAGTTAAACCACTTATTTAAAAGTATGACAACCAGGGCAAGAATAACAAAGAGATATGTGATAATCAAGATTTCAATTCCCTTATCATATGTCTGGGCCTACAGTATTTGTTCAGTAGTAGCTCTTCCTAATATACTACCAAGTGAACGACGTGATGATATTGTGCCAACAACTAAATTTATCGCCATTGATCTAAATTTATACGCAATTGACAGCTGAAGATATATCTAAGTAGAATATTATCGATGATGATCATCTGTCTTGTGATATATCAACAATACACACCACAGTCAGGAAAGGAACCTACTGTGAAATCGCAATATTACAACACAAATCTTATTTACAAGGCATATGCGAAATAAAAAACCAAATCGTTAAAGCAATTCGTTGGATAAAGCTGTACACACCAAATCAATGTGGGTATTCGTGATGACAAAGAAGACAACTGTAACTATTACATGTGGATCAGCACTATCCATCAGCAATTATTCGGATCAGGAATAATTAAGTTGGGGATTCGGGATGTATCTTAAAAGACAATCAAGAAAGAATAATGGGCTCTGATAGATTCAAAACCACCATAGAAAACTTCGGAATTGCACCATACTTAAAAAGGATGCACTGTTTCTAGAAATGGAAATATCTAATCAAACGAAGAAAAAGGGCTGTTAACCACTCCAGCAACTCAAATCTTCAGAATGAAAGAAATAGAAGCAATGAACAGTTTCATCATGTTAATCATTATGCAACAATACATCTTATCCTATTAATAGCAGTACCGGTGGAGACACGTGTCATAATTCGTCACATACAAAGGAAACGTCAAAAGCAAGCATCCGTACTATCAGTTGTTTGTAAGACACCTTCAAGTGCAAATACAACTGTTAATGACACTTCATCTTCATTTGCCTCATCACTTAACATTCTACAACCTAAGTTTTCAACTCTAGCTATAGAGCGTTCACATCATCAGAACTTATCCATAATGCTATAACTGCTAAAAATGTTCTCATTTTCGTTTATTAAACCTGCACAGTTGAATCGTGTTTCATTTTCCTGTAATCCCTGGCTTGAACAAAAACGTGCGCGATTGCCAAGTACATCTTCTTTTTTCATTATCGGTCGCTAAATCGTGTCGGGAGTCCTACGTAAACGTAGTTTACAATACGATTATCAACTCCTTTGAAATCCAAAACAGCCTTTTTCGTCTGGGCCTAAGAAGAAAACCAACACCAAGATTGCTGAGGTCATCTCCACCGTAAAGCAATGAATAGCCCTATTAGGACACTTGGTCTCTACTTTTTGGCTATCAAGTTTCTAGCCTATTCTTGATAGATATAGTGCCATCAAACGCGCCAGGTTTTCACATAGCGACTGCACGTTTCACCTACCGATTTTAAACTGCGTGTCCGTTAGAAAAATAAATTTAGAAACAATTTAACAATTTAGAAACAATTTAAAAAAGTTGGTGAACAAAAAAATGTATGCGATGTACCCAAAAAAAAATGCCATTATTCTAGTACTACATATTTTAATTATATACACATATATATTTTTTGACATTTGGAATTTGTCAAAACGTCAAAACATTTTTCGGGAAAATGACGTGTCGTTAAAACGGATTTATATTTCTGTTTAAATTCATAAAAATAAATTATTAAAATTATATATCATTAGAATATTCGATAAATACAAATATGGAAGCCTTATATCATCAAACAAATCGTTCAATTCAAGAAACACAACAATGTTTTCAACACTTGAATACGAATGGAATTGATTCGACGCGAATCGAAAATGAAATTCAAACAAAAATTGCCGGAGTAAATGCGTGAGTTGGAATTAATTAATACTAATCAAATATATTACGTTTGATCATTTTTTTTTTGTTCAAAATTTTACAGAAATTGCGATCGTTTGGATGTTTTATTATTTAAAGTACCCGTAACCCAAAGACAAAATGCTAAAATGAAAGTGGATCAATTAAAATATGATATCCGACATTTACAGGTAGATATATATAAATCCATTTAAATTAATTATGTCTTATCTATAAACTTTTATCGTGTCATTGTGTCGTATTAAGGCCGCGTTAACCAATTGGCAACAGAAAAAACAACGAATTCAAATGCAAATAAACGAACGGGAAGAATTACTTCATAGAAAATTTACACCAAATTCAGAAACATCAATCGATATTGATTACAGTTTACAGCAACATAATTCAATGCAAAATGCCCATCAGGGTGTCGATGAAATGATCGTGACCGGAAGCAATGTCCTAGAAAATTTAAGGTCACAACGTGATAAACTAAAAGGAGCCCATAAACGGCTAATGGATATAGGAAATACGTTGGGATTATCAAATCAAACAATGAAAATGATTGAACGGCGAGTTGTGGAAGATAAATATGTCATGATTGGTGGCATGGTCGTTACATCCCTTATTATATTGCTTATTCTATACTATTTTGTCTTTTAAAATGAATAAATTAAATTTTGTACATTATATTTAAATTTTATTGGAACGATCGATTTTTTTATTTCAAATTTTTTTGCTGAATTAGAAATTTAAATTTGACTTGTACGTGCTTAAATCAAGGTGGCACGTCGTTCGGCCTTACAAAACTAATCAGCAACTGTCAAAATATTGCAAAAAAAAATCGAACATGGATAATCCCATTAATTATTTAACAGTATTTCACAACAACATGAAGTTAAAGTAATAATTTCATTGTATAGTTTAAGTAATATAAAATTATCATTGCTATCGAAAAATCAGATTACCGTATATTTACTTAATAAAACGATGGGAGTAACCGGGCTATGGAAGTTGATTGATGCTTCAGGGAAACCTGTACCACTTGAAATGCTAGAAAATAAAGTGTTGGCCGTTGGTTAGTCCGAAAAATTACTAAATATTTCCATTTATTTAAATAATTTCGAAAATTTCGCAGATATTTCGATTTGGTTGCATCAGGTGGTCAAAGGATTTCAAGATCAAAAAGGAAATGCTATGCCCAATGCTCACCTATTAGGTTTGTTTAATCGGTTGTGCAAACTACTGTATTATCGAATAAAACCAGTATTTGTGTTCGACGGTGGTGTCCCCATGCTTAAACGAGAAACCATTGCAAAACGTTACCAAAATAAAAATAAATTACACAGTGAGGCCGATCGAATTCACCAGCTCTTGTTAAATTCGTTGGCTAAGGAAAAAATTTTGCAGCAAGCACTTGGTGTATCACCTACGAAAGTTGCTTCTAAATCCTTAATATCACCATCTAAAAAGAATAATATTAAAGCACTAGAACAGGATGAACTTTTCAAATTACCTGAATTAGAAAAAAATTTAGAAGAATCGGTCGATACGTCAACCGCCGAGTCTGATCATTCATCAGACGAAGAAAGTGAAGTGAAATATTACCGTAATTTAAAATCGATTGATGTGAATAGTACACATTTTAAGTCACTTCCACCTGACGTTCGCTACGATCTATTATCGGATATTAAAGAGACACGAAAACATTCCTCTTGGGCCACCATACATGAACTGCCCGCCGAGAGTAATGAATTTTGTTCATTTCAAATGAATCGGCTATTAAGACGTAGAAAAGTACAAGTCGAGCTCGAAGAAACTGAAAAAGAATTAAGCGGGAAATGTTTGACTATGGATGTACTAGAAAATTTACTTAAAGAAGATGGAATTGAAGTCGATCAAAATATTGCGGTGGGTGGCCAAATTGCTTCTGATGAAAATACAAGGTATTTATTGGTGAGAGATTTAAAAGCGGTTATTGAAAAATCGAATTTAAAAAAAGAGCAAATGGCAACTATCAAAGAAGAAATTATTGAGCCTGAACCCGTAGTTGTTGAATCAACCGCTAAACTTGATGAAATCGCGGAACCTGAATATATACAAACAATAGATGATGATGAAGAAGATGATTTGCAGAGAGCAATTCAAATGTCGCTGACAACAGAAGATATCACCTCGTTCGATGAAGTCAAAATGACAACACAGCAACAAAAAATTCTATGTAACGCAGCTCAAAGTTCTTTAGCACGAGGATATTTACTCGAAGGTGCCGGCATGACTAATGAGGAATATAAAAAGCTAGTGACCAATCGAAAAGTTGATGATGATTATGATATTAACATCGATTCTACTTTTAAATACAACGACTCTTTTGTTGCTTACGGAAAAAAATCGATTCCCGAAACTCAAGTCACACCCGACAAAACTAAAAAGTCTGAAAATGAAATTGAATCTCAAACGTTACAATCGGTTTCAAGTGATACCGATACCGATTTGATTGACGTACCTGAGAGCGATTTTAATGGTTCAGATATGAATATTTTCCCATTAACTCTAACAAACGCATGTATGTCGGATGAAAAGGATCCATCCAAAGATTTCCGAATTGAAGATTTAGAAATTTTGAAAAAAATTCAAGTAAATAAAATGGACTCGAAATTGATCGAAGTTTTTGTAAAACCAAATGAAATAAACCAAGATGAAGACGATATATTTGCCGATATTTTTGTTCCAAAGAAAGAGGTTAAAACGGCTCAAATCATCAAAGCCAATATAGTACAACCTGTAAATAGTATACTTGCCCAACTCGAAAAAGAAAAATCTGAAATTCTTAAACTAGATTTGAACGATATTAAACTGGACAGTTGTCTGATCGAAGAAGATACATCGTTGTTTAATTTAAAGACATTTTTGGAAAATGATCGAGAAATGCGAAGTCAATTAGACGATGGTGAGGGGAGCGATGGAACGATTGTTGAAACCTTACAAAATGTAGGTACAATTGGGGGGAAGAAAAATGAGGATTCTATAGATATAGAAAAACCAGCAAGCATCAAAGAGTTTGAAATTAAAACGATTACGGCTGAGCCAATTGCCGTGTCTAAACATGCCGAAACAATCACGATTGATGAGGAACCTGATATAAGAGATCAACAACCTCTAAAGTCTGAAGAAATTACTAAGGCAATCGCAACAATATTAAAAGATGAGCTCGTTCCGGAATCCCCAGTAATATTAGAGCAAGAACCCATTGATACAGAAAAAACGATTGAAGAAGCTGCCAATAAATTACGTGAAAATAAAACGAAAGACGAACTAAACGATATGATGTCAGAACTTTCAAAAGAACAAAATGGCCTTCAAATCGATAAAAATAAACAGGATAGATTTAGTGCTTCGATAACCGAACAAATGAGTCGTGAATGCATGGACTTGCTTAAACTATTCGGCATACCATTTATAATCGCACCAATGGAGGCGGAAGCTCAATGTGCTTTTCTAAATTTTGTCAAACTCACCGATGGCACCATAACCGATGATAGTGACATATGGCTATTTGGCGGTCAAACAGTTTATAAAAATTTTTTTAATCAAAAGAAAAACGTTATGGAATTTCGAATGGAAAATATTGAAAAACTTTATAAAATGGATCGTGATAAAATGATACAAATTGCATTTCTTACCGGAAGTGACTATACAAATGGTATAAATGGAATTGGTGCGGTCACAGCACTAGAAATTTTGGCCAGTTTTCCATCGACGCCAGAACAACATGGTGAAACTAATCGATGTATGTCGATTTTGTCGGGATTAAGGAAATTTAAAAATTGGTTTGTTAATAGCAAAGCAGTTACAACGACACCACAAAAGCATTCGCTCAAAAGTAAATTAAAAAATATCGAAATTACTGATAATTTTCCACACCTGAATGTGGTGGAAGCTTATCTATATCCAACGGTCGATGAAAATTTGGAAAATTTTAATTGGGGATATCCAGATGCTAAGGCGATTCATGAATTTGCTCGAAAAACATTTGGTTGGACGAGTTTACGAACTGACGAAACATTAACACCAGTATTAAAAAAATTAGATGATCGAAAGTCACAACAGTCGATTACGAACTATTTCAAATTGCACGCAACGCCCACAGTAAAAGATTTAAAAGTTAGCAAACGTGTTAAAAAAGCTATTAATCAAATGGGTGGAACACTAGAAATCGAAGAAAAGCAAAAAAAAGTTAGAAATACTATTAAACCCAAACAAACTATACCTAACATTGACACCGAAACAATTACAGAGGATCAAGCAGTGGTCGATGTTACTGATGATGTGAAACCAAAAACTGTAACAAAACGGAAAACAATCCAAAGTTTAAGTCTAACACAGAATAAAGTTGCAAAACGTCAACCGAGAAAACGAAATGCACAAATCGACGAGGATCCCCAATCGATTAATATCGAAACAACGGTTGCTGCCAGTACAGAAATAGAACCATCTACATCGTCATCGAGTGGGGTAACGACACGGAGAAATAATGCAAAGCCGAAAATAGTCGATACCAGCCTCATCGATACGGCTTTACACAAAAAGGAGACTATACCTCAGCGTACAAAAGGTGACCAAGACCGTGAAGATTTACGTTTAAAAGCAGCGGAAATATTTAAAAAATCGAAAATGTCATAAATGTATTCCTTAATTATTTAGATGCTTGGTTTTTGTATATTTATTTTGTTCAATCAAGGATTGTAACAGTTTAAGATTTTGTATATTTTTATAGTTTAAATTAAAGCACAGAAGCAATATTATCATGATCTATCTTGTTTTTCTTCTATTGTATTGGGGCCAAAGATCACCCAACTTGTTCATAGTTCCCGGAGCATGGCGTCAGAATAGTGATTGGAGGATTTAATGCTAGATTTGGCAAACATCAAACATCACTTGATAGCGACTATCAAAAAATACTTTGCGACCGCCCATGGTCTCATTGTGACTAACGACGGTCTCGTGTCATACGATGTGAGATCATAAAGTTAGGTTATTAAGAAAAACATACCTTAGGTTTCAAGTGTGGAAATAAGATAAGGAAATAAGTTTCCACTGCCAAAATCTTGTTAACAGTATTGAAGCCAATCATCGTTCTAATAGTCTGATCGCACTATGAGAAGTATTGAAAACTTCTTGTATGTACTATATGAAACCACAACCCTGATAATAATTTTATCAAGCTGCCAATTAACCGACTTCACATGAAATTTACATGATTTTTCGTGATTGTGGGAGAGACCATGGCTATAACAGAGGCAGATTTCTTGAATCAGGCGGATTACTCGTATAACTCAAGATAAATTTTGATACTATTGAGTACATTGTCTTTTCAAGAAATACAAACACACTACGCACGATTTACGATTTTGCATCGAATACCGCATTATTTTTTAACTCACGACTCACCGGTTTTCGCGAAGCCACTACGACTTAATTCAGAAAAACTGGCCACTACTAAAAGGGTGTTCGAATTCATGATCGAACAAGGCATTTGCATAATACAGTCTCCAAAAAGAAAGTCGATTAGAGACCTTTTGAAGATTATCGCGCACTAAATAACGTTACGGTGGCGGACAGAAATTCCATTCCATTCACGATTTTACACATCAGTTCGGACTACTGATCTGGTTAGAACGTACCAAAAGACATCAATTGAATAATGTGATCAATTGATAATGTGATTTGGCAAAAACTGCAATTGCAGCGCCATTCGGCATTTATGAATTTGCACGCATGATTTTTGCTTGAGATAAGCAAAGAATACATTCCAAGGTTCATCCATTTGGTTATGATCCATTTGGTCACTTATCAATGGCTTAAATTTTTATTTCGTTTACTAAGATGACCTACTGGAGGCATCCAAATTATGAGACAAAGTGTCATTTTATCAAACCAGAAATAATTTTCTAGACTACTAAATTTCTTCCGAAGAAGTTAGACCTCTACTCGAACAGGCCGACGATATCTCAAAATGTTCATTGTCCAAAACTGTTAATCAATTACGACGTTTTCTAGTTATGAAAATAAAAGTTTTACATACCATGGAATGCTCAAATGAAGCAGAACAGAGGTATTCTATCTATGCAAGAATGAGCTTTGTGAAGCCTCAATGTAACGACACCCACCAGTGACACTCGCCTTGATGAATGTTGAAATTTTAAGGTATTTACAGACAAATAACCACTGGTTTATGGACTCATTGAACAGAGTTCACTACGGACACATTCCACAACTAAAAAGAAAACTCCTTGCAAATGCCGACCAGCTGAGAATTGTTTTTCAAGTAGTGGATGGTTTTTTACTTTCCATTGGTCAAACAATCTATACAAGTTTATTTGTGGATCCCATAAGTTTTTGGTTGTTGGTTATCGATCCACCTTTAAACGTCTATAGCCAAGTGATCAACATCTAGCCAGTTATTAAGGTAAGTATCTTAAGGAGTCGCCTAGTTTCCCTCGCTTAGTTCAAAGCAAATTTGAAAAATAAAAGCTTGTCTTCAATCAAGCCTCATTAACAAAATGGTGATAGTTTGGCATCGGTCAACTTTCTCTTCTAATAAAAAAAATTAAATCGTTTCTTATGGTATGCGGGCCAGGTAGATAATACCAAAACTAGGATTAGACCACCCCATCAAGATTTCGTAATATTTAAATTTCGTATGTGTTATGTTCGCACAGAAAGGTATTTCTACATAATAAGAGTATGTATTGAGTCCGTTTCCGGTCAGAGATCAAAACTCTAAACCGCTAAAATAATGAATACCAGCAAGACAGTTATCAGTTACAAATCCAAATATTAATTAAAGTATTACATTATTTAGAATTGATAAACCAAATTGAGTGAGGGCCCATCCATTATAAAACTTACCACCAATTCGCTTACCACCAATAAACATTTTTTCACATTAACAACTTTTGTAACAAAATAATGCAATGAAATTATTAATAATATTAAAAATTAGTAACACTTTAAATTTAAATAAATTACAAAAATAAATCCAACTTAAATTCAATCGAATGCGCGCACTTTAAATATGGCGACTGTACTGAGATTATGATAAGCATGTGGTTTTTGACAGCTCAATAAAATCCGGATTACCGATTTCTTTACGAGTTATCAAAAGTAAGAACGTTTCTCGTAAAAGTTAAAAAAAGTAGGACATTTGGTGGTAAAAGCCAATTTTAATGGTCTTTAAATGAATATTTGGGACTTTACGATACTCGTATGTTTTAAAAATAAATATATGTTTGATTTAATTGTACTTGCCTGGTTATTCCAGTACAACTCTTTCTTATATAACCAATAAAAATCTGTCGGTTTTCTTTATTTAAAATGAAATTAATGAACAGGGCAAAACCACTTCAAATTTATAATCCTTTCTATTATCGAGCGACCTGCCCGAATACATTTCCACTGAGATAAGGTAGTGAGTCGGATGGCTATATTAATCGCTATCTGCTTAACCTTTAAGGTCCACGAAGGTGTTGTCTTGAATAGATTGGTACCAGAGACCGTAATCGCCACGTCAACAGCGTACCCAATCACTCTATACCTTCCCTTCCAGTTTCAGATTTAATCCATTCATCACCATGTTCCGCAGAAGGTGAGACATAATATGACTAATTAACTTAATAATGGGGTACTTCACCTCCATTAATGGCTATGGTTGTATCAGTTTTACACTATAAGGGCTCTCGATAGCGAGAAACGCTACTATAAAGTACTCTTGCGAGTGATCTTTGTGAGGGATCCTTTCAGGATACAGACTATCTTGATTTCCATCCACTTCCTAGAAATATAAACTAGCTTTAAAACCCTTAAAGTACACCTCTTGCCATGAGAGGATAATCTTCGAGTTCTTGTGGATTTCTGCTGGTATAATATGTTCCGAGCCACCCGATTTAAACGACTTGAATCCTTTTATCGACCACATAATTCGTTTTTCACTTATACGATATCTTATGTACACGACGAAAGTGATACTCTCTACGTTCTTAACTCAGTCGAGTCGTTTAAATTCCTTGGAAAGTAGAGTTCAATGAGATATTTCAAAGATTCCTTACTCGAAGTTGTCCATGAATCGTCAGGTTTAATTAATTGACTTTTACTTGTTGAATTGATGGAGAAATTTTCCTAGGTCGATAAGCCTCTGAGATCTCTTCCTCTGTGTTGAATTCTACAATATACTTGAGTCTTGTTTCAGGCACTTTGGTTAAATACACATCACGCCTAGAATTTCCAAAAGTTATAGTGGTTAGCCGAATGAGCAGTAAAATTTTAGTACATCAATCAAAAATTTATATAATCCAGCAAAAACTGTGAAATTTTTTGTCGTAAATCAAAAATTTTCAAAATCTTAAAATTACACGATGGTTAAAACCTTTAGAAACTGTAAAGTTTTGGCCATTAATAATAAATTTTAGAAATCCAGACGTTTCCTTTTGGTATCTTGAAGCTAAGACATTTTATGTAGTCTCACTATGTAGTCATTATAAACGCGTTGATTAGTTGATGTGTTCCATCATCATAACCAGCCGAATATTTTTTATTAATATTATTCCAACTGCTCTGCAGTACAATTTTCCCATCATTAAAAATTTTGATGATTTCTGACGGTTGGTTTAGACGCATAGGTTTCCAATTAGCCGTATAAGATTTATTTCGAATAATATTGCAAATTCTTCTTTTTTTCACTGGTTACCCATGGTACTATTATGCTTCATTTAATTGAATTACCATTTAATTGGGAAATATGCTTTTGGGACGTGCATATTTTTAATCCGTCGTCTGGTTTTACCGTGGAGAAAAAATTTTTTTTTAGTATTTTTTAATAGTAAAAAATCATTTAACTTACCGTTCTCAAAGTTACCCATCCAATTTTACTTTACACAGCTTCGCCAGAAATACCTCACATCCAATGCCAATGTTTCTTGGTTTACAAACAATGTTTCGTGGTATAAATGCTGATATCAGTTAAATACCAAAATTTAATTAGTTCCGAATCAAACCCAATTTTTGCGATAACATCAATAATAATAATATTTATTTATTTATTTAATAAAAAATGTCTTATTTTTCATACATATTATTATTTTTTAAAAAATATTTTAATATGTAAATATATAATATATTAATTAATTTTGTTTTTATTTATTAAAATATATAATATAATATTATATAATTGTGTTAGAATAAAAAATAATTTTATATTTTTATTTAATAATTATTTTTATACTATATACGTATATATATATATATATATATATATATATATATATATATATATATATATATATATATATATATATATATATATATATATATATATATATATATATATATATATATATATATATATATATATATATATATATATATATATATATATATATATATATATAAATATATCAAACAAGAAGTAACTCAGGCCGTAGGACGTAACTAGGATATTTTATATTGTAAAAGCAATGATCATATTATAATATGATCATTGGTAAAAGCGATCACTTTTTCGGTTACAGTTAAAAATAAACGATCACGAAAAAAAAAGTTTATTCGCAACTCTATTCAAGTTGCGCCAAAAATAATTGCAATACAAATATACTCCAGTGCAATTTTACAATTTTTCAAATTGATCTCAATTTCACTCAATCTCGGTGTTTTTCACTTATTTAGCACATTCCAAAGGACATTGTCATGTGCTTAGAAGATATTTATAATTCTGGTTTGCTTATTGATTTAATTTACTGCACTGGTCTATCACAATTTCTGTATCCATTTATCAATAATGTAATTTAAGGAACTGCAATTTTTATGATTCCATTTTTACGGAAAAAGCATCTTATCCTTAGCCTGAGATATCGCTTGTTAGTTTAGCTACAGACCATACTGTTAGTACTAGCGACCCACTGAAACATCTCAAAAGATACATTTCCAAAAATTGAAGTCCATTAATTTCAATAAATTTGGATATAGGCTTTTAAAATGTCATTCAAAGTTACTCGAGCTTGTGTCTATTATTTTAGATCCAAACATTGGATTTTTGTATTCCTAATCGATGCATAATTTGTCACGACCTTATTCATCGGTTTATTTGTTATAAACGAAACGCATACCGTTGTACACTAACTATTTAAACACTTCAAGTTTCTGGTACAATTATCGAAGTAAGTATTACTTTATCAGGGTACATTCAAGAATTTTGAATTTGCGCAGATTTTGCAGCAAAAGCAGAGTGATGTCAAAGCTATTACACAAACTTATCAAGTTTTGTGCAAGCTGTTATTGATACTGGCACATCCGACATCACTAGTAAGACCGGCTCTATGCCAGATAAAAAATATTTATACATAATTTGTTTTAATTTATCCGTTTCGTAATAGTTCATTTAAAAAAACGAAAGAATATTTCCCGTATTCGCATATGCTTCTCGCTGATCATTTCGGAACGTACATTTTGTTTTAATGTATCTGTAAATTAAACTGTATAACTTGTATAAACATATTGTTCTTGGTTTTGGTCACATGACCAAAGATTGTTGGCGTTGATTCTATTCCGCCTAATGAATTGTTAATGAATTGATTTTTCCCAAGCTCTATGGTTTTTTCCCGAACAGAAAAATATTAATTATTTGCCAGTTAATTGGATAACGACTTGTTCAGAATCCAGATCTCAAATTGTGAAGATTGATAGTTTTTCGTCGACGTTGATTAAATTTACTTCAGAAATTTCTTAAGGTAGCCACTTGGAACCCATGCTTTTCACTCTTTTTAATTACTAAACGCGCATTTACTCAGGATGCAATAGACTTTCAATCGGATTTCAATAGCTTTACTATACTTGGTGTAGAACAGAATTAGACGTTAAATATTGCTAAATGCAAAATAACGGTCACGCTTATCCCTAAGTTACGATTACTTTTTTGATGATTGTGTTATTGAAATGGTTTAGAGATTTAAGTATAACTTTTACCGCAAATTTTTTGTTCAATGCTCACGTTCGTTAAAAAATTTGTTCGGTCTATTATTTAGAATTCGTTTTATGACAATTATTCAGACCGCATAGAAAGTGTACAAAAGCGTTTTTTAATGTACGCGCTACGAAAGCTTCGTTGAGATGGAAATTTGCCACATTTTATACTTCCGCCATATTGAGGGAGATGTAAATTAATAAATTGAGAATCCATTATTTATAGGATTAAAATTGGCACAGTAATTATTGGTGATTAACGGGGGAGCCTATTATGAAACTTTTCCGACACCGTAAATTCCGTCCGTATTATGAAACTTAAAAAAACGATCCGCCGCGGATATTACTATGTATTATGAAATAAAAATCCGTCACGCGGATTTTACGGTGACTAATATCGTAATATATGCACGGAAAATTATCGTAACCCAGATTTTTTTTGGTTTTTTAAATTTATGGAAATTTATCGGATTTTACGACAAAGTATTTTACGACGATGTCGAATTTTCCGAACAATTTCATAATAGACCTATTATTGTGTATCTTATTATTGCAATCGTATTAAAATGCAAACGGCGACAAAGTAAGTTACTTAGTTTATATATATATATATATATATATATATATATATATATATATATATATATATATATATATATATATATATATATATAATTATATATATAATTATAATGTGTCTATTATCTAATAAAATAATAATAATTTTGTTTATAACATTTATTTATTATTATTATTATTCATTTGTTGTTTTGTTTTATTTAAAAATTATTTTGATTATTTGTTTAGTTTATTTTGGATTTAGTTGTGATTTTTTGTTTTGTTTTTTTGATTTAAGAGTAGACATATTTTATTTGCTTATTTATTTACAATGTAAATTATTTGGTGTTTTTGGACGAAATGATTAGTTAATGTTTTATTAATGAAATAGAAATGTATATTGTGTTTAGTACCATAAAAAAACCCCGCCATTTCTATAATAATATAGTATTATATTTACTAACTACTTTTATTTATTTTTTTTTTAAATATTAATATTAAAGTTTTGTTTTTACGTTGTTAGTTTCGTTTATGTAGGTTTCTATATTCATTTACTAATTAAATTTTTACCAGAATTTTATTTTTATTTTTTAAAATAATAAAATATTCTATTCTAATTCATTAATTGTTGGTTATAATAAACTACTCTTAATCGAACATCAAATAATTGGTGCTGAGCGATCATTTGTTTTTGTGCTCCTCAATTTGACTGTGGCAAATTGTGATGCCCTGATGTTAATAAAATTAAATAAAAAAATTGTATAAACAATTTATTAGTATTGTTAGTATAGTAAACTATTAAAAATATTAATTAACAAAATAATAATAATAATAAAAGATTTATAATAAAATATATATGAAAAATAAAAAATCCAACACCTAAAAACTAAATTTAAACAAAATATTGGTAAAATTGGTTAGTGTTTAAAGTTCAAAAATATTAAATTCATTGTGAATCGATCATAATGAATCAAGAACTCAAATGTGTATATATGTATGTGGTGTTTGTAAAGATGTATAAATGGTTTGGTAGTCTTCTGATTTGTACGACTTGGGTAATATTTTTTTTTTAAAGTGGTCGGATCGCGACACTTCCTAGTTTAAATTATAAAGGCCCTTTTGTTTGATACAATTTTCTTACTATTTCAGACCAAAGTGAGTTATTGTTGGAATGAGAGAGAGCTAGAGAACCAATTATATCCCCACTCGCAACAGATTTTGGGCCCAGATATAAAATGTTGTTTATAATGCTATTGAAAAAAAAAATTAATTCAACAATGGCAGCAAAAGAAAACTTGTCAGATCGAGAAAAGTATAATACTGAGGGCAGTTTGTTATTGAAACATATTTGAAACACGAAGATTTATGGCCTTATGTCATGCCTTAGATGACCAGATTTTTTTCCTAAATGTTATTTTTAATTTTAAGGTGTCATTAAATTTTGTCAACGCTAGTCTAGGCATTTCGTCCGCAATCGTTGCTCAACTAATCCCTAAATGACGGTTTCTTGATGAATTAGAATTTGATTGCTTTAAAGTAGAGGTAGATTATGATCTACAAGCAACAATTTTTGTTAACGGGGTGCTGTCCAAGCGATGTCTTCATTCGTCTATTCGGTAATAAACATTTTCGACAACACAGAGCACTGCATGTTTCTGGAGTACCGATGAAATTAGCGTTCAAACAATCCTGTTACCCCCGTACCAAATCGAAAAAATTAAACTGCAATAATATTAGTTCACTTTAATATTTTAATACCCTGGTTATCGAGGTAAAGGAAAAACATTTGGCCTTGGAATACAGCAATTACGAAAGCATAATAATTGGGCAAACATATCTTAACTTAGTCATTTTTAAGAATACTTTCTATCTAATTACGTCGTACATAGAAAATGTCGACACGGTTTTTTCACCAATCTTAAAGGTAGTCGAGTCCTGATTGCGGTTGCGTGATATTTGAATGAGTTCATCATCAATCCTAACTCGATCGTAATTTTTTATGTCGAGTCAACAACGATCGGGCTTCAGCAGTTAAAGGTTATTTTGGTAGCATAGCATCTACACAGTTGAACCATGCATGTAACAGCCGAAGTACATTTTTAGATCTAGTGTTTTCATCTAGGGAAAAGTGTTTGGAAATATCGGCGGTCGTATGTTTTGATAATAAAAAATTTTAACTTTGATTTTAGGCGAGCCGAATATAATTCCTTAAGCCAATTTTTTTGACAACTCTAAATGATTTTCCCGTGCGTCGTGGCGGAAACCTGAACAACATTTTTTTATAATACTTAAAAAAACTACCGACCAACGGAAAATACCGACCAGGAACTCCCACTGCAGAAGTTGACAATTCTCAAATTTATCTTGACAAAATATTTATGGAAATCAAATTATCATTGAAAATGATGATTGATAGGAAACATCTCAAGCTGGAAGCCATCAAACTTTTACCGAAAAATTAGAACAACAACGTTCATCAAGATTAACTACATTACCTAAAAGAATTTATGTAGGTGGAGCATCGAGCCGATCTGATGAAAAGTTTTTAACAGAACTTGTGACTCGTTCATGGAAAATGAAACATGGCCATTAGAGAATTTACCTTCGAAATCGACAAGCAATTTATTGCAAGGGATTGTCTAAACTAAAACAGACGTTTCTCGAATGGCTGCTTAATTCGATCTTGACATTGATCACAAGGATGCAGTCACAACATTATCACTACAAAAACATCCATGTTTACAACCTTTAAAAAACCCAATGTAATTAGGTACTAATTTCAGTGATCGACCTTTTTTGATTCCGCTTAAAATACATCACTTTACTGATCATATCTTTTAAGTATAAAACGAGAAAGAATTAAGTCTTAAAAGGTGGTTTAACTAAGTATTTAAAAAACGCTTAAGTTAAGCTTATGGCTTAAGCGTAAATTATATGATTTTATAAAATTTAAACTACTTTATTAAGTCAGCTTTCTCTTAACTCAAAATATTATATTACAAAATAAATATGACTCAAGCCTTAATCCGGTTTGATTTGGTTTTTATTTATATCTGACCGGAAAAGTTATTAGAACTTGAATCATATTTTTAGCTTAAAAACGTATTGTCAGTATAACCCTTGTTTAGGGATTATGGCTTTAATTTATAAGTTTTACATTGAAACTCAGATTTGACAGCATATTTCTGGCATGTTTGGAAGGATTAATATTGTCTTATCTGCCCAAGAAAATATAGTTAAGTTTTGCTTCCTAAACCATAACCAAAATTGGGTTTGGATGCCTTTTTACGTCTAAAAATAATACTGCAAAAACACACATGCCTTCTCGACATTTTCAACCTAGTAAAACATGCGCAACATGTTAAGATGATAATGTGTTTAGACATTTATATATTTTGCAATATCGTGCGTACAAATCAGAGACGTCTATGAGATGAGGTGATGATTATATAAAAAATAAAATTGTTAATATGTTCAGCACTCTTTAAAAAGAATTACTTTTTAAATCTAAAAAAAATATAATTTTATAATACAATTAAAAAAAAAAAAAACAACTTAAAATTAACAACAAAATGTATAAAATATATATATAGTTAAAATTATAAAAAAAATAAAATATTTGGCACTTAAGTTTATTTCGAGTAATGTTAATCTTATAGTAAAATTTATTTATTTTTAACTGGAGGAAGATCATTTCCCCATAGATCGTACCACGGTCCATACGACTTATTATTCGTCATATTATTGTTCGTGTTATTCGTATTACTGTTACGATTTTTACGCGGTTGTGTATCACTATCGCGTCGATCACTTTTATCATTTTTCAACGTTGCCGATCCCCCATTACTATTATTCGTTTTCGAAAGTTTGGTACGCGGCAACATTGTACCACTTGTTGATCGGGTTGCGGCTACACGATCTTTATTATTTTCTTTAATATTATTTTCCGTGTTTCGTTCACCTCGGAACGTAGTAAATTCCATTTTTTCATGACTATTATTATTATTTATAATGTTGTTACTACTATTATTGGCATTATTGGTTTTGGTGCGAATATGTTCGCTTTTACGCACCAAATGATCATCGACCACAATACAATCGTATGGATCTGAGCTAGATGAATTATGTTCCGTGTCGGTACCACTCGAATAGTATTGTTTAAGGATTTCTTTGCGTTTCACTGTTTTCATTAGCATCATATCGTCGACACTATCATCATCGTAGAAATTATTTTCGCGTGCGATTAACGACATATCATCGTCTAAATGATCGTCTGGAATATCATCATCGTAAAAATCATCCGTATACTTAATGGTTTCCGGTTTTTTACTATTTCTATTGTTGGTCGGTTCGATCGATCGACGTTTTGTTGTCGTTTCTTTGATGATCATCATATCATCGTCATCGTCCATCATCATATCGTGTATTTGTGGTTTTATATGTTTATTTCCAATTTGTTGTCGACTTGAACGATCGTTTGCTGAACGATCTATGGTTTGATTCTTTGGTGGCGGTAATGTGCTTCGCCGTTCGACAGCACCATAAATTTGGTCAACATCGACATTATGTTTTGAAATGCGATTATCTATATCAGATTTTGTTAAAGGATATGACTTTATAATTGCAATTTGATCAACCTCATTACTAATATTTTTATTATTATTATTATTATTATGATTACTATTGTTTATATTATTATTGCTAGATGAGCGCTTTGTTTGATTAGTATTGCTGTTGTTATTATTTTTAATTGTTTCGCTACTACTTGTACTATTACTGTGGCTTAAATTTGAGCTATGCGTTTCATTACTATTACGATTACTGTTGTTACTATTATTACTATTATTATTACTATTATGATTACGATTAGAACGTTTCAATGTTGCTTCCTTTTTCTTTTCTAAATTTTTTTCATTTTCCGTTTGTACCAAATCTCTATGTTTCCATAGGGCCATACCCGCTAATATATCATCGTCGGACTTACCAAATTTCCAAAATGATTTTGTCCGTTTAACAACGTTCCCATTTAATAGATCATCGGTCTGATCATCCATTATACCACCACTTGTATTAATCTTATCAACATTACTATTATTATTATTACTACCGCTACTATTGCTAGTATTGTTATGCGATTTAGCACTACGCGATCGTCGTTCACTTGTACGATACATAAATTCGATTGTATTCTCATCGGCCAGATTACCAAAACTGGACGATTGACGAATATTTTCGTTGTTTGATTTTGACTTACGCGAGTTTGTTAACGTATCGGCACTGTCATCGTTTGAACGTCGATGGCTGCGGCGTTGAAGTGTTGCCGTCTCTTGAGGAATATTTTGTGATTGTCGCGGTGACGATTTATTATTTTGAATAATTTTTTCGTGTCGCGATGTTCTGGTAGTTGTTTTGAATAGATTTTAATAGTACCAAGCATAAAATCATATACAAGCAAAGTGATAAACATAAAAAATAAAACAAAACAAAACATAAATAAAAAAACATAAATAAAAAAACATAAATAAAAAAACGATACGGATAAAGACTATTAGATTAATTTGAAACAAAACTAACCTTATTGGAACACGGGTAACAGTTTCCTCATCGGAATAATCGACTTCTGGCTGTGGAGGTGGTTCATTAGCAAATCCACTATCATTACTGCTGTGTAACGATGCATTAGTAACTCCATCGCGCGGTTGCTTAATTTTACCACCACTCTGCTGAAAAAAACATTTAATTTTAAATTTTATTTAACAATTTGATCGATCGTAACTTACCGGTTTACTTAAATTCATAGTAGCCGGTCCCGATCGTCTCTTCTCAATATTTGGAGCACCAACCGAAGACGAAAAACTATGTGACGACGAGAGTTGATGATTTTTGGCGTACGGTGGAACAACCGGTTGCGGTACTGGCGCCGGTAATGTTGGGGGTGGACCCGGTTTTGGACCAACGCCACCTATACCACCACCAGCTACTCTAGTGAAATGTTTAGATTGTCGGTACATGATGGTGTCACCAAACATTCGTGTGGGTGACACATCATCATGATATGGGTTGTTATTCGCTTTATGATGATGACTATTTGTGCTCATCGATGCCATTTCATCGACTAGAGTACTTTCGAGTGATGAATCTGGTGTTAAATTACTTTCTGGTGGGCCACCATGATGATTCATATTGTTTGGAACTGGCTTTGGTAGCGATTCCCAATTACTTGTGTTCTCGTCCAGTTGTTCACTTTCAGTGTATGCCAACGGGAACCAACCAAACATTTGTGTTCGCAAATTTTCACCAAATTGCCAACCTTTGGCACGATCGCCGACCAAAGCAATTCGATCGTTTTCCAAAAAACTTAATTGATTTTCACCTGACGATAGATAGGCGTATAAGGCTCGAGCAATTGGTCGCTGATCCCAATGGTTAATTTCACTTCCATGTGACTGTAACTGAGCCGTTGTCGAAATTGTATTACGATGATGGTGGTTATGATTATGATGGCCGGCTGTTATTAAATTTGTATTCGATGTTAAATTATATTCGGATTTGGCTCGGTTCATCGAATTATTTACAACATCGCCAATCGAACGCATATCCATGCACGAAGCATCAATACTACGTGTTTTACGCAATTGAGATGAAATAGAGCCACGATCGGACGTTGTTGACGATGCATCATCATCCTCACTCATCGTATCTTTGATTTTCTTTTTGAACATACTTTCAACGTTTGGTGGCAAAAATTCTCGACTTGATGCAACATCATTCCAATTGTCGACCGAATTTTCAATTTCTTTTTTACCGGCCGCATGGTATGCAATCCAATGTTTGGCCAGAGAGCATTGTCGTTCCAATACAAAACCGTATCGTCGGCGTTCTTGTGTCATGGCCTGTAAAATTAAAAAAAATAATTTTATTTATGTTCCAATGTTATTTCGATTGTATATGGTGCACTTTACATTTTTCAAACTTTGCTCACAAAAAGAGTCCAATTTACTTTTTTCGTCCTCCATGACTTGCATGCTCTAAATAAAAGAAAAATATATTTTGTTGTTAAGAAAATGCAATAAACATTGATAACAATGAAAGAATACAAACTTTAATTTCTTTTTCAGCTGATTGGGGGTTTGTTTTCTTTTTTCGTTGCTTTTTCATCGTTGCTGCCGCTTTACTATAGCTGTCGGCTCGTACCTTGTGTTGTTGTAAAAATTTCTTCTGTTCAAACTGCAAATGAAAATGAAAAATTAAATTTTATATTGGGAAAATGATTTTCTTTTGTTCATTTCGTGCATCTTGAGAATTTATATTTTCAGAACGTAGTGGGGGTGTGTTTTAGAGGGGGCGAAATAATTTGATTTTGTTTTAATTAATCTCATGAGCTTGAGAAATTTTGCAGTTAAATAGAAAATCTAATTAAATTTATAGACTGCAGAATAAATTGAACACTACGAGAGACTTGTTCATAATTATAAAAATTTAATTATTGGCTAGAACCGTGAATTTGGCTGCAATTCATAAATGTAATAATTGAATTAGGATTATTGGAAAATGGTGGACGCCATATTGTATGATACGTGAAGTTTAGATTTTTGGGATGTTTGAACAACGGAAAAAAGATGTCAAGAATTTTTTATCTAAGTTCATTTTCCAAACTTGATGTAATTAGTTTAAATGTAACGTTCTAATGTTAATGTAACTTTACTAATTAGGACAAGTCTTTAGTTTCTCAATTTATATTAGAAGAGCCGAATCATATTTCAATTTATAAATTTCCATTTCATTATTTTAATTTTTCAAGATTCCTTAACAAGGAATACTACTATCATCCAGTGTTCCGGCTCAACAGAATATGAAGCTAATACAACGAAACATGGGTTATATTTACAAAAATGTCACCAAATTATACAGCACAATAATTATAACATACAATACCGACAGATCACTGGCATACATTCAGTGCGAAATAACAATGGACAGGTTTCTCAGTTGTTGGTTTATTCTTGAGCGGTCATAGGTTTTCATTCAAAAATATAAATAAATATGGAATCAGAGAGATTAATTATTCGTCAACAACATATTTCTCACCACATCACTACAAGATGCCGAACGTACATATACACACACGCAACAATTATCAACTATACAGTTTCAAATCAAGACAGTCCTTATGAAACCATCGAAGCCCACTCTAACTTAACCTCTATAGAAATTAAGCATTTGAAAGAAATGAATCAAAAGCAATGACCGAAACTTACGAAGCCTTCGTCATTTGCTTTACTGAGTATACATTTTGGAAAGATACCTGCAACTTTAACAAAAATCATTTGTAATAACTTAAAATGCTTCCGATTTTTTTTGTGACTGGTAACAATCATACACATTTTAGCAGAATACTACAAAAAAAAATAAGGCTCGATCGTTACGTTACGGTCCATGACAAAAAAGGTGACCTAAGATATTACAAGAACTAGCTTAGCTGAACAACTAGGGTCAGCTGCTTAAATATAATGTTGA
Organism: Tipula confusa; assembly: GCA_963556175.1. Taxonomy (NCBI): domain Eukaryota; kingdom Metazoa; phylum Arthropoda; class Insecta; order Diptera; family Tipulidae; genus Tipula; species Tipula confusa. The sequence continues at coordinate 177,610,392 of OY744476.1, forward strand.
TTGAGCATTAATGTCAATATCATCCAAAACAAATCAATTTCTGGAAAATGCTGACCCATCGAATATAAATAAGGCGATTAGATGATACCTATGTATGAAAAATTCGCTGATACTGATGAACGTATATTAAGCCAGTATAAATCCAACACATGAATATTGGCTAGCTCAAGAAGCGGTGGCACCTCTATATAATGGAAAAGGAGCCAGAAAACGTGTAGTTTATGAATATTAAGCTTGAGGTGATTACTTCCAAGAAAGTAGAAGTCGAAAAACTACATGAAGAAATTTACATCAAAGTGGCAGAGGACGAATAAATCATGGTTCGAAGAAGTTGAAGTATGAACAAGTCTCAAGAAATATGCCTAAATTTGAGCGAATACAAATTCTAACATTCGACTGGCACTTCAATTGCAGGATGTCGTTCATAAACTCGTTCAACAATTTGATACATGATAATATCCATGTGTCAGACTTCAAAAAATATTTTAAATAAAGCTTTAAAGGAGAACCATCTACCTTAATAGGAGACCTAGCACTACAAGTAGAAAACTACAAAACTGCGTACCACACCATTAATGAGCGATACGTCAATAAACAAAAAATTGTGGCTGAATATATTGACACTATGTTGAACATTTCAAAAGTGTTACCAAAAGCAATAAAAAAATTAAGCAAATGCATGATAGATTACAGGGGTGTATAGAAGTTTTAAGAAACTTGGCTACAACGTGGACTAATGGCGCACCATCCTCATTCACATTAATGTCAAAAAGTTGGATTTCAACAAATGTACGGTTATCAATAAATGCAATCGATGGGAATACCACGACCATGGTTTCAACGCCTTAAGTCATAACCAAAACATTAACAAACAAAACGGTTACATTATGGGCTTTAGTTGATCTAGGATCGCAAGTAGCCTTGATTACTGAGCATGGATTCTAGCAGCTAGGATTACACAAGAACAACATACTTACTAGCTTGGTTGGAATTGGGGGAAATACAAAAAACACTCTATAGTTCAACGGGAAATTTAACCACATTTTCCATCGGTATTTAAGCTACTGATAGAAGCATTTGTTTTACGAAAAATAATATCAAATGTTCCAGAGAAAAAAAACGTAGCTGGTTGTCCAGACATCTTATTGGGAGCAGACGTCTACGCAGATATATCTGAAACTCAGATCATTCGAGGAAATCCAAATGCAATAAAAACTAGTTTGGGTTGTATGGTAGTAGATCCGGCAACAACCGCTCAACTTCGGTCTCTAATGGTTAATCTAAGTGTACTGGAGGAACTAGCAACAGCTTAAGAGCTTCACAAGTTAGAATAAGTACCGGTTGAATCTCTCCTAACAAAATCCGATGAACAGTGTGACACAATTAACCGACAAACGGTTGAGCAGGATCCAAATAACCGGTACGTGGTTACTTTACCGTTTAAGGAAAATTATACCAGCATACATGGTGCTTTAAAACAAAGAGCCACGCAACGGTTTTTGCAAATTAAGAAGGAATTTTATCAAATGGAATATATGAAACCATCATCTAATTGCTTGGGACAATTTTACATTCCACATCAAGCAATTTAAAAAGAAAATTCAAGGGATTCAAAATTTCGCGTTGTATTGAACGCGATCACTGGTGGTTTTTATGATCACTGGTTTTAGAGACCAAGACGCAATGGATTTTAGTAGTGGTGACCACATTTGAAGGAGTGACAAGTTTCCGATACCTCGGGTCTCTTGCCACTCATGATAACTGTGTGGGAGGTGATATTAAAGCACATCTTGTCGCAGGCATTCGGACTTTGTATGCTTTATGTCCACTCCTAAAGTCAAAATATCTTGCAAATGCCGACAAGCTGAAGTTGTACAAGGTGTTGATCAAACCCGTTGTTATCTATGAGGATGAGAGTTGGACACTGACGGAAGAGTATGAGAGATGGTTAATGACTTTGGAGAAACGAATCGTGCGCTTGATTTATGGCTCCGCGACGATAACGACACTTACCGAGTTTTATTCAACGAGATCCGGAATTTAATGAAAATTCCTGATCTCGTTCATGAAATAAAAGGTCAGCGAGTACGCTGGCTCGGTTTCGTTCTGCGAGCCGATCCTAAACGAATGGTTCAGCGATCTTTGAGAGGAGAGCCGCCCTTTGGCAGGCGCAGAGGTCACTGTTGGCAACGATGGCTCCTCGGGGTAAGAACAACTTATCTTCTTCGGGTTGTCGAGAACAATACGAAGAACACTTTCGGGATCGAATCCGATGGAGCCAGAATGTTGATACGGTACGGGCCAGCAATGGACTGTAAAAACCGTCCTATTATTATTATCGGGCGCTTTAATGAAGTTAACATTGAGATTTAGTTTGAATGATAATTTACATGTTAGAGCTACTTATGGCCACTTACTCTACGGTGGCGAACACACAAAATAGTATTTGGAGCCAACCCCGACAAAAGTCAAAATTTATCGTCAAATTGAAGTTGCAAGAATGGAACATTAAGAGTATCAAAGAATACTGTGGATGGAAAATCAGAACCACAAATTACGGGAATACAGCTTGGCTACATATAGCAAATCAGCAGCTCCATTTTTGGCTATAAGAACATGACATTACACCCAAAATTGTTGTAGTCTATACAAGGGAACAAGAGGTTAATTATAAACTTGGAATTGGCAGTAGATGAAACTATGAAAACTTTAAGAATCCATTGGAATCCGATCTCCGACTGCTTCTGGTTTAAGGTAAACCAAATGTCATCAGAAACTGAACTTACAAAGAAAAAACTAGCCTCGGAAGTTATAAGACAATTTGATCCATTGGGATGGTTGTCGCCAATTACCATCAAACCCAAACTTGTTTTACAAGAACTGTGAACCACAGAAATAAAATGGGACGAAAAAATTCCCAAAGAAATTACTGCAAAAAGGGTGAAATTGAGTGACGAAATGGTACAGCTTGAAACTCTATCAATTCCACGTTAGATAGAAACCGTATTTTTAGCCAATCAAAATCTTTGTTTACACTGGTACAGCGACGCATCAGAAAAGACATATTTCAGAATTGTAAGATGGAGCAGTAGTTACACGTCTGGAACTATGCGGAGCTCTTTTTTCGGTTCGTTTGATTACCTAAATAGTCACTAGAAGTGCCACCGGCGAATATTTACTTATAACTCACCCATCCAAGTTGCAAATGTATGAGTTAGAAAATGCAGGAGGCTTAAACAAAAAGAAGAAATCAGACTGCTTGAAACCAAATTGAGAAGACAACGCAAGCGATTTCAAGACGAAATGAATCAGATCAGATCCTTTCTTACCCAGCATTGTCTTTGCCTGGTAGAAAGCAACACGGTGTACTGCATCTGTACCAGACGAAGGGATTATCGCTGAAAAATCAAACGATTAGTCCCTCTGTCTTTATTGGCCATACAATTTGGATTGCTGCTATGCTAACTAACCTTAAAAGAAAACCGGATACCGCCAAGATTTAACAAGACCCCGGTCACAATTACGGATACACGGATTAGGATTGGCATGTAAAACGTTCAGTCGCTGAGAAAATCTCAGCCACATTTGTTGGATTTGATGCCGTACGCCTTCTGCTGAATTCTAAATATATTACAGATGCCGACAAGCTGAAGTTGTACAAGGTGTTAATCATACCCAATGTCATGTATGGGTGCGAAAGTTGGCCCTTGACGAATGAGTAAGAAATATAGCTAAAGACAATTAAGAGGAGAGTTACGCGCTAGATATATGGCAACGTTGACGACACTTATAGAATTCTCTTCAACGACGAGATCAGGAATTTGATGAAAATTCCTGGTGTCGTTCATGAAGTAAAAAGACCACGAGTATGCTCAGTCACACGAACTACGAAGAGTCGAATGCGAAGAGCAAGCTCGGGACTGAATGGTCTGTAGAGGTCATTTTTTGTCCACCATACTTATACACATGCCTGCGGTCTATATTTTAGTAGCACCTGTAAATTAACAGTCATACTACGTTTTATCATTTCTAAATCTTTTGTTTTACCTTAGACCATTTTTAGCATAAAACGAAATATTTTAATCGCACATATAATGCACATTTCTATATGGCCCACCTTCTATTTGTTATCTTCTGCTCAACGAACATAAAAACGACATAATGCCAGTTAAGCAGTTTCACGCTAATAAAAACAAAAGCGAATACATTTTTTTCGAAATTTAATTTTCATTTCGTATGATGGTCTTAAGATGTACGAAAAGATTGCTTGAGTAGATTATTTTAATAATTGCTGAATTTTAAGTGGTTTTGTAGGTGGTTAACGTTTTATCGACGTATACGACGAATATAAAAAGGATATTATCGTCAACCTAAATTTGCTACTCGATTATTAACTTTGCGATGACAAGCTATACAATGTGGATAATGGAGACAAACCCGCATCTTACACTAATTAGGTATAACATAATTAGATAAAAAAAATGTTTTATACCTGAACCACTTTTGTATCCTTTTCTAAATTTGTTTCCAATGGCACGAGTAGATCAACATAAAATGCTTTGAGCTGAAAATAGAAAGAAAATGTTTATTATTTTTTTTTGTTAAGTTTTTGTTAAGAGATAACGAAGAAATTTTATGTTTTCTTTCGATTATGATTTTTATTTTGTGTGCTTGGTTTTTAGTGCACGAGGCTATATGTACATTATAAACATATAGTCAACATATTTTATATTAGATAGGTGTGGTGTTGTTAGAATAATGAATTTGAATCAAGATAGGTACGAGCATTTGTTTTTGTATACATATAAAGTATTTGGTTTGGTTGGGTATGTTCGAAGTTTCGAATATTCTGTTGTGTGCATAACCAAATGAAACTTACCGAGTACGAGAAAAGAAAAAAATTTTTGTTGTTTTTGAAAAATGTTGTGGTTGATATTCATTTTATGTTATTCATTGAATTTTATTTTAAATTTTTATTTTTAATACCACAAACATTAAAATAAAAAAGTTTATCTTACGTATATTCGATTTCGTACTTTATTTATACGAGGAGTATGTATTTTGGATGTGGCGTATGGTATGTTGTTTTATGTATATATAGAAAAGGTTTGCTAGAAAAACAAACTATTATATTGCTTTACGTTTGCACTTCAATCGAGTTTAATCATACAAAATATTACTCTTGATTTATCGTAAATATTAGAGTCCCGATTTACAGTTTATGTAATCGAGACATCTTACTAAGCTGGTTGTGTCCATCATGTCTGTGTTTCCTAGCATGAATTCTAATTTACTATAAGCCAGTACATTTTTCTGTATTTAATATTTTTCTCTTCTTTTTTCATTTTGGCATGCTCTTTCTACTTAAGCTTAGTGTCAAGTGGCTGGATTCGCACTCTTTGTCTAGTTACTCAATACGCAAGTGGCTTTGCACTTTGCTTCTTCTACAATGTAACCAATTGTTCAGATTACAGTGTCACCAGCAACTGTTATGATCGCATAATTTTGCATTCCAGCAAATCTTTAATTATGCCTTGGATTCCATGACTTTTTTCTATAGTCAAATAGGTTTTTTTCTGAAACATGGCTTTGATATCATTATCATTTTTGCCACTTACCCTTGGTGTGCCACATAGTTAAGTTTAAACGCTCCATTAATTATTGAAAGTAATTTTCCTAATCGTTTTTCGGATATAGTGCTTTAACTATTGGGTGTATACACTAAAAACCGGAATTTTTTTATGAAATTTGAGCCTTTATTGTGGAAAAATGTTACAAGATTTTTTATTCAAAGTATTGCCCATCGCTACCCACTACTTTTCAATTGTTGACGATAGAGTTGGGAATTGATGGTTTGGCCACTTGGCAACAGCTCAGATCACACCTAGCTGGTTCCACCAAATGCACAGCATGACCTTAGCCCCGTGAATATTCGGTTTTGATGTCGATTGGCCGGCCTCGCCCATTTTGACATACGCTTTTTTGCGCTTGGGATTCACTTCACTTTTGAAGGCTTTCAAACGTCTGGAAATTGTTGCTTGATCAACTCCCAATGATTTTGCAAGTTCTTCTTGCATTTGACATGAATCTTGATCGAGTAATGCCTCCAATTCTTCATTCTCAAACTTTTTCGGCTGACCAGGACTTTCTTTGTCCTTGATGTCAAAATCACCAATTTTGAAGCAACTAAACCACTCAAAGCACTGTGTTTTTGCAAGAGCATGCCTACCATACAAATTCACGGGCAAACGATGACTTTCAGCTGAAGTTTTGTTTGCAAAAAAAAAATACTCAACAAAACTTCCCGCAAATGCTGTTTTTTTTCGCAAATTTGATAAACTGTCCATCATTGAAATCGGTTGGATGTGCACAATCAAAACAAAAACTTTTAGCTGATTTTGACAAGTATTGAATAGGGCTTTCAAATGACATATATGTCCATGATGTACTATAACGCATAAACAAGTAATGACATGCACCTTATATTTGTCCAGTAATTATATCATATCCAGGAGATTTAAAAAACTTAAAGAAATTTAAAATAACAAATAAGTTAGCTACTTCTAGTACCCGTGCTACATAGTCCAAAGAAAACAAATGAATGCAAAAAATTGCTTGCAATTGACAATAAAGTAAACAGTAATGTAGGTCAGTATTTAGTACAAACAAGTATAGACAGATACATAACTGTTTAACCTAAACGAAAAAGAAATCCTAAGTCAGTGGCAGATGCAAGCGTGAATAAATTTACTAGACTAGGTAGCGGAGAATTAACGTATGGCAATCAATTTTCTAGTTGATAAAAAACCGCGGAGGTTCCTGAAGAAAATATTTCAGTAAAGGAGAAACCACCCCCAATTTATTTGAGATAAAATCTAACTTTCTTGTCCAATAAAATAACGGATGGAAACTTTTATATTTCCGGGGTGAAAAAATCCAGTCATTTAGCAATTTCGACTAAATTGGTAAACGGTACTTTTTTTTTAATAAAGAAAAAATACCTCAACCGTTGTTCCCATAAGAAAAAAAATTAGGCTAATACAGTGCATTAAGTGAATTTAGAACAATGTCTTAGTTACCTGCGAAGAACTACATCAAAATATTGCAGCAAAAACAGCGTATAACTGAGAACAGCAGTGTATGACTGAACAGTACTCATTCGGTAGATCAGAAATGTATCCAAAAGTTCCCCAACAATATTCAAGGTGGAAATTAGAATAGTGACATGCACATCATGGAGTGTCATATATATGCTAGTATGAAATCTCTTTAGCGTTTAACGAGCTTACCCATATGATGCAAAGTTTCATCGCAATGATGAAGAGAACCATGGATTTAATGATGAAAATATAAATATACTGATGCTGGTAGTCGTTAAAAATCCAAAATGAATGTTCTTAAAATAGCCTATAGTCTTCAAATGCCCTATCACAACACAAATCTGAGGTTCAAGGAATCCTCATTGAAATACAATATTGGCAAAATGTTAATATCTGAAACACAGGGTATATTTACGACACCAAGCATGCGAATGGCAAAGCACATGGTGGTACAGCTGTACTGGTTAAATGAAGGTTAAAATACTACGAACCTAATAAATACAAGAAAGCAACCCATCATAAACATATATTCCCTGGGTGATTTAGACTAACATTGCCGAAAGGCAGACAATCTTTTAAATAGAATCCGATAGAGGAATAGAGTTTGGATTATTTATCAGCTGGTCAACCCATCTACTGGCCAACAGGTAAAAGAAGATTCCTGATCTAATTGACTTTTGCGTAGCGGAGGGTATTGCATGCACAAATGTTAAAGCTACCAACTACTACGATCTGTCCTTTGATCATTCACCCTTAATAGTAATGCTGAGTAACGATGTTCTAAGGGCAGTTTAGCCAAATCGCCTCACAAACAAACGAACTAAATGGGACCAATATAGAAGGCTAGTCGAACAAGGTACTTATTTAGATATTCCACTTAGAACACCAGCTGATATTAATGAGGCTGCAGAGATGTTAAAATAAGTTTTAGAGAGGGAATCAACAAATGCTACATCGACTGTCAATATTACAGAGAAAGTTAATAAATTGCCTCGAGACATCTAGTGAACATCTAGTTTAAGAATAAGGAGACAATGGCAAATTTTAGATTTCTGGCATAAAATTAAAGTTTTAATAGACAAATCATCATGAATTTTTTGGATTTTTGAAATTTTCGATTTGTGGCATAAAATTAAAGTTTTCATGGGCCAATCATCATGCATTTTCTGGATCATATATTTTCTGGATTTTGGAAATTTTCGATTTGTGGCATAAAATCAGAGTTTTAATCGGCAAATCATCAAACATTTTCTGGATATTGGAAATTTTCGATTTATCGCATAAAACCAAAGTTTTCATAGACCAACTTTCATGTATTTTCTGGATTTTGGAAGTTTTTTATCTGTGGCATATAACCGAAGTTTTCATGGGCAAACCATGATACATTTTCTAGATTTTGAAAATTTTCGATTAGTGGCTTATAAACAAAGTTTTCATGGGCCATCATGTGTTTGACCATCATGCATTTTTTGGATTTTAGAAATTTTCGATTTCTGGCATAAAATCAAAGTTTTAATGGGCAAATCATCATGAATTTTATGAATTTTGGAAATTTTTTATTAGTGGCATAAAATCGAACTTTTCATGTGCCAGCCATCATGAATTTTCTAAATTTTGGAAATTTTCGACTTTTGCAATAAAATCGAAGTTTTCATTCATTTTCCGGATTTTGAAAATTTTCTATTTGCGGCATAAAATCAAAGTTTTCATGGGCTTACATCATGGATTTTTTATATTTTGAAAATTTTCGCATAAAATTAAAGTTTTCATGTGCTAAGTAGTCATCATGCATTTTCTGGATCATGCATTTTCTGAATTTTGGAGATTTTCGATTTTTGGCATAAAATCGAAGATTTCATAGACTAAAGGATTTTAGAAATTTTCTATTAGTGACATAAAATCGTAGCGTTCATGGGCTTACCATCATGCATTTTTGGATTTTAGAAATTTTCGGTTTGTGGCATAACATCAAAGTTTTCATAGACTAACCAACATGTATTTTCTGGGTATTGGAAGTTTTCTATTTGTAGCATAAAATCGATGTTTTCATGGACAAACCATGATACATTTTCTAGATTTTGGAAATTTTCGAATTTTGACATAATTCTAAATTTTCATAGACTAACCATGCATTTTCTGGATTTTGGAAATTTTCGATTAGTGGCATAAATTCAAAATTTTTATTGGCTTTCTGACATAAAATCAAAGTTTTTATGGGCTAACCGTTATTAGTTGGATTATGATATTATTACGGGAAAAATTATAAAAGAATTACCTGATAAACGTTTAAAACTAATAAGATTCATCTTTAACGCGAGCATGTGAACTGGGTATATACCTCAGAAATGGAAAATGTATATCACAATGATACAGGAGCCTGGGAAAAATGAAACACAAATATCTTCATATCGACCAATAAGCATGTTTCCAACAATATCGAAGCTTTTCGAATAAATTATATCAACTAAAAGTAACCAGTATTGGAAGAGCGTCAAGTTATACCAGTCCATCAATTTGGATTCCGAAATCAACATGGCCCATGTGCACGGACATGTGCACAGTATTGTAAATAGTACTAAACACTACTTTGAGGAAAAGCATTACTGTTCTGCTGTTTTGCTGGATGTTGTAACGCCTCATACCTTTACAAAGAACTGGGTTGATCATCCGATAATTTTATTTTGTAAGTAAAAAAAACTCTGGCCTAAATGATATTAGGTGTTCCACAAAGCTTTGATGTCACACAAAAACTCTTACACTTCCTCAAGAAAACTGCAAAGTAAAATTAAACGGTTTAAACATCCCTCAACAAACAAAGGTAAATACTTAGGCTTCAACCTTGAGTGCGAAACGCAACCAAATAAAAATAACTTTAGCAAATGTACTGGCTGATACGAAGAAAATCAAAATTATCTTTACGTAATAAAGATTTGTATTACGTTAATTATCCTCATATGGACCTATGGAATTCAGTTGTAGGGATCTACCAGCGCATAAAATATAGAACTTTTGCAACGAACACAAGCAAAAATTATATTGCAGTATTACATACGCCCCATGGAAGATTGGAATACTTCTTGTTGGTTTCTTTTGTACAAATCAAAAATAAAGCCACCCGTGTCAAATACTGCAGTTTAACAATTTCAATTAAAACCAATTTAATTAAAAGCAGAAGCTAAAAATAACCAGTCTAGTAGAGTAATTTCATTAGTTCAGAGCCCTTTGTTTTTGGAGTAGAGATGTTGTCGATTTGGCTTTTAATTCAGTGAATAGAAAGTTTCTATACGTTATGTTCGTTATGCAAGCAAACGAATCGCTGTCGAACTCCACAAGCCCCATCTTCTCGCACATGATTAACAAATATTTTCGCTTATTCAACATTCCATTGACTTCACTAAAAACTAATCTTACCAAACACTTTAAAAACATAAAAATTTTATGTTTCTGACCTTTCGATTTTATTATTCGTGTACATGATTATAGACGAGTAAATATTTATTATTATTACTACTTGAAGTACAGGTATGCACTTAATACTTACATTCGAGTACATACAAAAAAAATAATTTTAAAAATGTGTAAATTTACTTACGATATTCATATGCTGATCTTGAATTTCTTTGTACACCCCAACTATGCTCATCAATGCGGATCCTATAAATATACAAAACAAAAAAATCGTTTATTGAATTATTATGCAAACGGCAATAAAGTAGCACTATATGGCATTTAATATATTATATATAGAGACGAGAATATACAAAAAAAAATTATCTGAGTATTTAGAAATTCAATTCATGTTCCTACCACTAAACTATCCCAGTACATTTTTGATTTTTGTTTTTTGGCATAATGCCAAAACGATGATATTCTTTTGCTGTTTAGTTTTCAGATTATCATGGGTACTGTTGATTTTGTTGTTTTTGTTGTTGTTACTACTTCTGATTGTAGTGGTCTGATATGTAATGGTAATAAAAACATTTTGAATAAATAAAATCTGATTCTACTGGCTTACAAAAACAAAAAAAAAACATTTAATATTCTCAGGTTATATGTTATATGATTATGTGCTTTATGTGTGCTGTTTGGTTATACAACTGATATTTTAATGGATGTTTGATTTGCACTTTGTAATTTTCATATTAATAAAAATGAATGGTTTCGCCTTTTTAGACTTGAGGGTGTTGTATTTGAAGTTAGCAAACTAATAATAATTTGGCATTTTATAAGTATATCCTTAATCTAAAATGCCAACACTTATTATAGGTATATAGATGCATAAATGACTAAGTAGTGTCAGTTATTGAAATGTCATGTGGTAATTAAATATTTACCTCGTAAATAAATAAATATTTTTTATACAGTGAAACTTATGTAAAGTAACCTTATTAGAGGAAGCCACACATTTTATCACTCTACGGAGGCGGCCAGCTTACGATGCAGTAATGGATGGAAGTAGGTCGGCGCCTCGTTTGAATGAAAACATTTTTATATTTCGCAACATAATTGCAACATCTTTATTTGCTAAAATGTTAATCTATAATCTCCTCCTTACTGTCTCAGTACATCAATAAATGCCAAAGAATGGCATCAATAAATGACATCAATAAATGCCTTCCATGGACTGGATCACCGACGTAGTGTTTGGTAGTAAAAATTATACTTTGATGTTGGTAAGTTTAAATTCGGTAAAGAGTTCAATTGTTATCCAAGCCTTTTTATTAGCTAATCAGTGATGAATCAATGTTAAGTCTTTCATTGACTCAGGATTCGTTTTCAAAAAAGATACGGAGCATAACCACCATCTTCTAATATTTTAGCTATAGCTAAAAAAATTATATTGGGGGAAATTGTTTAACTGCCAGTTTATCAGCTGGTGCTATTTCTCCGTTAATTTTAATGTTATGAAGCGCAGATCTTTGTTGAAAATTCATCCTGTCAGAAAATTCATATTTCTTATCTTTATGGCCTGATGTTTATGGTTTCATTTTTTCATCTGTCTATAAAATACCATCAAGGCAAGGTATTACCTTTGCTTGGTGGTATTTCCATCAACTAGTATTCGTCATCTGGTTGATGACCTTTCCCAATTTCTTTTCCACAATACTTCTTGTGTATGTTAAATTATGAGCACTGAATTTTGTTCCAGCATTTATAAATTGCCTAATAGATTGTTAATTTTTATTATCGTTTTTACGATAGATCCTTTCAAACTAAAATGTTTTCCGGCTGCATTACAATGCCCAATAAATGAAAGGCATTAAATATTATTTTTTGTGCAAAATTTAAAAAACGAAGTCCGGCTTGTGCAGAAACAATAAACTTTTCGGGTGTACCACGAAGTCCGGCTTGTGCAGAAACAATAAACTTTTCGGGTGTACCACTCAACATATAATTAACCATGGTAAAAGCATGGATTTTCTAGATTTAATCCACATCTTGACGCTATTGACCTTGTGCCTTATTGAAGGCCATTAAGAAATACAGGCGAACGGAGAATTGCAGTGTCATCACCTTTTTCACAGCGAACCTGATTCCAATGTAAAATTTTGACAGATTTTCACAAAATAGTTATTCATGCGCAGATTTTAAGTGATAACGCATTGATAATGCTATTAATCGATTTTTAAGTGACGTTTATTTCGTAGTTGATGCATTGACGTCAGTATATTTTGCTGCAGTAGTACCACGTTCGATACAAAAACTTTCTGATTAATTTTGAATGTACTCGCATATTGATCTTTAATGTGCATTTCTGCAAATATCTCCAAAGATTCGAAGCATTAAGGCAAGCGTTGAGATCATCAGCTACTCTAGATTATAGTATGATTGTTAGAGTCTGTCGGAAGTTACCTGCTAACAAAATCAGAGTTGGACCAAACACTTTACGCTATTTCTTATGTGCTCTTTCATAAATTAATTCCAGACTATCAGTCTGCAATTTTGAAAATATTAAATGTTTGAGTTTCGGCAAGTTAAATATAGTCATAATGGTAATTTAAGCACACTGTTCGTCCACCATATAATAATGAACCCTTAATACCTGACAAGGCAAGGACCAAATTAAATTTTATTTAGATTGCGTATTTGCGCTAATAGCAAACTAATGACGAATATATATATATAGCCAAAATCCTTCATATGTAGTAGTCTAATTCCGCTTATTGATACCTCTAAAAGTAGGTTTCATGGAGTATATATATATAGTACCAAAACTCATTAAAATCACTCAATCAAATCATGTGAGCGTCTCCCCTAACAACATACAAAAGAGATTCTTTTACATTTTCATGTAAATCTATATTATCAAAATCAGATGTAAACAAACCACACCAACAAAAGTTTAAGCTTACCCAAGCAAATATAGCTTTTATCCAAATATTTTATTTGTTTTAGAATATTTGAATATATTTTTTTGTGAAGCTTTTTTTTAACAACTTTTAGTGAATAACAAATAAACTATAAAAAAAATGCTGTAGGTTAAAAGTCGAGCTTTATTGAAAATTAAAAAATGTATATTTTTTACAAACAATTTCGAAACGGACTACACACAAACAAAAAATTTTAATGGAGTTTAATATTTTTTTCGTATTCAATTTATGAAAAAATCAGAAAAAATACATAAAGGGGTTTTCAATTAAGGGTGCTCATTTTGTACTTATTCCGCAGTGCGATTTGTTTTTGTCAATTTGTCTATTTGTAAACCAGAGGCAAACAAATTCAAATGGCTATCGAAATGGTACTCAAGATTTGCGTGGTATCAAACGATCTTGCAATTTATTTAAATATTTATTTGTGATCAGAAGCTGACAATATAAGCAGTAATGATGTCGAGTACGATGCAGATTGTTAAGATCTAGAAAGACAAATACGACAGCTAGACTTGTAAAATAAGACGAATATATGACAGCAATTTGAAAATATGACAGCGATTCTGTAAGCCCAATTTTGGTTTATATCCCAATACAACCCTAGGTTTATTAATAAAAACTGACCTCTGGATTTAACCATTTAAAAGTTCGGAATTAAAAGTATGACTAGCATGCTGACGACGTATTGCAAGTGGCTTAAGTTAACCTTAAAATATATATAGGAAGCCAGATTCCCAACGTTTTCCCACCATGCCTTACGATGATCAAATTCATGTATTTTCCACGCATAAAAGATGAGAAATTTTATTTACACCGCTTCGATCCTACATAATATATGACTTGCATGTGTGACTTGCATATTATTGCTGTCGGTGACATGAGCATTGAAACTATCAACCTTAACATAGTAGCTTAACTCCTATTGAGTGTAAGTACGTTACGATGATGTCGTCTTTTGGTTTAGAGTCACTAAACGAACAACCAAATCGAGTAAAAGAAAATACTACAACTTGTGTCGTAACGAATCCCACCACTGTCACCAATATGTTACGCCGTATGATCCAATTATTGCACCACTATTTAATCCAACCTCATTTTAGCACATTTCTCACTATTAATTAAGAATTTAAATCAAACTTCATAATAATTTTTTGGTATAATAATTTAATATATTTTTTGTACAAATTTAGTTTGTTTAAATATAATTTGCCAATAATTTAATTGTTTATTAGTCCCAATCCTCGAATGTTCTGGCTTCGTCGACCAAAATCGTTCCCTTTTATCAATTTTCTATATATATATTATTGTCTACATCATTGCAATATACTCATACAACGTCATACATCATAATTTTCATGACAAAAAAAAATGCAGTTATAATATATGAGTTATTTACATAATGGCAGTATTACTTAAACTATGTTAAATTTGGGTCGAGTTACAATACTTAGGTATAGATCATAATTTTGCTAGGACAACATCAATGCCAATTTCAAATATATACCAGAATGTCAAAATTTTGATATAATAGATAACCACATGACTTCATTCAGAATATCTGGACTATATCTGGGTCTATTACCATCACTTACTAATCTCAGCTAAGGAAATACAAACAATTTACCATCTATAGGTTTTGATATATTCGCTTCGATTTTTACAAGCTATATTTCCCAGTATACTGAAGTCTTATTAATTAACCCCATGAAGCCGAAAGTAAATCCTTGGATCACTTTCCCATTGCTAAATACAATTCGAATTAAAAATAAATTAGCTAGTATTTTGTTGCATCAACCGAATAATAATAAGCTGCGTAGCAAAGTTAAGATATTATCTATTACCAGAGAGTAGATACTTAAAGAGAAAGAAGTTCCATGAGGACAATATGTGCTTAAAAAATTAATACTTATTTTTCGCTACGAACGATGAAAGAGACATATATACAAATTAAATTTATTTTCTTTTTCTATTTTTCATGTTTTGTGTAGGGAAAAAATGTTGGTATGAAAAATATAATATATACCAATATATGTACATATACATGAATAAACAAATAGAAAAAAAATAGGACTGAAAAATATTTTTGATCGTAAACTAAAGCCATCTTTAATCTCATTTGACATTCAATCTATTATTGGTATTTCTGAACAAAAACATACAACTCTTGCTCAAAAATAACTAGGTTCCAGGCAATGACGGAATAAGTACATTTTTAATCAAAGTTTGTCCAGTTTCTTACGAACCCACTGTGTTATATCTTTAATTCAAGTGTTTTGTTTGGTAAAGTCCCTTAAGCAATGAAGCTTAAGGTATGAGCTGCTTTTAAATATGCTTAACTTTATCGGTATTCGTGGATTGGCAAATAAATGGTTTAATTCTTATTTGACTAAAACGAAGCAGATTGTGGACTTCAATGGCTCCATGAGTGATGTTAAAAATATTAATTGTGGTGTTTCGCAAGGTTCGGTCCTAGGGCCATTTAATCTATGCAAATTCACTTCTTGAACTGCCTTTAAAGGGCCATTCCTTGAACTGGACATCATAAGTTCTGAATGCTTCATATTGATAACCATCAACTTATGGTTAACATCACTAACATAATATATATAGAACTAGTGCTTTAATTACTTTTTTTAGTTTGTTTCTAGTATAGACCTCAAATGGGTACCGGTCGAAACTGGATATTTTACAACTGGATTTGACGAAACAGGATAATTCAAAATTGGATAATTCAAAACGAGGTAAGGTACAAAACGAGATATGGCACAACACTGGATATTTCAAAACAGGATATTTCGACATGTGATTTAAACTTAAAATGTTTTTTTTGGGAAAGTTCTGGAATATGGGCAATTAGGAAGGAACTGGGTGAGTTCTTAACCAATTATGATGCAATTCGATACGTAAGAAAATTCTATTTCTCTCCTTAGAAATATTCAAGTATGGAACCTTACTGGCCTTATTCCAGAACTTTCACAACCAATCATTTTAAAATCCCATTCCCATCCTTCATATAGAATTTCATCATAATCGGCTAAGAACTCACCGAGTTCCTCTCTAACTGGCCATATTCCAGAAATTTTCCAAAAAAAACATTTTAAAATCTCATTTTCATCCTACATATCGACTTTTCATCATAATCGGTTAAGAACTCGCCGAGTTCCTTCCTAACTGGCCATATTCCAGAACTTTCCCAAAAAATCTCATTTTGTACCTTATCTCGTTTTGAATTATCCAATTTTGAAATATCCAGTTTTGTACCATATCTCTTTTTGTACCTTATCTCGTTTTGAAATATCCAATTTTGAAATATCCAGTTTTGTACTTTATCTCGTTTTGTCAAATCCTATTTTGAAATATTCAGTTTTAAAATGTCCAGTTCTGAGCGGTTCCCACCTCAAATATATGTAAGTATTATACACTACATACTCGTATAATAATTTCTTCAACGTTCAACCTTACACATAATAGTTTTACAGTTGGGTCACAATCCTTAGTATACCAGTCATAATCAAAGAATCTCACCAGCCTTAGATTTAGAAATATTAAGGTCCGAGTGGTCCCGTTTGTATATAGACCCAGTAGTCCGCAGGACAGTACTCGAGACTTAAAATATCAGCAATTAAGTTAGTTTCAATCATTATATATACCAGATAAATAGACGTAAATCCAAACAAAACTATAAACCTTTAGTAGTTTTCAAAGCATTGCCACGAATAATCAATATCAACAACGACATTACTATGTAACCGATGAAGCTATCTCTTAAATAAATTTAATTGTAGATCCAAGATTATCGGCTTAATATTCTGGCTGGTTATACCTTTAACAATGCACTATAAAATTATTTAACGATGTCAAATCGTAGTTTTACTTCGGCCAATCAAATCACTAAAACAGGTTATTACACTTTTATTGAACTAAATGTGCAAACGATCGATTGAAGGGCACGAGCAATATCTGTTTCCCAAACAATATTTAGTGATAATATTTAATAATAATATGTGGTGATAATAAAATGTGTTTACATTTTGCGTTAATGTTACCAATATCAAACTAAAACAAGAAATAGCTGGATTTCATATTATATTATTATATTATTATATTATTATATTATTATATTATTATATTATTATATTATTATATTATTATATTATTATATTATTATATTATTATATTATTATATTATTATATTATTATATTATTATATTATTATATTATTATATTATTATATTATTATATTATTATATTATTATATTATTATATTATTATATTATTATATTATTATATTATTATATTATTATATTATTATATTATTATATTATTATATTATTATATTATTATATTATTATATTATTATATTATTATATTATTATATTATTATATTATTATATTATTATATTATTATATTATTATATTATTATATTATTATATTATTATATTATTATATTATTATATTATTACATTATTATATTATTATATTATTATATTATTATATTATTATATTATTATATTATTATATTATTATATTATTATATTATTATATTATTATATTATTATATTATTATATTATTATATTATTATATTATTATATTATTATATTATTATATTATTATATTATTATATTATTATATTATTATATTATTATATTATTATATTATTATATTATTATATTATTATATTATTATATTATTATATTATTATATTATTATATTATTATATTATTATATTATTATATTATTATATTATTATATTATTATATTATTATATTATTATATTATTATATTATTATATTATTATATTATTATATTATTATATTATTATATTATTATATTATTATATTATTATATTATTATATTATTATATTATTATATTATTATTATTATTATATTATTATATTATTATATTATTATATTATTATATTATTATATTATTATATTATTATATTATTATATTATTATATTATTATATTATTATATTATTATATTATTATATTATTATATTATTATATTATTATATTATTATATTATTATATTATTATATTATTATATTATTATATTATTATATTATTATATTATTATATTATTATATTATTATATTATTATATTATTATATTATTATATTATTATATTATTATATTATTATATTATTATATTATTATATTATTATATTATTATATTATTATATTATTATATTATTATATTATTATATTATTATATTATTATATTATTATATTATTATATTATTATATTATTAAATTATTATATTATTATATTATTATATTATTATATTATTATATTATTATATTATTATATTATTATATTATTATATTATTATATTATTATATTATTATATTATTATATTATTATATTATTATATTATTATATTATTATATTATTATATTATTATATTATTATATTATTATATTATTATATTATTATATTATTATATTATTATATTATTATATTATTATATTATTATATTATTATATTATTATATTATTATATTATTATATTATTAAATTATTATATTATTATATTATTATATTATTATATTATTATATTATTATATTATTATATTATTATATCATTATATTATTATATTATTATATTATTATATTATTATATTATTATATTATTATATTATTATATTATTATATTATTATATTATTATATTATTATATTATTATATTATTATATTATTATATTATTATATTATTATATTATTATATTATTATATTATTATATTATTATATTATTATATTATTATATTATTATATTATTATATTATTATATTATTATATTATTATATTATTATATTATTATATTATTATATTATTATATTATTATATTATTATATTATTATATTATTATATTATTATATTATTATATTATTATATTATTATATTATTATATTATTATATTATTATATTATTATATTATTATATTATTATATTATTATATTATTATATTATTATATTATTATATTATTATATTATTATATTATTATATTATTATATTATTATATTATTATATTATTATATTATTATATTATTATATTATTATATTATTATATTATTATATTATTATATTATTATATTATTATATTATTATATTATTATATTATTATATTATTATATTATTATATTATTATATTATTATATTATTATATTATTATATTATTATATTATTATATTATTATATTATTATATTATTATATTATTATATTATTATATTATTATATTATTATATTATTATATTATTATATTATTATATTATTATATTATTATATTATTATATTATTATATTATTATATTATTATATTATTAAATTATTATATTATTATATTATTATATTATTATATTATTATATTATTATATTATTATATTATTATATTATTATATTATTATATTATTATATTATTATATTATTATATTATTATATTATTATATTATTATATTATTATATTATTATATTATTATATTATTATATTATTATATTATTATATTATTATATTATTATATTATTATATTATTATATTATTATATTATTATATTATTATATTATTATATTATTATATTATTATATTATTATATTATTATATTATTATATTATTATATTATTATATTATTATATTATTATATTATTATATTATTATATTATTATATTATTATATTATTATATTATTATATTATTATATTATTATATTATTATATTATTATATTATTATATTATTATATTATTATATTATTATATTATTATATTATTATATTATTATATTATTATATTATTATATTATTATATTATTATATTATTATATTATTATATTATTATATTATTATATTATTATATTATTATATTATTTTATTAGAGTTAACAACTATACACTTAATTTTTAGCAACAATGCATTGTAATTTTCAGGCTAAAACTAATTTAATTTATTAAAGCATACTCTTGGTAAA